>JAJPCS010000033.1:15916729-15963400 GCA_021164005.1 Willisornis vidua nigrigula
CACACACACACACACACACACACACACACACACACACACACACACACTTCTCTGCTCACAGATACAAACGCGCCGAAAGAGGCGGTAAAGAGGGAGCGGCAGCGGAGGAAAAATGGGTCAGGAGCAGGGAAGTTACCTGGTCATGCTGGCTCCCCCGGTCCCAGCAGCAGCCGCCGCCGCCGGCGGCCGCCTATTCCCGCCGCCGCCACCTCCTCTCGCTGCTCCCGGTCGGCTTCGGGGTGGCCAATTTAATCCAAGCCCCGCAGCGGCAGCGGCAGCAGCAGCTACCAGCGGAGCCCCGCCGCTGCTGCCTGGCGCTCCGGCGTGTCTCTCACAGTCCGGCACCGCGGAGCGGGAGAGAGTCAACCAGAGTCCAAAAATCCAGCATGCAGAAGAGCCTGCCTCCTTCTGCCAGCGCCGCCTCTCCTCCGCGCTGCTCTGCTCCGGTTTTCTCTTCTTCCTGCGGTGGCGGCGGCTGCTGCTGCTCCTGCTCCCGGGCGCGCTCTCTGTTCCCGAGCTGCTGCTCCGTTTCCCCTCCTCCTCCTCCTCCTCCTCCCTCTCTTTCTCTCTCTCTCTCTCCCTCTCCTTCTTGCTTCTCCCGTCGCTGGTTTTTTCTCTCCTTCCTTTTCTTTTTTTCTTCGTCCTCTTTAGCCGATTCTTTCACTACAAATGGAAGCGAGGACTCCCACCCACTCTCCCGCCCCCCTTTCCATAAAAAGTGCAGTGCAAACAAAAGCGAAGGAAGAGGGTACGGGGCGGGCGGAGTGGGAGGGCAGAGACACGGGGAAAATCCCCAGAAACGGTGCCCGAGAGCCGAAACACGAGCAGCCCTCCCCCATCGGCTGCTCCAGCGGAGAAGGGGCACGCCCGGGATGCAGCGGCGGAGTCGGCGCTCTCCGCTTCCCGGGTTTGCTCGTAGGTTTCGGCTGGATGGCTGTTTGCGAGGGTTTTGTGGGGCTTTTGTGCTTTTGGCTCTTTTAGGCCGTTTGTTTTTGTTGTTGTTTTGTTTGTTTTTTCGGGGTGGGGGGTTGGGTTTTTTTGTGGTTTTCCTTATTTAATCCTCTTACTCTGTGTGGATGACAGGATGCGCACGGCCCCGGGGCTGGGGAAGGCGCGCTGCCGGCCGCGGCGCCCGTGCGTGCGGAGAAGGGGCGGGGGGGTGGCCGGGCAGGCGGTGCGGGAGCGGCCGTCCCATCCCGCACCCCCGCGCGCCGGGGGCGGCACCGTGACGTCACGCCGTGCGGACCCGGGGCGCCCCGGCCACGTCGGCCCTGAGGGACGGTACGGCCGTGGGGCGGCCCCGGCACTGCTGCTCGGGGGGTCTGCTCCCCCGAAAAACTTCCCAGGACAGGAGACATTCACCGGAGTTTAAATGCTCAACTTCTTGTACGGCTTCGCAGCCAGATGGTTAAGCGGCCGGGGGTCGCAGCTGACCTGCTGGGCCGCGAGGGGTGTCACATAGTGTTGCAGAGCGGTATTGTCATTTGACCTTGTATATGGCAAATCGGAGATTTTCTTCCTGAAGAATGGTCAAATGTCATGCGGGGTGACACACGCGTTGCTTGGTGTAACGTTGGGGTGAGAAAAGTCCTGTCCCAGCTCTTCTCTACCCTGTCCTGTCCAGTACTTTGCAGAGAAGAACAGCGCATATGACCTACAATTTAGGTCAGAACTGGTTTGGAAAACCTCACTTCTAAGTACCCTCAAAAGCCTGGAACATGCATCCCCAGTGACACAGTTCGTCCTGTGTAAAACACAGACTGGATGTGGTAGCACTTTCTGCCATGGTCTGGTTGACAAGGTGGTAGGTCAAAACTTGCATTTGATCTCAGAGGTCTTTTCCAATCTAGGTGATCCTGTGAAAAGGGGTGAAGCATTAGGATAAAAAATAAGTGCTAGTCCATCACTGTAGTGATGGGAGACCATTAATATTGATACTGCAAATGTTGGCTTCCTGGCTTTGGTGAGATTGAAGCTGCAGATGCACCACCTGCCAGACTGGTGCTCCGAGTACTGAGTCTGTACTGGCTGCTGCATCCTGATCCAGCTGTGTAGCCCCTGATGCTGAAATCTGTCATGTTGATATTGGCAAAGTTCATTGCAAATCACTGAATACTTTTCTGCAGAGGAGACTGATTGGGGTCTTTTGTATCACATAATTGTATTTTATGGTCCCCTGGGAGATCATGCTGCAACATGAAGGCTGACAAGCAGTGAAGATAAACTTTGTTCTCCCCAATCCTATAAATTGCTGACTTCTTTTGATGATGCCAGTTACACCATGAAAAGTGGTCCCCCAAGTAATCTTACACTTAAAAGGTCACTAGCCCTTTCCAAATACTGTCTTTCAAAATACCAAGTAGCTTTGTAAAATAATTACCTTGTAGGAAAAGGTAAATGAAATGTGACACAGATGACTACTTTCTATCTTGTCAAAAAGAACTATTGTGTAAAAGACTAGCTTTTCAACAGGCAACCGTCTTCAAAGTAAAACAACAAACCAAAAGCTGGGCAAAATACTGCTTGGTCTTTCTTGCAATAAATGTAGTTAAAGAAAACAAAACTTAAATCATAACCTTTACCCCCTTGCTGAAATGGCTGGAGGGCTGTATTTACTATGAAATGACAACACTAAATAGGTATTTCAGGTTTTAATGTTACATCTCAGCAGTTATTAGCAGTATACTTAGCTGGTTTAGTGCTCTTCATGCTGTGATCCTGGCATAACATTGAAGAATTGAGCAATAAACCCATGTATTTTATATTTTTCATGTGGTATCAAAACATGGATGTGAGTTTTGGGGACTGCATTTAGCTTTCCTTTTTTTTAGGGTCATAAACAGCTATTCCTTCTGTTCAGTCAGTCTCACAGTACACATTAGGAATAAATGCACCACATTAGGAAGAAATGAATTTCTTTCAATAGAAGTATTAGACCCGGATCTCATTATTTATCAGATTTCTCAATTTTGTAGTGGGGCTAAAAAGAAAAGGAAAATAACCTAAATTCATGAAGGAGCATTAAAACACTGTATACTTATGGTCATTGTACTGCCTATCACCATTTGGTTTCAATAGCATAAATTCTGTATTTAAGATAGTAGTGTACACATATATATGCGTATATGTATATATGTGGTTTGTTAGTAGTCCTTTAACATTCTTTCCCTGTTAAGAGGAGATAACACAGCAAGAAGCATAATTAATTTGTTACAAAGTACTCATTAAGGTGGATTTTTTTTCCAACATAAAATATTCAAACACGGCATTCTATGCCTGTGCTCTGTTTTTGCCAAGATTGCAACAGTATGTTACTCTGAGGTTAGTACAGCATTGAATTGGAAACACATTTACACATTTTATTAACTTTGAAATGTTTCCTGTAAAACACTGAGCAATCTCTAAAATAGCACTTGAAGTAGCTGTGGAAGATAGGAGTGTTCTATTATTTTTTTTTTACTTTTTTACTTTTTTTTAATTTTAGGTGGAAGGAAGAAGATTCTTTTGTTTGGAAATAAGTATCATGTATGAAACCTCAGAGGTTTTATAAAAATATTCATCTTTCTCTCTTCATTCAAAATTAACTGTTTAAATCCTCTTCTTCCTGCTCATGCAGCTGCTTTCAGAGTCCTTATGGAGCTTACATACCACCAGTGCAAATCTAGTGAAGTACAGGATGTGAGTGCAGATTTAAAACAAGGGAGGAAGTGAAACAGGTCAGCTTCCCTGCTGGTTGTCTGGATACCTATCTGGGACCATACTCTTGAGTGATTTCTGCCATAGCTCTTCAAGTAAAGGACCAACCATACACCTCATGTCCCAGTTTCATGAATTTCATATATTAAATGGTACTCTTTTTATAGTGTTGAGTGTTATTTTCCTCTCCTCTGACCGCCATGTATTATTGCTTGCATTACTGGTAAATAGCATCCCACTAAGCTCTTCAGCGCAGTAGGACATTCCACTAACAACTGGGACCAGTGGATATTAGGTTAGTACACAGCAAAATCAGGAAGGCGAGGGGGAGCAGGAGAGGTAGATTAGGAAGGTTACTGTGTAGTTGCCTCTCCCTTTTTTTTCATACATTATGATAGCCATATTTTACAATTTTTTATGATTAACGTATGACAAGCTGTTGGCTGAAATCTAACAGATGATCTGTCACAAAACTGCATTAATACATATTTTAGGCATTGGCTTACGAAATGATTATGAGAAATGTTCCTGAGTTGCTCTGCTGATACTTGAAAATTCTGATTTATCAACCACATTCACTTGGGGCTCCTATTTTTAAAAATAATAAAACAGTAATAGACAAGTAAACACATGTTATCTATACGGAAAAAAATTGTTCAACTAATTCAGTTTGTGTACACATCTTTTCAGTGTTGATTTAGTACCTCAGCAGACATCCTCATTAATTGTCTCCATCTTGTATACATTGGTGATTTGTATAAATCTTTTAACTAATGAAACTTAAGTAGTTAGAGACAAAGGTATGGAGAGGAAAGTGATTTTCCTTGTGGTTTTTAATGATAATTTTTGCCACATATTCTATTTTTTCCCTGCTGTCTTAAGGAAGTGAGGCTTTATACACTTGCATGATCTGCCTGGTACCCAAACAACTTCTGTATGCACTAGCACATTTTAAATGTGTTTCAAAGGATTCAGGTCTCCTATCCTACAGGGCTCAAACCTTGTTCTAATTTTACTTCAGTGGAAATGGATGTTTGAAAGATGAGGGAGATGAGCAGGCCAATCACACCACATGCTCTACCATAGACCCAAGCAAGCAGGGTAGTGGAAGTTTGGGGGTTTTAAGTGGAAAGAGCGAGAGGCTGAAAAAACTAATAAGTAATCTCACAGCACACGAAAACCTGCAGGGACTTGGAGATGATGAAACAGGATCAGCTTTATAAAAGTGCACTACAGTGTGTGCCACAAACTTAAAATAAAGAACAGCTTATGTAGGGAAAGATGTAAATAACACTTGTAGATAGAGGAGGCAGCTTTGTCTATTATTTCTGGACTATTTGGAGTATCTCAGATGTTGTGAGACCTCTGCTTACTATTTAGAAAGGATATAGTTAGAATACAGAACACAGTGTGGTGGCATTATTCTTGAATATCATGCAGACATGCATATAATGTATGTATGCACACAGGAGGAGGAGATCTGTTTCAAAATTTGTCTTCAATTTGAATACAGTGTAGCAGATGTAATTTTTTAGGTTTTGGTTTTGTTTTCTTTTGTTTGTTTAGGTTTTTTTAAGTCTGGATTCCAAATGTAACCTTCAAGGGAAGAAGGGTGCCACTAAATTTTAAGGACAGCAGCAGACAGCTAAGACTAGACTCTCAGAAATATTTCCTAAAATCGAAGAAGAAGATGTAATACAATAAAGGAAAACCAATATCCTGATGACAACTTGTTAGTTTGCATCTTTTTAAACAATAAAAATTAGACACCATGCATTACTTAGGGCACGTGATTATTTAATGGTTGCTCAACATGCACTGAGGAGACTAAAGGCACCGTTTTGCACTCAAAAGCTCAGAGATCACAGTCTCTATAATACTGTTTGGTCTGAATCTTGGTACACTACTTGATGTAGTTAGTGATAAGTAGCAGAATAAAGATATTTAAAAACTTGGGAAGATACTAACAGTGTAAGTGATTCACTTTCACTTGAACACTGACTTACACTTCCTAAGGAGACACTGCTGGATAGTTTACATAGTAAAAACTGCTTTTATCTAAAAGTATCCAAAAATGCTTTCTAGAAAACAGAGGATTGCACAAACTAATGGCAACTGGTCCAAGTGAAGTCTCATTAATCTGTTCCCTTCTTTGAAACTTCAAGGAGGTTCAGATCACTTCTTGTATGGCAGTGCTGTGCTGTTAAGGTGCTGAACAGGGTGGGTAGAGGGAGGAAAATGAAAAGTCTTAGTTTATTTCCCAGCCTTGAACCTTTTGCTTCTTGAATACAGGAGTGTTATAGAAGAAGCTGCTCAGTCATCTCAGGCAGGGAGTGTTTCTCCATTCCTCTCATGTTGCCTCCTTTCTGCTTGTAAATCAAGAGCCACAGACAAGAACTGGGAGGCAAGCAATGGGCTGTCCCAGCAGAGGTGCTGCATTAGGAAACCTTGCAAGATGGAATATGAAAAAGGACAACAAAAATTCAAAATTCTTTTCAGCATCTCTCTCCTTACAATTCCCTACAGTTAATATTTAAAGGTTATTATTGCTGTGGACCGATAAATATTTCAACAATAGTATAGACAAATATCTATAGTACCAAAAGAGGGGTATTTTTGGCTAGAGTGGACCTTGTCATGTGCTGCCTTGGCTTTAAGTCAATCTCAGGATAGCCAAGTTTAACCTCTTCTATTGAATCTGTTCAATTTATACAGATTCAATTAAAGTAATTTTTCTCCTCAACCTAATCGCCATTAACTTCATAGAATGTGTTCCCTAATTAAAAATATAGAAAACTGTCCATGACTAGTGTTTCTATTACAAAAAATGGTGTCATATTTGATAATTATGTTCAAACACAGGACTTTAGGAAAAGTCATGTTATTCTTTCATTTCTGAATGCAGTTGCTCCAGAGGAAGCTGCAAGTTTAAAGACAGGTCAATCTAGATAAAGAATCCTGAAGTATTTAGGGCTGTCCTGAACTTCAAGTGCTACTATTCCAGCACTTTTCATAAGCATGGTGTTCAGCTTGTTTTCAGTTTCACATATAAAATACTGCAAATTCCGTGAATCCTGATGTCAGGAGGACATGTTTCTACATTATAATTGGTCTGACCTGCATAAACAAATTGCTGAATTTCACTAAAACACTAAACATATTTTTCTTATAATCACTGCTTGTATTACTTTTCTGTTGTTTCAGTTTATGTTTCCTTCCATCCCATCTATTAATCACTGAATGCAAGCCCACTGAACATTTACTGTTACAGAATGTCATATATAACTATGCACTATCACATCTTTTTATGGAAGACTATGTATTTTGGGCAGAACAAGAGGTGTTAAAACCACATTATCCAAACAAATCTGCTCACCACACAACATTCGCTGATTTTCATTCTCAGCAATTCAATTAAAACAGAAATTAGGACAATGAGAAAAATCTATATTTTAGCCAAAGAGGTTATTTGTGAAAAAGGAATGGAAATATTAAATCTGTGTTATTGAGTCAAGATTATCAATAAACTCGAGTGCCATTTTTTACAATATTGAAAAGCACTTTTCCACATTAAACTAACCCTTTGAGGGAAATCACATATTAGTCACAGGTTTTTTTCAACAACAGAAAAAAAACTATTCAAAGTTGTGCTATAAAAATGACAACCCATTCATTATGAACTTCAGCAGACATCTTTTTTTGATGCAAATAGTGTTCAATGACCTCCATATAATTTTTCTTTTAATAGACCCAAGCTGGCACAAATATGAACTGGTGAAAATCAAACCCACAACCTAAGAATTTGCTGGTGTTTTCTCAGTTTGTTCCTTCACTCAGAAGGCAAAAAGGACACAACAGGGGCAATAAATTTCAACTCCAGTGTTTATGGAATGATCACAACGTGATTCGTGTTTTTAATCTCAGGTAGGTTCAGCATATTGAGGTTGCAGTTATGACTTAAAAAAATCCAAAAAAAACCCAGAAGACAAAGAAATAAGACTGTTTCTTCTCCAGACTTCCTTTTACTTCCCTCCTCTGGGTTTAGTCCTGTGAACTCTTCTTCGGTTTTGCAACAAATGGGTTTCTTCCCTCTCTGTTAAGTTTTACATTCCTTGACAACCAATACCTTACAGTGTCTTTCAGGAATCATCTACTTCTTACATCTTCTAATGTCTCCTTTCTCTCTGTCAAGTCACTATCCTTTTTTCACATTAAATCTATCCTTTCTAAAATTCCAGCTTCTCTCTTCTCTTCCAAGACCCTGGACTACCTTTTCATTTATTTCCTCTTTCATTCCTGTCCTGTTTTCCAAATTTACCTTATTCTCTCTTTCCTCAAACACCTCTGTCATGAACCTTTCTAACTCCCAAATCCCTCCACCTTTCATTCCAGAAGTACGCTTGTGCTTATATATGTAATGGGGGAAGGGGGAAGTACATAATATTACCTAAGCTGTATTTTTTGAGATCCCAGAGAGGTCAACACATTCTTGCTCAATACATTGAGAATGAGGCTGTAGCAAAACACGATACATCAGAACATTGTTTTATTGCATTCAGCACCTACACTCTTTCACGGGATCTCCTTTAGAAGCTGGAGGCACTGAGCCAGGGAGCAGTTCTGAACACAGGGTATCCCACTGAATATTTTCTTGATACAGCTTTCGGTACCTAAATGCTTGGTTGGCTAGGCATTGTTGCACTTCTCCCTTCTTAGGTCCATTCATTTTGATTCTGCAGGGTGTAAAACGGATCTCAGAAGGAGCTGGTTTATAGCTAAAATTTGGAGCCTGTTTTTCTTAAAGATTTTGAGGATATGGAACTTCAAAGGAAAGAAAAGGGCAAGTCACTGTGTTATCTGGTTCTAACTAAGAAATAGGTCATAAATATGTCATATTGGAGGTCTTCAGGGGGAGTAGCAGAAGGCATTAGTTGTCCTTTCAAGAACAGCAATGACCTTGGGATCAGAAGGATAAATATTCAAATGACAGTGGTATGATTGTCCGCTCTTTTCACATAATTAAGGAGGTAAAAGTCCCAAGACTTCCATAATTCTCTGTAAATAACATGCCATATCACAGCACATTTACAGCAGTTTGCCCCTGCAGACTCTCTAGTGAGCAGCAGCTGGTTTTGTGAGCTCACTTTGAGCAGAGACTATTTAAAAGATGTAGCATGAAAGAATACTGTAATCTTTTTTTCTTTGTATGCTGATTCCCAAGGAGGCAAAATGCAGTGATGATAGTGATGATAGAGGTGTTTTCCTGTAAATATGCTCTCAGCACATTGAACAATATACCGAGTACTATCAGTATGATCTGAAACAATAGTTTCCTACCAAAGGATAAATCATTATCTCATTCCATCTCATGAATTGTCTTTCATTCTACAGATGTGCACACACCACCCCCACCACCCCCTGCACAGAGGCCATTTTCCAAAAAGGTTTATAAAAAAGAGAAAGACAAACTTTGATGTGGTGAAGTACTTTCAGCCAGGACATTTTATGTGACACGTAGTTGGTTGGTTGGTTTGTTTGTTTGTTTGCTTGTTTGTTTGTTTGTTTGTTTTAAGGGAGTGTGCTTGTTCTTCTTTTATGAACAAAAGGAAGTACTAGATTATGAAAAGTTGTTTCGTGTATGATTTCACTAAGGAGTAATAACGAAAATCACTATTTTGGTCAAAGTAAAAATAAATCTGAAACTTAGATGATTTTTGTTCTGCAAATATTGTTGAATCACTTAATAATTCCTCAAAGAACAGATAGAAATAACAGCAAGATTGTGATGGAACAACATCCATGAAATAAAAAATAAGTGAAATGAAACATGTCTTTAGATATTTTTACCAGTCCAGTGCTTTCAAACATCACAGGTCCTACTGGCTCATCAACCCCTGTTGGGTACCAAGGTGTCTAAACAGCTCTGCAGTTGGTCCTTTGTTCAGTGCTGCCAGGATGCTGTTGATCTGTTGGGATAGACCTGGACTTTGTAAAGTGGTAGGAATAGTACAAAAGATGGATCAATGAAGATGTTGAGGTGATGGAGCATGGAGCCCTGGATGTTAATACCCAACATGAAATTTATAAGGACTCTAACCATCATGTTTCTTATAGGGATGTTTCCCCAGTTTGATACTGCAATGTCATCATGTCTATCCATTGTATTTTTCCTCATAGTAGTACCTATCCAGGTTCTTCTTCCTATAAACCCCTAGGATTTTTCCCACCAAGCCTTCCCTGATTTGTCCCAGTTTGGTGCATTGCAGTACGTTCCCAAATAAGGTTTTGTTCTGATCCCTATTCCTCATTGGTCCTTTCCTTGTTCCGCCCCTCTGCTTATGCTTGCACCAATGGGATGCTTCGTCCCTCCCCTTTCTCCTTCCATGTTCTAGAAACCTCCCTTGATCCCTTTATAAGCCGGGCACCCCAATAAACCTTGCTTCTTCTGTTGCCACCTAGCCTCAAGTGTGATTCTTCCTTGGAGAGCTGTGCTGGGATGTCTGCAGGAGGGAGCCATTCCAGGCTTCGAGAGGGGGGCTAGAAGAGCTCATACCACTGCAGACCTACAGCCATGGTGCCTCTCGGAGCTGAAGACCCGCACTCCAGTTTTTGAAGCATTGCCATCCACCGACATTGATCAAAGCCAACAAATATTTTGGCCTCTATTTCTGCTGTAAGTTGTAAGCAGAAAAATGATAGACATGCCTCCAGCAGAAGGAGACATGCCTCCTCTTCCTACTCCAATAGGCTTAGGTGATACGAAGTCCATGAATGTAACAAACTTTAACAATTGAGATATGTTTATAAATGATAATTTCGATTTAAAGAATAAGAAAGCAAAAGCAAAACTTCTGAGCATAAAGGGAAGTTCCAAAGGGGTTTCTTTTTCATTTACTAGGGTTGTATGATGCAGTAAGCCACCAAAAAAAGTTATAGACTCACAGAATCATAGGATATGCTGAGTTGGAAGGGATCTATCAGGATCATTGAGTCTGACTCCTGGCAGGATGCACAGGACCATCCCCAAGAAGCACACCATGTGCCCAAGAAGATTGTCCAAACACTTTTTGAACTCAGTCAGGCATGGTCATCTGAACCACTTCCCTGAGGAGGCTGTTCCAGTGCCCAGCCACTCTCTGGATGAAGAACTTTTTTCCACTATCCAACCTAAACCTCTCCTTACACTTTAGCCATTTCCTCAACTGCTGTCACTGGTCACCACAGGGAAGAGATCAGTGTCTGGCCCTCCTCTTCCTCTCATGAGGAATCATAGAATCATAGAATCGATTGGGTTGGAAAAGACTTCTGAGATCATCAAGTCCAACCCTTGGTACAACTCCAGTCCAGTTACCAGATCATGGCACTCACTGCCATGTCCAATCTCAGTTTAAAAACCTCCAGGGATGGTGAATCCACCTCCTCTCTGGGCAGGCCATTCCAATGCCTGACTACTCTCCCTGTAAAGAATTTTTTTCTGATCTCCAACTTAAATTTCCCCTGGCAGAGCTTAAGCCCGTGCCCCCTTGTCCTATTGTTAAGTGCCTGGGAGAAGAGACCAACCCCCACCTGGCTAGAACTTCCCTCAGGTAGTTATAGACAGTGATGAGGTCACCTCTGAGCCTCCTCTTCTCCAGGCTAAACAACCCCAGCTCCCTCAGCCTCTCCCCATAGGACTTGTGCTCCAGTCCCTTCACCAGCCTTGTTGCTCTTCTCTGGACCCGCTCCAGCACCTCAATATCCTTTCTGAACTGAGGGGCCCAGAACTGAACACAGTACTCAAGGTGTGGCCTCACCAATGCAGAGTACAGGGAAAGGATCACTTCCCTGGTCCTGCTGGCCATGCTATTTTTGATACAGAACAGGATCCCATTGGCCTTCTTGGCCACCTGGGCACACTGTTGGCTCATGTTGAGCTTCCTGTCAATTAGTACCCCCAGGTCCCTTTCTGCCTGGCTGGTCTCCAGCCACTCTGTGCCCAACCTGTAGCGCTGCAGGGGGTTGTTGTGGCCAAAGTGCAGGACCCAGCACTTGGCCTTATTGAACTTCATCCCACTGGAATCAGCCCATCTCTCAAGTCTATCCAGATCCCTCTGCAGAGCTCTCCTGCCTTCCAGCAGGTTGACACTCCCTCCCAACTTGGTGTCATCAGCAAATTTGCTGATGATGGACTCAATCCCCTCATCTAAATCATCAATAAAGATGTTAAACAGGACTGGACCCAATACAGACCCCTGGGGAACACCACTAGTCACCGGCCGCCAGCTGGATGCAGCTCCGTTCACCAGCACTCTCTGGGCCCGACCCTCCAGCCAGCTTCTAATCCAGGAGAGGGTACACTTGTCCAAGCCATGGGCTACCAGCTTTTCCAGGAGTATACTATGGGAGACAGTATCAAAGGCCTTGCTGAAGTCCAGATAGACCACATCCACAGCCTTCACCTCATCCACCAGGTGGGTCACCTGATTGTAAAAAGAGATCAGGTTGGTCAGACAGGACCTGCCCCTCCTAAACCCATGCTGGTTGGGTCTAATCCCTTGTCCACCCTGAAGGTGCTGTGTGATTGCACTCAGGATGAACTGCTCCATAACCCTGCCAGGCATGGAGGTCAGGCTGACAGGCCTGTAGTTGCCAGGGTCAGCCTTGCAGTCCTTTTTGTGGATTGGAGTGACATTCGCCAACTTCCAATCATCTGGGACCTCCCCAGAGAGCCAGGACTGTTGGAAGATGATGGAGAGCTGTTTGGCAAGTTGTAGACTTCAATGAGGTCTCCCCTAAGTCTCCTCTTCTCCAGGCTGAACACACCAAGTGCCCTCAGCTGCTTCACACATGGCTTCTCCTCAAGGCCCTTCACCATCTTCACTGGATATTCTCTAAAGGCTTAATATCTTTCTTATATTGCAGTATCCAAAACTGCACACAATATTCAAGGTGAGGCTGCCCCAGTGCAGAGCAGAGTGGGAAAATCCCCTTCCTCAGCTAGCTGGTGATGCTGTGCCTGATGCCCCCCAGGATACCGTTGGCCCTCCTGGCTGCCACAGCACTGCTGACTCATTTTCAACTTGACATTTCCTTTCTTTTACACTGTTATTTTGAGTTTTTCCATAACTACAGACATGGACAATTACTCAGCACTATCAGCAGTGATGTTTTTGTAGTTCTGTGCACAGAAAGCAAAAGGACATACAGTTGCCTTCTGAGGGGAAGAGGAGGGACAGGCACTGATCTCTCCTCTGTTGTGACCAGTGACAGAACGCAAGGAAATGGCTTGATGTTGTGTCAGGGGAGGTTTAGGTTGGGTATTAGAAAAAGGTTCTTCACTCACAGGGTGGTTGGGTACTGGAACAGGCTTCCCAGGGAAGTGGTCACAGCACCTAGCCCAACTGAGTTTGAGAAGTGTTTGGATGATACTCTGAGGCAAATGGTGTGGTTCTTGGGGATGGTTCTGTGCAGGGCTAAGAGTTGGACTCAATAATACTTGTGAGTCCTTTCCAACTCAGCATATTCTGTGAAAGTTGTCTTTTTCTAGTCCTTTGATAACTGAGGCACAAGGAGAAAGTGTCTTGTGGGTATCAGAATGTACCTCCGCAGTGAGGTTTTGAAAGTCTGTACATCACAACAGGTATCCCTAGTATACCATTTCATGCTAGTATTCAAAACTGAAAAAAATAGAAGTAAAAAGAGTTCAGAGGAGTCATAATGGTGAACTTTTTTCTCCTTTGTGCGTGGGCAGTAGAAATACTCAGTTTAAATATGTAGCTGATCATGCTTTTTTGTACCTCTCCCTGCATTTTTGGTGTCATATTGTTAATCTATACAATAAGAATCACATAGGTCATAGAGGCAAAGGCTTAATTGTCAGCATACTCTTGCATTCACACTATACTAAATGAGGTGAGTCTTAAAGTGATGTACTTAGATAAGAATATGCAGGAAGCAGAGACACTAAACATATAGTAATATTTCCCTCTAAAGGTGAATTAGTCGGCTGAAACTTGTAAAATGGCCTACAAAAGGTCAATTTTTATAACAATTGAATTTATTCGAAAAATATCCAAAATACTGTCACCAAGTGGAAAACATTTAAAGAAATACTAGGAAATTATATTCCTAGAGCTCACTGCTAAAACCTTAATGATTTCCATCTCCTCATTACTTACACAGTATCCACTCCCCATTCCTCTATATAAATTGCTTTCTTCTAGTTATGATACAGAGGTGTAATTCAACTCTCCCTACAAAAGTACAGTGGAAATCTGAGTGCTCTGAGAAATTCATGGGGTCTGGCTAGTCAACATAACTGGGACTACCTAAAAAATCCTTTTGCATTTTAAGGGGAAGGAAAAGGTTAAAATTTTTTTAAAAAGAAAACCTGTAAATAGGGAGCAATTTTTTTGCATTTGCAAATCCTATTTTCAATCTCCCTTTGCAGGGAATGTTCAGGGATAGTGATAGCACTGCAGTATCTTCTCAAGAATTTGGGGCTTTGTCATTTGTCCTGGTTCAAGATTTCATTATTTGCTATTGGCAGAGCATGTAGGAATGAAACATTCTTTAGTTAATCATTCTAAGAAAATATATAGTATCTATTTAAAATGTGGGAAACTCACTTGCAAAAATAACTTGGTACATTTTGTGTTCCTTATTGATTGGGGAAAAAAAATTACAGTAAATGACAAAGGATAAATATCTTATTTTACAGAGGTTAATATCAGATGTAAATACCATCTTAATACAATCCAGTTCAAAACTATGTTTCTAAAAATATGTTTTTCTGGATAGATATGAAATATTTTCATAAGTAGCCTAGTCAAGAGAAAAACTAATAATGCAAATTTTATCTCTGTTTCAAACATCCAAGCCTGATTAACATAGCTAAAACCATTTGTGATATAGATATTTCACTTAGAATATCTTCAGAAACTCCTAATGTCCAACCAACAAAGTACGCCAGGACTCTTTGTTTTACTTCAGTAAAACATCTGGAAAAACAGAACTCTTTGACTAATTCTTTATGAATTTTTTTGTTACCATAGTAAGTTATCCTATGTATATTGTTAATCATATTACATGCATAAAATGTGATAATATTGTATATTAATGTATAGCGGTTTTTACACTTCATGGTTTCATCATCTAATATATACACTTCAGGGTAAATTGCTTATTTAAGACTTAACAGTAATGAAATTCATAGGATTGTAGAATCATTAAGGTTGGAAAAGATCTCCAAGATCATCAGTTCTAACCTTTAACTGAATACCACTATGCCTGCTAAACCATATAATAAATTTCCAGGTCTGCTCATTTATTAAAAAAAAAAGGCATTTAACTTCTAAAATTAATAAACAATAACTTCCTTTTTTGAAATGTGCCATTCTGTGATTACAAAAGAAAGTGGTATAGGATGCCACATAAGGAACCAATAAAAAGTATTTTAAGTGCTAAATATTGTCAGTCTGTTCTCGAAGCTTTTTAGATGTTCTTACTTAAGTTTTGGAACTGAGTATAGATCTCTGTCTAGACTGACCACACCTTTAAGAAGCACTTGACATGGAGTGAGATGAAATATCTGAATAGCACTGATTTATCTTAACTCTCTTAAATAATTCATGTCTAAAACAGGCTAAATGGTTAACTATGAAAAAAATTGGGAGATTTTCATTAGAAGGGAGATTATAATTATTTTTTCAAATAAATATCTTTGAAGACCACACCCTTAAATGTCCTGTGTTTTTAGAATCTAGAGCAGAAGTTACTTTTGCTTTTGTGTTCCATACTATTTCAGAGATGAGGTGTTGTGGGTGGGAAAGGATGTAGGAAGCACCCTTAAAAGCCTCCAGCCCTCAATGTATTAAGTGATGAGAAATCCATATTCCAGAGGAATCTATGATTTAGTCTAACTTTTACGTTATCTGGCTGACAGCTAGCAGTAATATGTATGATTCAGAGCTATTCAGAGTTACTAGTGCAAAGTGCTTCAGAAATGAAACACATACCAGGAATTTCTCCAGTCAGTCCTCTTTACAGAGTTTAATTTTTCTTGCCTGCCTGAGGTGATCAGTAGACACCCTGTAGCTGGATTTTCTCTCATACAGTGCAATGATTATGGTACAAAGTACAATCAAATTCCAATTAATTCTTTTAAAGTTGGGATTACTATTGAGCAAAATCTTAGCTGGGCAAAATTACTGTTACAGTTAAAGCTGGATGTAAATGTCCAACTGACTAGTCTAAACCATGCCATTTCTCAACACCTTGTATTTTTCTATTATTTAGTACATATCTACTATGAAACAATAGTGCAGTGTGTTGGTGAATCTAACTGGAAGAAGTTAGGCATTTTCGTGTTATATCAAGGCTTCCAGAAAAAGAAGTTTTTCAGTTCTTAGAAATTTAGGGCAACCAGAAACTTGAGTGCAAGGTCTCTTGACCAAGAGATTTCCTAGAGAAGAAACCTAGGTGTTTCACTTGAGCAGTAGATGACCCTGCTTAAGTGGGGAAGGGTGCACAAGGTCACCTCTGGAGGTATCTCCCAGCCTCCACCATTCAGTGGTTCTGTAATAAAAAAGTTTCCTGAAGAAAGTTCAACAACAGAGTAGAAGTTCCTATTTGATCAATAGAGACTGCTGCATGCTAGGTGAAGGAAAAAAATCTGATTTTGACCATGTTTTCTCTGTAAGTCTTCGTGTCCCTTTTATGGACAGTTTTTGTAAATGCAAGAAGCAAATTTACCTGCAGGCCATACATTTCAAGTCGACATCCACCAATATCATTAAGAAATTAGGAAACAAATAAATCCTTCTGCAATCTCATCTGAAGACCTCCAAACTCAGAATGCTCTGAACAACCAACTTCTGTTGTTAGCTTTAACAACAGTCTATCTAGAATAAGTTTTCAAGTAAACACAGGAGAGGATTATATTTAATGTGATAGAGACAGGGCATGATTTGCTTACACTACCTACTTTTATAGAAGGATTTACTCTGCAAAGAAACCTTTTGCTGCTAATAGTGGCCTTCCAGCAACAGAACAGCAGTACTTCAATGCCAGCCCTTAAAACATGAAAAAGTGCAAAGTATTTCATGTCCCAAAGAACTGCTTTATGAAGAGCTACTGTTCTCTTATCTTTACCAATAGTGCTCAGTTTCTAAATGATCTCCCTGTCTAAAATGAAATTTCTAGATGTACAGCTCACATGCCATTTATCACAACTATTCAACAAATACAAAGCATCAGAATATTCAAAGTCTGCTCCAGGTAAATCAGAGAAATGTAAGTTCTTTCTTTTTCAGGTCCTGGAAAACTTGTGTAGAAGCATAATAGTGTCATGTGCCATGATAACTGTAGTTCTTTAGTGTCCACATGACTTTTCTTCAGAAATGCCTTGTGATTACAGAAAGCTCTAATGTCCTCTGGTAGGAAAGAGGTATGAAGACCAGCAGAAGAGCTGACAATAATAGTTGCTCTGACAAAGTCTAAACTCTGCCATTAATTCTCCCTTCACTGTAAAAATTAGTGACACAGGGCTATTTTTTGTTCAAATCTTGAACAAGGAATTTGATTTTATGCAGTTCTTTTATTTCTGAATGTGTAATTAAGACATGGTCATCTCAAAATTATATGCCTCAATAGATAACTAGCTTTTGTCCTTAATTATAGGCAAGGGAAACAATTTAGTTGCTTGTAATTGTCAAACCATAATTTTATGATAGAAAAATTTTATATGAATGTCTGCATGGTGCTGAATTGAGGGCAGAAGGTTGGAAATATCAGGGTTCTATCTCTTTAATCAAAGGAAAATGGGATGAAGGAAAGACTGGAGTAAAGGAAAAAGACATTCTTGGGTCACTGAGCTTCAGATAAAAGAGGAAAAACATCTCAAATCATAAGCATGCACATCCCTAAAGAGAGCCAGAATTATTTAGTGTTTCTTATCTTCTACTCCTAGCAAAACAACTGAGAAATACGGGTATAAATTTGTGTGTTACACCTATTGTTGATCATTCTGAAGGGTAACAACTTTCTATTGTCATTTACTCTTTTTGTTCAAGGAATGAAGGTGTGTGTAATGGATCTAATCAGAGGCTGCAGTCATTCTGAGGAAGTGCTTTGAGCACTTTAAGTTCCAGTCACAAATGTGATTATGAGAGTTGGAGATGCTAGTTTGTGTGTATTAACCAGTTCATGAATGCTACTTGCTTACTTTTTTTTTTTCTCTTCTTACCACTGGTCCACTGTCAACTTTGGTGCTATTTGGTGAAATTCCTCCATATTCACAAACAGTTGTCAGTATAACAGTTAGCTGGCAAAGAGCAGCAACTGCTAACTGGATCATCGGTATCAAAAATTACCTTTAAAGCTGGAATAAATAGTAACTAGCAAACACCAGAACAGTCGGATTAAGACATCCAGATTTCTGTTTCACACCAGCAGATTGGCAGAACAGAATTAGAAGAAAAAAAAAAGAAAAAAAGCAGGTTGATGTAGAAACCCAGGGCCAGAATCTATTTTCTTGGAAAGCTGAAGAAAGAAAAATCAGAGAAATAATTATTTAAAGCAACTCAGAGGGTGTTTATGCTCTTGTGATTATGGGTAAAAAATATCTTGCAAATTTTGTGCTGTTAGGCTTGTTACAGATAACTACTCTTGTAATAGAGAGATGACTTCCAGTTCTTGTATAATTTTGACAGTTCAAAGATATTCCCACAAAGTAAAATCAAGTGTGATTCTTGCATGTGTTAGTTTCATCCTACCAACAGTAATGAATTCACAACTGCACAATCAGAACACTTGATAGCAACAAGGTTCAGCACCTTGAAAACAGCTCATTTCAAACACAGGTAAGCAGATAGGCATTGTTAATACAGACTAATAGAGTGTCTGTATTTGAAGAGCTCATTAAATGAACAGAACACCCAAAGTGAGACAGCAATAAAATCTGTGGCTGTATCAATATCATAGGTGCGAATTAAAAGTAATTTATTCATACTAGGAAAATCAGTTTGTCTAAATTCACTCATTTGCCAAAGCTGGAGTTGTTTATGATTGACAGGGAAAGGATTTCTTTTCAGTTTTTCTATTACACAAATATTTGGAAATTTATTCCAACAAAGGCAAGCTTACTTCACAATTCACAGTGTATAAACTTTTCGTTTACTTTGTAGTCGTCACTTCCTGCCACACATATTGGGAGCTACATTGTCAGCTTTTTTGTTAAGTAAGTGATCAATATATTGCACTAGATTTTGTCTAGTTTTGTTTTGGGTTTGTTTGTTTCGTTGGTTGGTTTGGTTTTGCTGACTTTTTTTTTAATTTGTGAGTTTTAAGTGTTCCGAATTGCAATTATTGGTGGTCATAAAATAAATATTATTCAGTTCTTCTGCAATGTTTCTGAGGTAAGTCAATCTTTCCTTTCTGCTCTTTAAAGTCTTAGCAAGACTCTACACTCTCAGAGTTTATGTTTCCCCATAAATCCAGCCACAGTCAAAAGGAGCAATAAGAATTTAAGGTCTTAAAACCAGAATGGTCCACCACCTGTTCTCCATGAATTAGAATGGCTTTGGCTTCAAAAAGCTTTCTTTTATGTTATTTTTGTAGAGTAAAGCAAATGAAAAGTTCCTGATACATTTCTCAAGTCTTCCATATCCAGAGTGGGTCACCGTATCTGACGATTTTTGTTGCAAATGAAAGCTATGACTCTCATTTTTAACGTATAGTTTTCAATGATGTATTGTTAGGTTTAATCATCTCCAGACCTGGCAACGTAATAAAAAAGTATTTTTATTTATTATTCAATTTTAACTGTTGTTTCAAGCTAGTGGAACTTTCCTTATTTTCAATGAAAAAATTATCCAGTTACAAAAGCCTGTCATTTTTTAAATGGAAATGAAAGTTAAAACACTTTCTGTTTTGGTAAGAAGAGTTTGTCTACTGGGGATTTCTTTATTACATTAAATTCTGCTAGCTATATATACTGATATATGTACTGAAATAAATCTTTCCTATATGCATGCCTTGTTATTACGTTGAAAAGTTCAGGCTAAAGACCAGTAAAAAAGTTTTAAAGATTTAGGAGCAGTAAGAAAACTTTTTAAAAAATATAATGTATATTCTCTTTCATAAGCACTTCTTGAAATTTCTAAGGCCAAAGTTGAAGTAATGCTTTAAAGGAAACTTTTGTATATGTAGTGTTAAAATAACCTTAAATAATTAATTTATACATATAGTTAAAAAAAAGAAACAAACAACCAAAAAAACCCCAAAACAAACCTGGGAGCAGCATTGTATGGTTTTTTTGTGAATGTATGACTTTTTGTCTTACACCATGCTGAGGCTTTGATCCAGAAAGTTTCTTCTTCAATATGCTAGTTGAGAATACACTAATTCAGCAAGAGAGTTTAATTTAAAAAAATTAACAACCAAACCCTTTCCCCCATCAAACCATTACAAGCCAAAAAAACCTGTATTAACACTATACACTTTAAGTAGTGTCCTGTGTTTTCTAACTTCTTGTGATACTTTCTGAAACCATTAAAAGAAATTATGCCTGTAATCTGCAGGGACTTTATGTTTCAGATATAGTGCTACTTCCACCTGTTCAAATACCAATAAAATTAGTTTCCAAACTGAAAGGTCATGCCCAATTTGTCATCTGCGTTCTGTAGACTCATGACACATGCCCAAGGCATTATGAGCAAAAGTTAAGCCTGAAAACAGAGAAAAAATAATGAGGTAGAGAACTGTTAGCTTCTAAAAATAGAGAAAAATTGGACTTCCTAAGTCAAAACATATTCCCATTTTTCCAATTTGTTCAAGTATCATTTGGCTGTATTTATTTTTCCAAAGTGGAACAGTTTTTCTTCCTAAAGGGAGGAAATTTCTTCTTTGACATGATGCCTCAATGAGCTTAGGCCATCAGAGAGAATATTTTTTTATTTTTCTATGTTGTCATTTGATAGTGTCTTTGTCCAAGAACAGATAATCTCTGACACTATTTTTCCACTTGCTTACTGCCAGACTGCTATGTGTTAAAGAGGCATTTCTAGTAATGCACAAGAGAAAGTTCCATGTTAGGATCATCCTTATCAGTTCCGTATTTGTGTATGTATGCATGTGTGTATCTTGTTTTTATATATATTTTTATTTTGCAAATCTATTATATGTATGCTTGCATCTAACATATGTATGTGTGTGTGTATATGTAATGTATGGTCTCATCAGAATTCCATGATGAATTGTTATCCTGACAAGATGATACATTTTTTAAAAATCTCTGAACAACTCTGGAAATGCATGTATTGACTTGCATTTAAGTTGACCACTATGTAGTGAACTGAGGAGTTACATGCAGGTCTAGTTTGCTATATTTTCAAACTGAAAAAGTGTTTGCAATGTGACTCCTTGTGTTTATGAGAAATAAAATATATGATCGATGTTTTGGAGTACATGTAGGTCTCTCTGAAATATAGAATGTCTATACACAGTGATTCTCATTGTTTCTTCTAGGTACTTGCAAAAATAACTCCATGAGGGCAACAGAAGACACGGAAGTATAGTTTGATGGGTGCATTCAGTAGCTTGAAAGATTAGATTAAATTAAAAAGAAGTCAAAGCTTCTTCAATTTTTTAGAATAGGAATATAGGAATAATAATAGAATTCTTAATACTATGTCATGTAAAACATATATGTGTATGACACTCCAGCATTTGAGCAATCCGTTCTACAAAAATAAAATAAAAATTAAAGCATGCATGAAAATAGGAAGCAGATATCCAGATGTATGATACCATGATATTAAAAATTTAACTGCTACATTTTGTTATTTGTTTTCTTTTGAAGAAGTGATTTTCCAAGTGCAATAATTGTCACGAAACCCAAACCAAACAAAGCAGCCAACCAAACAAAAAAACCCCAAATAACAATTTGTCTTGTGTTTTGGTATTCACAGGGATCACCACATGCACAAATGGTAGAACCAAATTGTATTAAAATAAGTTGGCTGTCTCTTGCTATATTTATGGAGTTCAAATTTGTGCAATACAGTCACTATAGTCTGATTTTTAGTCTTGTATTTGTTGAACCAGGAAGCTCATCCTAAGTTTATAATTCATATCGGGGAAACAGGTCTCTATGGAAAAGAACATTTAAAGAAGACAAAGTATATTGTGAAGACAAGAGACAGCCTGGACTTGACTCAGTGTTTTACTATATAAACATCTGCTGGCAAAGCATAGCAGGTTATTTAAAATTTTGGGGATGCAGAACTAATAAAAAATGAAAAAAGGACTTTTATAACAGATGTTAACAGAATAATGGGAAAAATTTTATTAAAGTGCCCAGATGTTTTAATAGAAAAAAGTGCATTGAAAACAATGTAGTGACCAGTGCTCTGTTTAGTTGCCTGAAGACACACTGAAACCATCTTAAAATAATTTGATTGGTTTACAAATATAATCAGTTACTTAGTAACAAGTTTTGAGACATAATTTGCAAAATCTACAAGAGACAGTACACAAAAGTATTCCAAAGTTGATTCTGTGTATTTGCTTTCATATGATATCTGGTTAATATTTGCTGCCCCCTGTAGTTTACTCCTACATTGTTTCCATAAAATCGTCTGAGGTGACCCAAAATGTAAATCAAGGTTTTATTTTCTCCTGATTATCCTTCAATTATTTCTTATTTCTGTCATCCTGTCTCAGTTGTTGTTCTGTTGAAAATGAAGATGATTCTCAATTAAATTCTTGTTCAAATGTTATTTGATACTTGTTATTAGAGATATTAAAATGAACAGATATGTTAAAGTACATAGATCATATTTCAGACACAAATTTTCAGAAATAAATATAATTTGCCTTAAAGGAGTAAATCAGGCCAATATTCAAGAAAATGCATTGTAGATACTTGATATGTAAACATCAACATACTCCTTATCTTTCCTTGAAGTCTGTTTTTGGAGAAGATGATGAAAAGTGGTAGTTTCAAAGTATAACAGGTATCTAAGATGCTTGCTGAGTTTAAAATGGGCCCATAACTGACTAATGAGATATCACACTGTGCTGCAGAATTTAATAACTGGACTGCACTGTTACAAAAGTCTTCCTAGTATCAAGGGAAAAGGGATATTAACAGCCTAGAAATAGGCTATGGGAGAACAGAGGACTGCTGTGAGGTATAAATCAAGTTTTTTAACCTGGTAATGCTAGAACCAGCTCATTATGATCAACTTCCTGGAGGTGATAAAACTTATGGAGGTGTTATGACTTCCTGGAGGTGTTATGAACCAATTAAACAGGGGGGATGTATGTACTTATTTTTGGTTTAATTTAAAAGAAGACAACTCTTGAATTCAGAAAAACTAGAACCTGGAGAAGTCTGTGGCACATTGCTCTGTTGATTGTAGACTACCAGGTATTGTAAAACAAGCATTTATAGCAAAGAGACACAAAGAGTGACATGGACGTTCAAAAATTTCCTTCAGTGAGTTCAAACTCAAAACCTCCCAACCAGTCAAAAAGAATTTATCTCATTTATAAGTAACAAGTAATGGAATTATAAGATAAAGTGGGAGCAGACCTGAAGAAAGGGACAGAGCTGACAGCCTCTGCCACAGATCAGGATATAACAAATCTAATCTAGCTCTGTAAAATCGTGGTACAGATAGAATTACCTTAAAGCTGCACTTGATATTCAGTTTAGATGGTCATGCCATGCTTAAGGCAAAATCAGTAAGTGAGGAATGACTTAGGCAATTGAAGATTGGTCTGTGCTTTCACAGTTCATCAATCCCAGACACTAAGCCTGAACAGCTCCAAGACAGAGGAATGAATGGGGAGTCTTTTGTTTTAATGGATGAAGGCACAAACTTAAATGTCAGCATTTGGTTTACACAGGTGTATGTTTGTTAGCATATGAACCCAAGGTAGAAATTTGTCTTCAAAAGGAAATTAAGTAAACAAAGTAGAAGGAAGAAAAAGGTGATGAAAAGAGAAAAGAGGGGAAAGTACTTTATAAAAAGTCTCTATTTTAAACAGTGTTTCAAGAAATGTTAGCACAAATGGTAGTACTGCACTCACTTTCTCTGCATGCCTGCCTGAAAATTCCATTTTTAGTTTATGGTTTATTATGTCCATGGTATAATAAACTATGGTTGCAAAAGCAAATTTCAGATACCCAGTTGAAAACTTTTAAAATAGCAAGACTGTTACTGAGATGTACTGCTTATGCATAACTAATTTATCCATACATAAACCTGAACTTCAGAAAAAAGTCTTTTTAATAATTTCTTCTTACATAGTGTCTAACGGAGGATACACAATTTGTCTCACCCAGTCCTGCCTCAAACCACTGCAGTGCCTTTTGCACTAGATGCTTTTGGAAAAGCATCTAGTCTTTCATTAAAAACCTACTATATGGGGAATCCACAATATTCTTAGAGAAGTAATTTTAGTGTCTGAGCAGCCTCACTCCTTGAAATGGGCCTGTTATTTCTCAACTAAATTTTCTTTCTGATGGCTTTGGATACAAGAATGTGACAACTCTCATTATCCAAAATTTTCACTTACATACATAAGAACTACAGAGAAATCAATTTTTAATTCCCCAGTTTAAACTACAGGGATTCAACTCTTTAATTCCTGAGAATAAAAGAAGCTTCCTCCATTTTTGCAATTTTTCTACAGACTGTTAAAAATACCATGCTTATTTACATTGCACATAGGCTACTTCATAACTGGTGTTGTTTCTATCATTCTGTATGTGTTATTTACAACATTTATTTACCATAACCCATGCTTTTCTTAAAGCCCTGTAGTTACAGAAGTCTCAGAGAATCCTAAACCAAATTTTTATGTTTGAAACCATTATCATGTGTAAAATTAGCTTTCTTACTATAAGATGATTTCATTAATTTAGAAATGTTATCATAATGCTTTCCTAGGAACACATCCTAGGAACATTGGAATGCTGACAGTGTGGTTTATTAGAGAAAATTTGGTTTTCTACTAATTTTCTTTGAAAACTCTTAAGATGCTGTGGTAGTTTTAGCTTTAGTTTTTGTCTTTAGGCCTCAGCTAGGCCTCAGTTTTTAGCAGGCCCAAAGGTTGTGACATAGATCAAAGGGACAAGCGTCACCTGACTTAAGCAACCAAAGAGGTATTTCATATCATCTGACATCATCAGGAAGTGTCAAGAAGTATAAAAAGAGGGGAAGGTGGAGCTTCTCTTTTGGTCTCTGCCTCAGACTCGTGAGGACGCACTTTTCTGCCTCTCCTGAGATTAGGCCTTGTCGCCATCTCCACTGTGTTATCCAGGGAAGTGAACATTTTCTTCTTAATTTCTCTTTTCTCTTGTTGAGAGGTTTCTCTGGAAAAGTTTTTGGGAGGTTTTCTGGGAGTTTGGGTGGTTGGAATCTGTATTATTAGGTTAGACAACTCGGAGAAGGTGTTACTCCTTTTCACATTTGTATATATATGCGTTATATGATATTCTGTTTTAAATTTTCTTCTGTGTAAGTATAAAAACCTTGTCATTTCAAAGTTCCATTTCTAGGTTTTGTTTCCCTCCCTCCCTTTCTGTTCTTGGAGGGGGGTTCTGTCAGGCAATTGGGCACTTGGCTTTTTGCCAAGCTACACCATAACAGATGCATATGACTGAGGATAAGAAACAATATCTAACTGCAGAATTTTGTAAGAATAGACTTCATTTTATTTGCATAACATGGGGAAAAGAGGAACTTGAGTTTTAAAGAATTATTTTTTCTGTAATTCTTCCAAGAAGTCATTTAAAATGAAATTTTATAAAAAGGCTTTTTGGAAATTCACTGAAAGTAGTTCAGGACATGGGGGATTAGTGGGCAAAAGGCCATTAGTTATTATTATTCTTCATTATTACTGTTATTACTATTCCTGAAAGGCATATTTATAAATGTTTTTAGGAACCAAGTAGAACCTATAAACATTATCCTGATCCATTAATTACTTGAAAATTAATTAAATTAAATTAAATTAAATTTCACCTAAAATAAAATAAATTCAATTGCTCAAAACGTGTTTTAAGAAATCAATGCTTATTTTTACTAATGGAATTAAGGGCTGAGACTTCCAGAATGAAGTTTAATTTCAAAATAAGAACACTAGCAAACTCTGAAATTATTTATTTCCTCACTGAACTATAGGTTCCACAGTACTTGAGACAAAGGAAGGAGGTGTAACATGACAGCATTAGACAAATATTTTCAGCTGTTGGGTTTTGGGGTTTTTTTATATTTATTGCTTACAAGACTAATCTTCAAATGGAAAGAATATTACAATGTAAGAAACAAGTAAGTCAATCAATAAGTCACTCAAGAAGATTTCTGCCAGAGAAATTTGGGGGAACTAAATGGTGGTTAGCTGCTACAAGCTTATTTATAAAGCAAGTGTCTGTGTATTTTTACAAGGGAAAGACAGTCACTGACTTGAGGAAATATTTTTTGTAGTATGTGTTTTAGTCCCTCACAAGGAATTGTTTTAAGGGAAAAAGCCAAATATAGAAAACTGATGCTTTGCTTACCATAACATATTCTGTCAATAGATGCACAGTCAGAAGTCACAATTGATAAATAATTGTTGTAAAAATGCTATTAATGCCAGTAAGTGACATTGTAGTGACTGTTTTGTGATATTCGGTGCTAACAGTACTAAGCAAATTTCTTTGAAAATATATGCCAATTTTTCCTTACGAT
Organism: Willisornis vidua nigrigula; assembly: GCA_021164005.1. Classification (NCBI taxonomy): domain Eukaryota; kingdom Metazoa; phylum Chordata; class Aves; order Passeriformes; family Thamnophilidae; genus Willisornis; species Willisornis vidua. The sequence goes on from JAJPCS010000033.1 coordinate 15,943,150, forward strand.
CATAGATCACCTAGATCAGTAAGAGTTTTCTAATAAAGTTTAGGAAGGGAAGTGACATAAGCAGTCTTTATTTTCAGTATAGAGAAAGATGAGAAAAGGTAGTAAAAATACAGAGTTTGACCCCTTCTCTCTTTACTATTTGATATATCAAATAGTAACAAAATTGCATAATCACATACAGTAAAAACAATAAAAGCAGTTATACACTACAATTAATTTTATATTAAAATTTCCATTTATGGGCATTTTGTAAAAATAGCATTTTTTCATGGTGTCTATCATTACTTACAATGATTTTTATGTTTCAGTTACAATTAAATAGACTAAGTATCAGTAAGAATAGGCTTGAAATTTTCAGTTAATCTTTTCAAAATCAAAAGAGAATAAATTAAACATGACATATCTTCAGGTAAATTTTAAATAAGTAAAAATTGTCTTCATTTGGCTAATTCTGCGTAACGGAAAATGAAAATTTTAGGGAGGTGGATGGTGTATGTGGGCCCAGGAAAGAGCCTACCTATAATACCTGTCACACTGGTTTTCTGTTCTTCCTTCTCTCCGTGTTTCTTTCCAATATCACAAAATTTTAGCTTAGATCCTTAAAAGGAGTATGTAGATATCCAAGGAAGTAAAGAAATAATTCTGCATATCAAAACCAGAATTGATAATTTAAAAGTTATGCAAATGTAGGAAGTCTTTTTCTTAACAGCCACCTGCCAGGGTACCTAGCATAAGTGTCTTCAAAACCTCTCTTCCTGGGAACATTCAGAGAAATCAGGTGGAGTTTTGATGATAAATGTGGATACTTAAAATATATTAGATACTGTGCAAATATTCCTGTGCAATTTTAATATGCTTTTTTTAAACATCTCAGCCTTTACACTTTTAGTAGACTTGTATTCATTTCTCTAAGTTTTCCTAGTGAAGAAGTACTTCACCTATCAGCTTTATAATTAGTTTTTTTTCTTCTAAAAAACCAGAGTATTGGCATCTACCTCATACATTGAAGCAACATATGAAATATCTACCCTTCTATTTAAAACTTTTGGCTGGAGGAATGTACAACTGTGAACTGAATGCACATCAGGAGATAATTTAAAAAAATCCATAAATTCATAATCTGTTACTTTAATGAATTTTGTTATTTAAAAAAAATCCATTTGTTTTAGGGGGCTTTATTCATCTTTAATGATAGCCTTGTTTAACTTTTACGATAGTGAATCAACAGTCCTGCCCAATATGGTGTCTTTTTTAAACTGACTGAGTCTTGAAAGTTCAGTGATTTCTTTCCCCCCTCTACTAAGTGTAACTTCTTCACGGTATTGAGATAGCCTTAATAGATGTCTTGCAATTTCTGATATATTTTTAATGTAAGGTATGTTACATATAATTCTTAAAAGAAATTGAATATACTGTTACCTATTTTAAGAGAAAACTAGTGTTATCCAAGCGGATTTCACTTAAGTATGGACAGATAGAATATTAGAAGGTGATGTAACATGTACCACCTCAGAATGAAAATGGCTTTATAAAAAGCAGAGGGAAATCAGGAAATTGAAAAACTAATTTACATGTTTTATTTTGTTCCTTAAAAGTCTGTATGCCTGTGAGTAGTCTTATCAAATTTAATGCTGTAGCAAACAACACAGTGCCACAGCCACTGCACAATGCTAACTATATATTTTCTGTGCCATGGGCTGGGTTTCTCATTTCATACATCATTTGCCACTTGCTGCAGTGATTCTGTGAAGTCACTGGCTACCTCGCTAGCACAAAGTTAGGAAGAAGTCGCATCTTTCCCAATTCTAGTTTTGATCAACCTCCAAACTAGACATCACAGCAAGTTACCTGTTTCTCTCTGCTTAAACTCAAGCACTAGCTATAATTTTATCATCTAAAATTATACCAATAACCCTTTACATTCTATTTTTTAGTGACAATGTTAAGGAGGTTAAATTCTTCAACAGAGCTTTGCCTGTCAGGTGGTATATGCTACTACTCCTTATTTTATCTGCCTAAAGATATCTGACAGAGTGCAAAAACCACATCATGAGAGGAAGCTCTGGAGTGTAGCCAAATCTGTCAAAATTTTTACGTTTCTGAAATGCCATTCAGCAAAAATCAGTGTGAGTTATTTTGATTTCCCTCGCTCAGCATCAGCAGTGTAATAGCTTAATGATAGCATGAGACTCAGGGCACAGACCTGAGACAGGCAATCATAGCAATATCTCATTTTCACCCCAGTTTCCATGCACTGAAAAAACACTTCAGGCACTAAAAGTAAAGCTGAGTAAAAATGAGTAAACCTATACTGCCAGCAACAGAAAGCGTTACTGGATCTCACCTTTGCATGGAGCAGAGTGGATACTGCTAAGTTCACTCAACTGAATCCACATAATCATCTTGGTATACAGCGGACAGTGTAAATGAAGTTTAGATAAGGACTGAGCATGAGAAAGACATTTGAATGTAACAAAACTTTTATGTTATCATTCGTTCCTCAGAATCAAGTGTGTAATTTATCCTGGAAAGAGGCCATTGCTACCACATTAATTAATTTATTATTTTTTGTCTTTTATGTTTTGATATTGCTCGGTATATGCCTCAGACAGACCATGTGTGGTGTTGCCCAAAGAATGAAAAATTCAATTTTATGCCAGTTTCTCTTTCTTTAAATAATACAGCAATGTTTAAAGTACAAGACTCTTAAGCATACTATTGGCTCTATTCCCCTCTGTAGTATCACAAATATACTGGGCCAAACCGAAAAATACTCTTTAGAGCACCTGGTCTCAGTAATCTAGTAAAAAGCATTACTAAGACATTAAGGATGCAAATACATCTGCTATGCCTTTGATCTTCAGTTAGTTTCAGAGAGAAAGTGGAAAAATGAAATGTGGAATCTTGTTTTGATTACTCATTTTGTTTGTCTGTTTTGTTGGATGCTGTGAAAGAGTGAAACCTTTGTTTTCCTTTGAAACATACATGGCTTTCCATTATTTTTATTTCTCCAAAGCTTAAGATTAAGATTTTTTAGAGACATAGGAAAATGCAACTATCTCCCAATTGTGTTCTGGTTTCCTCAAGACAACAGGCTGCAAAGCAAATATCTGCTTTGGTTGGTGCAAGCATCACACTTTCCTCTTCTTTTCACTGTTAGCATCACTAATTTTGTTTCACTCTTTCCTTTTGCCATGATGTAGGTTCTTATTGCTCAGAAGATGAAGGAGGTGATGGATCATTTTAAGCAGCCTTCTCACTCCATGATTAGAGTGCAGCAGCATTTACTGAGCTCCTTAAAGGAAAAAAAATCCTCTCTCCTCTATTTCTTTTTCTCTGTCAGGGAGTAGAGAGCAGTATGGATCAAAGGTAGTGGAGCATGGTAAGAGCAGACACACAATAGTACCATTATTAAACACCCTCGAAACCATAGTTACCCCCATGGGAACAAACCAGTATCAGTCAGAAAAAATGGGCTGAGGGGAGATAAATAAAGTTAAATCTCTCAAACATATGTGAGATCTCAGAAATATCCCTGAATGACCATTCTTCATAAACCTGTAGGCCACATTATATTAAATGATTATCACTTAAGTAACCATTACCTCAAATTTCACTGACCTTGACAGCAATGCAGTAATTACATCTTTGAACGTCACCAAGGAGCTTTTACCAAGTAATGTGACAGGCAGACAGGACACGCGAAAGTTTTCTACTCATTATTCATAGATATATATGGATTGTATAAGCTTATTACAAAAGAAATCTATCTCATGTCAAACTTCTTTTTTATGAAGTTTTCTGACAATATTATGGTTTCTTACAGTATGCTGTTACTAGATTTAAGTGTGTCACGCATTTCCCACTCAGCTGAGTTTCTCTGATCTTTTCTGCAGCATTAAGAGAGCTTGAGCCGTGGTGACTGCTTAGAAGCACCCAGATTTGGCATCACTTAATCTAAAAAATAATTACAAAGCTGCTGTTAGACCTCTATAGTCAACATAAAAAGCTGTGTGAGTGCAGAAAAACCTGAGGGTGTAGATTTCTGAGGTCAAGGAGTTCTGTTCTCTCACATTTAACTTAGATCCATAATCTCACATAATATGAGGTACTGTGCTTGAACCAACATGCTCTGTAATTTGGCTTGCTTATAGCCTGCTGTTTGCAGTGTGTTTCTCATACTTCCAATAAACAGATAAGCAGATACAGTTCAATCACAATCCCAGGAGATAATGAACAGAAAGAAGTACAAGCTCCTGTCCTGTCTTGAGGTTAGACAGGAGGCTGTACACTGTTCAGTGCTGCTATAAAGAAATCGAGCAGCATACTCTTTTAGATAGTGCCCAGATGCGTATTTTATATTTGGCAGAGCATCATCAACTTGAGTTTGTTCAAAACCAGAGCTTCTGCTTCCTAAAAACCAATCCTAAACAAAAATTGTCTTGTCTCCACTGAGGCTAATGCTTCAATGAATAATCAAGAGACAGCTTTCACTAGCGAAAGGTTTGTCTGAGCAAGTCTTTCCTTTTCAGAGCAATAGGAAAGACCTTTCTTCAGAGGTGATATACAGGATTTTTTAGAGTGAAATATTAACCTGACTGTTGGTCAAGATATATGTGAAGAGATACACAAGATGAAGATTCTTGCATGATGTTAATGAATATTGACTTTTTTGGGGGAGGGGAGGGAAGTGAGGTTGGGAGAGTAGTGTTATTATCATCACATAACTAAAGTAAACAGAAAACCTAAATGGTAACACACCAGTAGTCTAATGCTGACTGACTGTTACCTTAAAACTAAAGCTGATATGATTTTGCCTTTAGGTAATGAAACGCTTTTAGTAATAATCATCACTAATTATTTTACTGTTTTATTAAAAAAAAAAAAAGAAAATCAAGGAAACTAAACTTTCATTCAAAATAAGAGGTTCTACAAAATTCCTCTTTCTTTCTGGGAATTTGCACGAAATCTTAAAAGGGAAATATATTGTGTCCTCTTTAATGAGATCTCAGTATTAGGAAGGTGGAACTGGGATTTATGTTTCTCCTGGGGATGATATTTTTAAGAATGGATGTGAAGTGGTGGGAAACATTTTCTGGTCACATTTGACACATTGGGGCAGCAGTTTTAGCAGTACATTTAAGAAGAGTATTTATACTTCCAGGATTACAGAAATCTTAATAAATATATTTAAAGGATTTTTGTTATCCTGTTTGACAAAAGGTTCTGTAATACAGTGAAAAAAAATTGTCACAACGATAAAACCTGAAGTGTCAGATACTTAACCTGCTTGTTAAGTATCATTTTCATACACAAATCTTATAAATGCTTTTTAAAATATTCTCTACCTTTATCTGATTCATTTCTTCATCGTGTTTTTCTCCCAATGAAAGACTTGATGGAATTATTGCCTATCAACTGAATCATCAGTCCGCAGATAATTTTGCCAGTTAGACATTTCATGTTACAGGTAGGGGAGGATCCCACAAAGAACAGTGTGCTGCTTGAACTCATACTAACAAACAAGGAAGGCCTTGATGATGTGAAGTTGGGGGCAGGCAGGCTGTAGTAACCATGACATTGTAGAGTTCAGTATTGAATGAAGAGGTAACAGAACAGTAAGGAAAATCACCACCAAGGAATTCAGGAGAGCTAATTTTATCTGCTTTAGGGATCTTCCTGAAAGAATTCTAGAGGAACAGGCCATGCAGGGAAGAGGGGTCCAAGAGAGTTGGTCAGTATTCATGGGTCACTTCCTCTAGGCCTGTGATAGTTTTGATTCAGGCCTTCCCTAGCAACCAGGTGTAACTAGGGAAAGGCCCATTTCCCAGGTATTCCACACTTTTTTTTTTCCCTTCCATGTGACAAGGGAGTATAACAGAGGGAGATAGGAAGTTGCTGCTCTTCTTCTAGCGTGGGCTGGTGCAGCGAGTTTTCTGCTTCGGTTCTTTGTCAGACCTTCACAGGAGTTTGAAGAGAGAGAGCGTGAGAGGAGCTGGTCTTCTTCCGAGCGTTGTTGGTAGGAGTGTGTTGTACTGGTTTGCTTGGGGGGTGGGTGGGGGTGTCTAATTGTACCTATTTGTTCTGTTTTGTCCCATTTTTGTCCCTGTTCCCCCCTTCCCTTTCCCTTCCCTTTCCCCTTTCTTTTTTTCTGCCCTGGGAGTTTTTCCTATCGTGGGTGCAGATTGTGTATATATAATTGTAAACGTTTGGAAATATACATATATACTTTCATTAAATTCAGTTTCTTTCAAGCTTTCTCCCCCCTTTGGTTTCTTGCTCCCCCCCTCTCCTGCTTTGAGGAGCAGAGGGAGAAAGAGAGGCAGCTCGGGGCTGGGAAGCCAAAATCATAACCTAGACAAGGCTGATGAATCCCAATGAGAAGGAAATCAGACCAAGAAGGAAAGAGGATGGATAGTAAAGAACTGGATGAATAAAGAACTCCTGTCAATTACTCAAACTCAAGTGTAAGCAGGAAATACACAGGAGATGGAAGGAGGGTCAGGCCGCTTGGAGGGAATATAGAGAGGGTTTCAGAGTAAGCAGAAATGAGACAGAAAGGCTGGGACGCATCTAGAATAAAATCTGGCCAAGGATGTCAAGGATAACAAAAGAGGCTTTTTCATCAATAACAAAAGTAAAGCAAGAGATAATATGTGCTCATTAGTAAATGGAGAGGGCACCCTGGTAACAGGTCACAGAGAAGGCAGAGGTATTGAATGGCTTCTTGACATTGATCTTCACTGATAAGGTCATTCCCCAGGGATCTCTGACCCAGGAGATCAGGGTAAATGAATGCTGGAAGGAAGACTTTCCCTTGATCAAAGAGGATAAGGTTAGAGTCAGGCAAAAGTGACCACCACAAGTCCGTGGGCTCTGACTGGATGCATCCACAAATGCTGAGAGAGTGGCTGACATCCCACCCTGGCTGCTCATGATCATTTTGAAAGGTCATGGAGACCAGGAGTGGTGTCTGAGGACTGGAATATAGCAAGCATCACCCTGGTCTTCAAAAAGGGAAAGAATGAGGATCCGGGGAACTACCAGCCAGTCAGCCTCACCTCAGTTCCTGGATATGTGATGGAGAACCTAATTCTGGAGTCCATCTCTACCCACATGAAAGATGAGAAAGTGATTAGGATTAGCCAGCACAGATTCACTAAAGGTAAGTCATGTTTGACCAAACTGGTTGCATTCTACAATGAAAAAACTACCTGGATAGATGAAGAGAGAGCAGTGGATATTGTCTACCTCAATTTCATCATGGCTTTTGACACTATCTCTCAAAGCAGCCTCATAGACAAACTCAGAAAGTGTGGACTGGATGAGCTAACAGTGAGGTGGATTGAGAACTGGATGAAAGGCAGATCCCAGAGAATCGTAATCAGTGGCACAGGGTCTAGCTGGAGGCCTGTCACTGGTGAGGTCCCCCAGGAATCTATACTGGGCCCATGATCATTTGACTTCTCCATCAGTGATTTAGATGAAGGGGCAGAGGCCTCCTCAATGAGTTTACTGACAACACAATGATGGAGCAGTGCCTGATACTCCAGAGGACTTTGCAGCCCTTCAGAAGGACCTCGACAGGTGGGAGAGATGGGCAGAGAGAAACCATCTGAAATTCAGCAGGGGCAAATACAGGGTCCTGCAGCTGGGGAAGAACAACTCTGGGCACCAGTACAGGCTGACCTTCTGGAAGGCAGCTCTGCAGAGAAGGACCTGGGGATCCTGGGGAACAGCAAACTGTCTGTGAGCCAGCAGTGAGGCCTTGTGGCCATGGAGGTTAATGGTGTCCTGTGGTGCATTAGGAACAGCATTGGCAGCAGGTGACCTTGCTCCTCTCCTCAGGCCTAGGGAAGGACATCTGGAATGCTGCATCCAGTTCTGGGCTCCTCAGCACTGGAGAGACATGAAGCTACAAAAGCAAATATAGTAAAGAGCTACAAAGATGATTAAGGGACTGGAGCATCTCTCTTATGACGAAAGGGTGAGCGAGTTGGGCTTTTTCAGCCTTGAGGAGATGACTGAGAGGGAACCTCATCAATGTTTATAAGTATCTGAAGGGAGGGTGTCAAGAGGATGGAGCCAGTGCTTCTCAGTGCTGCTGACAAGAGGCAATGGGCAGAAACTAATGCATAAGAGGTTCCACATAAACATGAGGAAGAACTTCTTTACTGTGCAGGCGACTGCACTGGAACAGATTGCCCAGAGAGGTTGTGGAGTCTCTCTCACTGGAAAAATTCAAGAACCATCTGGACACAATCCTGTGCCACATGCTCTAGGACAGCTCTGCTAGTGCTGGGAGGTTGGACCAGATGAGCCACTGTGGTCCGTTCCAACCTGACCCATTCTGTGATTCTGTAATTTGATTTTTCCTATAGCAAAATATTACTTTTGTTTGCAATTTGATTTTGTATCAGGAAAATGTTTTCACATGAAAATATTTTAGATACATATTATCTGAAACATTAGTTATTTTTTTCCAATTGAACAATTTTTTCTGCAATATTGTTTTAATCTTTGTCGTCAGAGAAGCAATTATTAGAGACAAAGAATAGTGAGAGCATTTTACTTTAATTCTTTATTTCATGAGATAGTAAGAACTTTAATAATTTAAATAATACACCACAATTTAAGAGTTTCTATACAATCTGCAAAATTTTGTAATTTCCTTAAATGTTACTTTCTTTTTTTTTGATGGAAATAATTATTAAGTAATTCTACAAGACATCTGTTACTCAGTGGTGGTTGTGGCTAAGCTGAAGTTCTGATTGGCTGTTCAGAACTACCCTGCAACTGAAGAAGGGTCTACCCTTTTTAAAATTTACTGCTTTTTTTTTGTCCCCAGCAGAAGAGAGAAAGCTAGTGAAATAAATCCACACTTAAAATGATTTTCATGAAAACGTTTTTCAGACATCAAGTGCAAATCACATGTTGTCTGGATTTGTCGGAAGTAATATGAGTGTATCTATTTTCAAGGAGCAACATGACATATATTTCTAGGTGCCATTTTTTCTATGGATAGAGAGCTCAACACTAACGTATTTTTTTTAGCACCTAGGGTACTAACATGGTTTATTTATTTTGCAATCATTTGTAGACATTATTTCTGGCCACTGTCTATATTGATTTGAGAAACTGTAGTTTTCAAATAATTAATACACCTGGAATATACCTTACAAGGCACTAATATTTGAGGTCATTCATTACAAGAACAAGAACTGCAATTTAAAAGGGATTAATTTTGCACAACAGCAATTTATGTTAGAAAGTGTAAGAATAATCATTAAATGCCATGAGTCCACCTAAATATCACCTGTTTTAACAGCCATCTAGATCTAATGTTTTAAATTTGCAGTCTGTTAATCTTGCTTCTTCTTATTCTCTCAAGACACACTATGTCCAGTATCAAATGCTACTCAAAGTTGTTTGATGAACTGTGAACGACAGAGAGATATCAAGGCAAGGACGAAAGGAAGTGGTAGCAGAAAATACCATACTACACAATGAAACAAGCACTGCCAGCACTGTGGTTATTCTCAATTAAATGATGCACTGCAAGTGCAGATATTGGACCTTTAATGTGACTTTGAGTGTGTGACCTTGTAGAATCCTTGCTTTGAGTGTCCTCCCAGGGCAGCACCACGTAACAGGATAAGTGTGCCTCATTAAGAGTGTGTCTCCTATTTTTCAAAACCAGTGTTCATTTTTTATATTTTAGCAATGGTTACGTGTTCCTGTGATCTGTAAAACAGTTTTTAATTCTGCTTTACTTTTTTTCTGTCATTACAGACTGTCCTGCTCTAGGTTCTCTCTTCTTAAGCTGAATGTTGGACTGCCTCTCTACACTTCTGATGTGTGCTTTCTCATCTGACTTTCTTGATTTCCTGCATATGACAAGTACGATCAATTTATCTTAACAAAAGAAGTGCTGGCTACTTGTCTTGGTCAACAAATTTTGGTTTTTATGAGATTGAAAAAGCTTCTGAAAAATTCAAACTATAGAATCGAGCTATATGGAGAAAAGTTTGGTGCACTAGCAGGTAGATCTTGCTGTAGTGTCACTGAAGGAATCTACATAGCCTTCTTACAAAAACATTACTTCAAGCTGTGCTTTCGTATGTTTTCCTGAGACAAGAAAGCACATGACAGATTGTGGTGCTGAATCTCATGTCAGCTTTGTAGTTTGTCTCTTCCTCTGGCTCGACAATTCTGCCATCACAAAAAACCCCCTGATTTAGAATGTCTGTATAGTTTAATTATTTCATGTCAACTTGAACACATGTTACATACAAAACTGTGGGGCCCAATCTAGTACCCACTTATGCCATGTAAGATTTAATACTGGTTTTCATAACTGGGATTGATGTTTGCATCTAGATAGGAAATTTAACAGGAAAAATCAATAGTACAAATCTGAAATACAAATCTGATCATGGACCTACCCTTTGTTGTCAGTGTCTCATGTCCCCAGCAATCAGGAACAAATCAGAAATTCAAATAAACTAGCAGACTTTTCTCTCAATTGTTCATAAAAGATCAACTGCTTCTAGATGACAAGGTCAATACATATCATATTAGTAAAGGGAAATGTAATAAATTGTGAAGCAAAACACACACAGCCTTTTCCTTACACAAGCAGAGACTAGAACAAATAATTTTTTTCTCAGGAAATAAAAAGGAGAATCTTTATCTGATACAAAGTTCAATATTTTGTACCTTTCAAAACTTTGTTATCATAAAGACAATCCAATGGTATTTTCTTTTTACCTGAAACAGTCTGGTTTGTAAATACACTGAAAAAAAGGGGGATAAAAACCCCTTCTGTAAAGATCTGTTTCACATTTTCTACATCCATTCCTGACTGGAGTAATAGACTTGGGTTTACATAGCAAAAAGCTAGTTTCAACTAAGAAAATGTAACAGGAGAAAAGGTGGAAATAAAAAATATGATCTATTTTCTTAACAAAGTTGTCATTAGTGTCTCTGGAAAAAAGGATTCAACTTCATAACCTCACAAGAACCCACCCTTCCTCACAGTTTTTGCACAGTTCTTTGGATTTTCAAGACAAAGTAGTGGCTTACTAGACAAATAGTTAGTAAACAGGCTGCATGTTGCAAAGCAAATTGCTGTTATTGTTCAGATGAAATCTGAATTGCTGAAAAACTCTGTCTTGAGGCAATATCCTGAGCTGGATTTGAGTATACTGATGTTTAAAGCGTTTTCTGTTTGTTCCCTTATTCGTCTTAGGTTTTTTTTGTTTTGTTTTTCTGTCAATAAAGGAAAGCCCTAGGGAGGAGGTGAATTTTAATTCCGAATGTATATTCTTTGTTTTAGAACAGGTTGGAAAGAGGAGCAGATGGATAACATTTGGGACATTTTGTCAATTCATCTGTTAATAAGTGAGACACACTGGCTGCATTAACCGAAGTCCTTCTGTCTCAAGCACTGCCAGCAGCCCCGAAGATATCCTCTGAGAATGTTTTTGATGGTAGACACCTGAGGTAAAAATAGTAGTATTTGCTACAGCCAATAGCCATATCACAGCTCCTTGAATCAAGACCTCCTTTGTGATCACACCTGGAGTTATTTCATCACAGAAATGCCTTTTTACCAGTATTAAAGCTTACTGAACTTGCCCAGACAGAACTAATGCAACATATGGCTTACAAAATATTTTTATACTATTTCTGAGAAACAAAGCACATGTTACCAGGTGGTTGCTGTTGTTGCTGATCTAGCTTATGTCAACCTGTTTGATACTACTTTGTATTCCCTGATGTTCCTAAGATACGTGTTGTTGCATGGTATGTACCTAATATATCTTGGATTTCTCATTCAACAAAGGGTTATAGAACAGTGCAGTAACTTAAAAGATACTGTATGCAGTAAAAGTAAAATGGAGATTTAGTTGCATTTTGTAACTGAGATTAATGATTTGGAAAGAAATGCTAGGTTATGAAAAAAAGTATCACCAGTCTTTTGAAAACTCTAACTTTCACATTCTTTTAAGGCAGTGTACATTACGAAAACATACTCTAGCCACACATTCTAGCACACTATAAGTCAACACTTGAGTATGTAAACAAAATGTAATCAGTCATACCATTAGATGATGTACTCAGAACAAAGCTGACAATTTCTCTGCTTGCATGAAGCAGTTTTTCAGTGTTTGAGCATTGTTAGTTTGATCAAATAATGCTATCAAATAAGAGGCAATTTTTCTTAACAAGTGCATAGATATTGCAACATTGTGCAGACATAATATTTGGCATACTATTCAATATGCAATATGCAAAGATGTAATTAGGAAAGATAAAGCTCAGATGTCCAAACTAGAGAGGGAGACAATAGAATCATTGAATGTACTGAGTTGGAAGGGACCCATTACAATCATCAAAGTCCGACTCCTGGTCCTGCACAGCACAGCCACAAGAATCGGACTGTGTCTCTGAGAGTACTGTCCAAATCCTTCTTGAGCTCTGTCTGTCAGGCTTGGTGCTGTGACCACTTCCCTGGGGATCCTGTTGCAGTGCTCAGCTACCCTGTGGGTGGAGAACCTTTTCCTTATATCCAACCTAAACCTTCCTGGACAAAGCTTCATGTGATTCCCTTGGATCTTGTCACTGGTCGCCAGAGAGATCAGTGTCTGCTCCTCCTCTTCCCCTCACGAGGAAGTTGTAGACTGCAATGAGGTCTCACCTCAGGTCTCCTCCAGGCTGAACAAGCCAAGTGACCTCAGTCACTCCTAGTATGGCTTCCCCTCTAGGCCTTTCACCATCCTCATGGCTGTTCTTTGGACAGTTTCTAATAACTTTACATCTTTTTTTATATTGTGGCAGTCAAAACTGGTCAGAAGACTTGAGATGAGGTTTTGCCAGCAAAGGGTAGAGAGGACAATCACCTTCCTCAGCTTGCTAACAATGCCGTGCTTGATGTACCCTAGGACAATCAGGTGATAGGCTGAGGAAAATCTGAGGCCAATGCTCAGTGGAGAAGTCAACATAGTGACAAAGGACAGAGAAAAGGCTGAGGTCCTTGGTGCTTGTTTTCCATCATTTTTTTTGATAATGCCTGCCATCCCATTACATGGTTTCCTGAGCTTAGTGATAGAATGGGTGAGAATGCACAAAAGCCTGGGAAGTTCTTGATGGTTGGGAAATACATTGCTGCATCAACCTTTACACAATGCAAGTAGGAGTGCAAGTAGGAGGACTGGGGGAACTAGAAGCCAATCAGTCTTCCTCAATCTCTGAAAAGATGAATGAACAAATCTTTTTTTCAAATTGTTTGCAGACACTTGAGGAATAAAGACGTGACTTGGATCAGCTAATGTGTATTTGCCAAGGACAAATTATGCCTGACCAACCTGGTAGCCTTTCATGATGAAATGACCAACTCAGTGGATGAAGGGAGGACAGTGGATACTGTTTAGTAATGACCTGGGTGATGGGATGCAAGTCTGTGGACATCATCAAATTGAGGCGGAAATGTCAGTACACCGGAGGACAGTACTTCATAGAGGCTTCAACATGGTGGAGAAATTTGTAAGGTTCAACAAAGTTATATTATTTGGGGGGGGGGGGGGGGGGGGGGGGGTATGGCCATTTCTGTAGGAACACTGGAATTTATTCCAAATTATTCACTTTTCTCTTAAGCATAAATTCAAGGGGTAGTCTAAGGAAGACAGTAATGTGATCAGCTGTTGTCACTGTAAGGTTTGCTGGAAAACATTTTACACTATGTCATCTATCCACAGATTTACCCCGCAATGTTGTTATTCTAAGACAACACAGACAGATGATTCACATTTTGGCAATCCTATTTCATGCACTGTCACTCATCTTAGAAAACTGCTTGAGCTACAGAAGCTCTAGTGTTTGATTTTTATTACTTCTAAAATTTTCTCTATTTTCATATGGTTAGCAAATATTACTAGAACATAATTACAGTAGTTCCAACTATTCCTGATAAATCAAAAATCACAAGTATAACTAACAAAAACTAAATATCTTAATCTTACAAAATCTGTGCTTCCTTTCTCTTGGTAATTTAGCCTTGCGCCCAATATTCTGCTTCAAGTAAATAAAGTCTAACACAGAAGAAAAAAAAATTATGAAGAAACCCTCATTCACTGTAAGTAGTCTCTCTGTACTCTGTTAGTATGACTGGTTGTAGCATACTCTTTCCAGTGCCTTGAAAAGTATCTTTTTTCATTAATGGATCAGAGAATATAAGATTTCCTGTTTTCTACATTCTTCACATGGATGTTCAGCCTCATAAGTTTCATACATCTTTCTTCCTCTACTGTTCCTTAAGGTTTTAAGTTGGTTTCACAATCTTCTTGCATGTTTTGGGTTTCCTCACAGATCGCATTTGCATGATTTCTCCTAAAGCTAGTTCTGCAGTTTTAGTGTCTTGAGAATGAAATTCTCCGAAGTTATTCACTGGATGAGTACAGAACAAAAATATATGGTTTAGTATATGAAATAAATATGAAAAGTTTTTTTGTTATGTATTTATCACATACTTCAGAGCTCATATAAAACCATGCACTTATAAAAGTATGTTTTGGAGGTGAACAGAAATAATTAATATCTATTATATTATATACAAAGACTATGGTTCTCAGATGTGGAGACAAATACATTTTACTTTCTCAGAAGCCAGTGCGATTTGTCTGATTTACAATTTTCTGGCATCTAGGAGTGAGATACTGGCTGCTTCTTTTGTTATCCTATTTGTATGACTCAGTGCCCTTCTGAAGTGTCAGCACTGGATTGCAACCCAAATGCTAATAAAAAATCTAAAACTAGGTAAATGCTACTGCTTTCTTCTTCTTTGTGATAAGGGGATGTACTCTCTGTGTAGAATCACTGCAGCAAGTTGTAAATGATGTATGAAATTAAAAATCTGCTGCCCAGTGCACAGAGAGAACGCAGATACCACTGCAGTTACTGCTGTGTTATTTGCAGTTATAGTTAAACTAGATACATCCTTTGACAAAAACCAAGCTAACAAACAAACCAAAAACCTAGAGCAGAAGTATTTAAAATTTGCAGATGGAAGCAATTGACATTAAGCTGTGTTTTGTTTTGCTTTTACCTCCTTTTCCAAATTTTGTCCCTCCTCCCCCACCAAACATCATTTGAAGAGCACCTTAAGTAGAAAGCTGGACTCTGGTAAAGTACTTAACCAGTAGATAGCTCCTGCACACTGAAGCATAACCACATGGGACATGAGACACATGGAAAAGACACCAGTGAGAAGAGGAGAGCTGAGAAAATTAGCTTTGTCTTAAACAGTCCAAGTTAAAAATAGGTAAGCAGTTGAATGCCAAAGCTATACTACAAAGCTGTCTCCAGGTTCTTCAGCCTCCCAGCTGTGCTATCAAAAGTAAGTGTCTGTTTAAACATTATAAGTCCTTTAGTGAACCACCCAATTTATCTACTCTCATCCAACACTGTCTCTTAGATAACTAAAGATAAAAAGAAGAAACATGCATAAGGAAGTCTCCAAGTAAGTGTTTGGCATTTCATTTTGCATTTTTGAAGTCACTTTATTTTACTAGAAAGGCATAGAAAATGCCTAGAAGTCAGTGTAGTTTGGTGGGAGATACGCTGAATTATTCTAGAAATGAACAGGGAATTATTTGGTTACACTCTTTTGCTCCATTTATTGGCTGGCTACACAATTTTTTTGAAAATTATCTTTCCTTCTTATGTTTTTCATCTGACATCTTTGCTTTTTTGCTTTACTAATCTGAACTGGCATCAGTGCTAAGGCTCCTGTTTTATGAGTAGCTTGTACGTACTTGTAATTTTCTAGGTTTCTGGGTTGTCTAAAAATAATCTACCATTAAAACACTGTCCTGCTATTCCCCATTCTTCCACCTTTATGCTTAAAAAAATGTGATCCTGAGTCAGACTGAAGGAAATACTGCTGGCATGCAGGATAGTAAAAAAGTTCTGTACTAAGTGGTAAAAACATGGCAGACTAGTAGTCTAGTATGTCATTGGCATTATCCAGCTAGGAAACTGGGGAACTCTGATTTTGCTTTTTAGGGACAAACAGAATAAGGTTCCAAGCCTTTCTATTTAAGTATCATTTATTTTAGCTCACTAAGAGGTTATAAAAAGACTACTTTTCTAGTGTTCTTAGTTCATCCTCATAGCACAAAGACCTTCCTTTACAAGTCACCAGAATCTACATAATTCTTTCAAAGATTTTTCTAATATTGTGTTGTTAAGTAATGTAAATGTGTATGTGCTGGGCTTTGATATTTTATATTAAGTTTGTTTTGTATGTGTAAGAAATCTTTGAAGGTAATGTATTAATATTCAAATCACACTGAAGCTTTATGAATATTGTCAGAGATTTTAAAAATGGAGCAGTGTTTTGGCCACTGCCCTAACTCTGCCATATTACATATTTTTATGAGTGCTCTTACATCTGAAAAACTAGCTTCTGAAAATACCAGTATAGAATGCACATATTTATTTATGTAAATATAAAACAATATTTGAACTGAATATAAAAAAAAATATAGTAGTCCTTTACTAATTGACTGTCCTAAACTAAGATGAATCTCCCTGGTGTGTATTCTCCACCTGCATCACAAAAATATGTGTTCTATACTTCAATAAGTGAACTGGAAAAAATTTAACTTTACAATGGGAGTACCAGATACACATGCAAAAAAGCATTGTGTGGACTAAATTTATGTTGTTGTTTCCTTCAACATGAATAAAGGCAGAGGGTGTCTCTAACTTCCAGTGAGCCTGCACATCTGGTTGGGGATCAGAGTAAATAAAAATTCAGAGTCAATAATCTTTTCCATTTGTCAGAATAACATAAGATGCACCTTGAGGATTTTTTTTTCTTCACCTTGGTGAAAACTTTGTCTTTCTGGGTTTTACAAGTGTTTTCATTTTTAGAATTAAGCAAACTCAGCAGGGAGACCTTTTTAGGGTAGAAGACATTTTAGGAAGGTTATTATACATTGTACAGTTACAGACTTGAACAAATAACTGATTTCTTGGTTCATTGACAATCCAGAAAAGAAGAGTTCAGCAAATGCAAGGTGAATTTTAATTCATTCTCCAACTCAACAAACACATCAGAACTGAATTATTTGGGATAATATGAAATATTTGCTACAAAATCGGTATATTATTTCAAACACTAACATTTATAAAGGCTTAGAAAGAGAAATGTAAAGCTAAAATATTAATTTGAGTATTTAATTTAAAAATTTTTTATGTGAGCCTTTATGTCAAACATTCTAATGGGAAAAACATCTTGATGTTTGCATATTTGTATTTCTCACCAAAATAAATACAATCCTGTTTAAAATCTTTATCCATGGCTTATATTCCTTTAGGTACAAAACTTGATCCTAGAGCTACTAAGTGTTGCAATTTGAGCATCCACTTAAATCTTCAGGAACAGCATGCTTTGCATACACTGAGGAAGTGAAGTTTTATTGAAAAACAAAATGAACGTGTAATACAAGTTCTAAACTAAACCTTTTCCTTAGTTCACCTTCTTTTGGATTCCAATTGCCAAATATCTGGCTGCACTAAATGTTTCTTTGTTAGTCCTTTCTTCCCTTACTCCAAATCAGGATGGACTCTAACGGCCCATTCTAATACCTAAGAGGAAGTAGCAATTAACTTGCAGTTTTTTCAGGATTCTGACATTTGTCAGCAGACTGCAGTAACCAGAAACATTCAAGATCTTATCACATTCAGGTTGATTTGAAAGTCACATGCCTTTCTTAGCATACTGCGTACTTGTTCCCAGTGGTGAAGCAACCAGGGCAATTTTCTGCAGCACTACAGGATATGCAAAATATTTGAAGAGGAATGTATAAATCACTAACATCTGGTAGAATTCAAGTGGGTTCTTTATACCGTCTTTCAGGAGATCAATGACAGCTGCTAAGAACTACACTGAGTACACAGTGAAGAGATGCTCTTTTAAGACTCATTTCAGACAACCTTTGTTTGCTGCAAAGGTATCCCCGATTTTGAGAACCTACAGCTGTTTCACTATTTTGGAAAAAGTTATCACATTAAGATATCTGTAAATTCACAGGGGCTGGCAAAATAAAGATGCTATCTGCATGCTGTACTATTCAATGTTTTGCTCATTTGTGCTTGTAAAAAGTTAGTCAATTTGCCCCTTCAATTGTCTGACATGAATGCAATGCCAAGGAATCTCAACATAGTATGTCCTTCATGTTTATTTGATATAATTGTATTTTGTTCTACTTTTAACTGCTTTTCCAGTTCTTTAAATTTTATTGCAAAATAGTGATGTAAGACCTATGAGGAATGGGAAGTGGATATTAAAAAGATATGAGTGACCACAGCAATTTAAAACTATTATCCTTGAAGACTTTTTTCTGAGTCTCAGGTATTGAAAAAAATGCATTTCAAATGAAAAATATAAAATCTAATGTGACTAATTAAGAGACATTATCTTTAAATTAAAATTTTGTTGTAAATCTATGAATTTAAAGGTTAACTTTTGTCTCTGAGAACAAAATTAAATATTGCATAGGAATGCATGTGTGAGCCACCGAATTAAAGAAACTCTTCTTCTTTATAAAAACATCTTAAAACCAATTCTAAACAATACCTTTGCCTTATTACAAAAATATGGATTTACAGCGTGCAAAGTAGATGCATTAGATATTGATATATATCAACCTAGACAGATAATGATATATCGACCTGACATGCATATGCACAGATATTTCAACAGTTCCTTTTTAATTTCATTGGATATTCATAGACTCATATTTTGTATAAATGAATATAAATGTAACATTGTGAGCAATATATTGAAAATATATTGCTCACAGGGATATTGCTATATTTTTCCCTCTTGAATACATAGGATTTCTAAAAATGCCTAAGCAAGTTTTTAGCATAACTTCCTCTGAAATTCACTAAGCACTGATAAACTTCTGTGTCCCTTTGGTACAGGTATCTTTATAGGGTTGCTATTATTTCTGTCTCTTTTCTGGACTTTTTTCTTTGTACATAATTCTTAACCTAGGTAGAAAGACTCAAATACATTTTATGTTTCCAAGTCAAAAACATTTTCCTTTAATATAAAGATTAGCATATTATTTGAGGAATTTATATTCTCATGATGGCCAAAGCGTTTATTCAGTTAAAAATATCTTACAATAATGCTGAGAAAAGTTTAATATTTACAGTGTTTTGCATACTTATCATACTATGCTAATTAATACAGATTTAAATCCAGGCAGTCTGGTTCACTAATTTACCATGATAGTAATAATAATTTATTATTGAATATGCAAAGACAGTGGGCTTAATCTTTGGAAGATGTGTTAAGAAATCCTAAAGAGTTTGTTAAGCCAAATGCATTTAGAAAGTAGGCAATTAAAGGATTTGGATGCCTCTGTGAGAACTTTCAGAGATTGTCTACTGTCTAAAAAGCTGCAGAGGATAAATTCAATTTTAAGAATTTCAAAATTATCTCTGACTCTGATGTTGTTATAATATAATCTCAATAAATAATATTCCAGTAAATGTTTCAATGAAAGATCTGCTCTTGGGAGCCCAGATTTATTCCTTGAATATTTACAAGATGTACTGAATATGTTATTTCAGAATTATGTGCTCCTTCCCCTCAAAGTCGAAAAAAATTATTTCCATTTTTATTCTTTTTTTGCAGTTTCTTCATGGTTTTGCAATATAATGTGTGCATGGTTTGGTATGGAGGAACTGTGATAAATTACGATGCGGAAAACATTGCTTGTGTGAGATAGATAAGAAATAGGTACACTTATGTAGGCAGGAACAGATAAATTCTCTTTAACTCAAGTTATCATTGACTGTGTTCAGGCTTTCCTAGTCTTTGTAGTGGTCTTGCTGTAGTGAAATTGATCACTTTTAAAACACCGAGTCTTTTTGTCACTCTTACCCTTAAATGATGCTAAATCAGAATGACCTATCTAAACAAATACTTAGACAGTCATACAATGACAAATGGTGTTGCCAAGAACATACAGTAACCTCTGAACATCAGAGAAAAAAACCTTGCACCTTCTTAGGAGATATATGTTGATTAGAGATGTTTCATCCTTTCAAACTAGTATGTGGGCAAACTATTATAAATAACTTCTGAACTTCATACATCAGAATAAACTTGACTTCTGCAAGTAATTCCAAACCAAAAAGAAAAGGAAAAGGAAAAGGAAAAGGAAAA
>JAJPCS010000033.1:15963410-15981555 GCA_021164005.1 Willisornis vidua nigrigula
AGAAAAGAGAAAAGAAAAAAAGAAATTAAATTTAAAACTGAATGATAGGACCTACAAATATTCAGTATTTATTATAACTGTAATTTCGAACAGTTTAAGTAAACCAACCAACCTAAAAGCTCTGGATAGAGAGAATTATTATGAAATTTTGAGAGGTTTGTAACTTAGGAATTTACAGTGTATCTATAGTACTGCAGAATGATGGCTTCAGCTACACTCAATTTTTTTTGTTTCCAGGAGTGACACTGAATATATATCTAAACAACACATTATGTGTGACTGACTGAAGATGAATAATGTGAATAATTATATATATATTGAAAGAGATATCACTCATATGGCATAACTGAAAATGTGGAAGTTGAATCATAATATCCTTCACACTACAGATTTCTAAAAAAATAATAGAAATAGTGGGTCTCTTATATTCACACACAAATACACACATGCTGAGAACTTACATTGACTTCACATAAATAAATAAGCAGGAGAATAAAGTAAATCAAACAACTTTCATCTCAAATTATGAGTCTCTCCAAGACCATTTCCAGAGCTGACTGAATTGAATCGCCAAGAGTGTAGGGAATGGTAGTACAATGAACAAGGACAATGTGAAATAAAGAAGAACGTGAAGAATTTTAAATTGGAGTTACAGATTATTGTTTGAATTCAAAAACAGAGAAAATTTACCCAAAACATTTCAAAGGCTTCCAGTGTGATCATTTTCTCATTGCAATGAGAGGTGTGTTCTATTCCTTTACAAGCAAGGTACACAGGCTAAGCAGTAACATAACATAAGGAAAATATTCTTTACACTCAGGTTTCTTGGACAAACTTATCCTCTACATGCACATCTACATGTGTACATCTCATGAAAAAGTTTAATTCAAAGCTGATAAGCATAAATTTCTTGAAGAGAGGGAGCAGAAATCTATAGAATTTTTAGGAAGCAATAACGAACAATATTAAAATATTGTATGTGATGAATAGAATATTGCAGAACACGAAAGAATAGAATCAAACACTTAATTTGTAAGGGACCTACAACAATCATCTAGCCCAACTGTGTGACGAATTCAGGATGAACAAAAGTGAAACTATATTACAAAGGGTGTGTTCAAATGCCTCAAATACCACTGACAGGTTTGAGGTGTTGACCACCTCTCTAGGAAGCCTGTTCCAGTGTTTGAGAACTCCTTCTGTAAATAAGTGCTTCCTAATGTCCAGTCTGAACCTGCGCTGGCACAGCTTTGAACCATTCTCATGCATGCTATCACTGCATCCCAGGGAGAGAAGATCAACACCCTTGTCTCCAGTCATCCTTCTGAGGAAGCTGCAGAGAGCAATGAAGTCACCCCTCAGCCTCCTTTTCTCCCAACTACACATGCCCAAAATCCATAGTAGTTCCTCACCGGACATTCCTTCCAGTCATTCCACCTGATTTGTTGTTCTCCTCCACACACATTTGAGGACCTTCGCATCCTTCTGAAAGGTCCAGAACTGCAGCCAGCAGTCCAGGAGAAGCCACACCAATACCAAATACCATAGAACAGCAATTTCTTTTGACCAGCTCGTGATACCCTGCCTGTTACACCCCAGGATGTGGTTTGCCCTTCTGACTGACAGGGCACAGTGCTGACTCACATTTACCTTAATGTCAACCAATACCTCCAGGTCTCTTTTGGCATGGCTGCTGCCCAGCCACTATTCTCTCAGTTTAGTCTTGTGCCTGGCATTACTCCAGGCTGAGTGCATCATTTGTACTTGTTATATTTCATCCCATTAATCATTGCTCTGTGCTCCAGTGGACATCCTAGTTTGGTATCATAAGCAAACTTACTAATGTGCATTTAGATCCTGTGTCCAGACTGATGTCTCAGGAGTTTTTTTTATTTTTTTCATTTTTATAGATTTTAGAAGTACTTGTAACTGTAGTAAGATGCAGATTTTAGTGAGTTAATATTTATAACAGCTTGTAAGTTCAATATTTATGTACTCTAACCCCTATCCCATATCAATGCCTAAAATTCCATTAATTGTTTAGACTTTTTTCAAGGCAGAAGGCTGAATAATATCTTAAAGCCTGCTCCATGAGGTATAAACATAGGCCACCAACCTCAAAGCCAGAACACTGGAAGAGTTCCAAGTATCCCTGTGTGCTATGAGGAAGAGAAGGATGATGAAGAGAGAGTCCCACTGTCCCCCAGACTCAATTCCTGATGGGGTGTGCTGGGGGCAGGATGGGGCTGGACCAAAGGGATATGTGAACTGGGGATTGTATGGAGATCATTATAAAAAACATGGAAATCAGGGTTTGGGCAAGTGCATCATCATGTATTCCCAAAGGCCCTAGGCCTGGACATTAAAGAATCTGCCTTTTTATTTTATCCCACACTAACCTGGCTCGGAGTTCAGTTTTCTGCAATTTCTCAAGGCATCAAGATCATTCATAAATGTTAACAAACCATTTAAATAACTGATGAAAAAAGAACAGTTGCATACATGTTTAGATGTTTGAGTATGAATTTATCTGCTTCATTTTACTTTTTTATCTACAAATCCATATATAAGTCGGACTAGAGCACATTCTCTTCATTAAACCATACAGGGTGGACACTAGAAGTAGCTGGACAAATAGCAATGTATCTTTTTGGCTGCCTATCATAGACAAAAGTATAAGTCTCTACATATTGAATCTGAGCTGAGTCTGCAGTGGTGGACACTGGGTGGCTCACAGCAACACTCACACAACAATACACACTCATGACCTCTTAGTAAAGCACATCTTCAAATAAGATTTGTAAGCCATTATGTATTTAGCAAAGATATTTTGGAAAGTTTTCTTTGATGTTCTTAGTTTCTGCCTACCTAGACAACTTAATGAAAGTATATATGAAGTCCTATATGTCTTGTGTGGTGAGGTTCACTTTTAAGAATTGTTTTCTACTCTGGCCCACAATTTTCAGTACATGACAAACTGCCATTTCCCTTTGCACATACGTGTTTTCATCATACTGCGACAACATAAAGAGTTCCCTGGCATACCTGAAAAAAGGCTTTAAATGGCTTATATCTATTTTATCAAGATAGAGCATATGGTGAGAAAAAGAGGAGGAAAATTTGCACAGGCCCTGGCAACAGTACCTGGATGTTTTGAGTACTTCAACTGTGTTCCCTCAACCTTAGGTAATCCTTTCCAGAGACAGGGACTCATATATTTTTACCTGTGGAATGCCCATCCTGAGCCAACCTGGAGGGCACTGAGAGGGAAGACACATTACTTTTTCTCAACCTGGTCCATTTTTTGAGTATTAGAAAACTTAATGAAATGTTAATGCTTTAATATGGACCTTGATTTTGTAAATGTTCATTGCAATTCAAAGCCTCCACACCAGTATATGTGAGTAAACACAAGTGTGTGTCAAAGCATTATCAGAATCAATAATTATCTTCATATTTTTTTGTAAACTTAGTCCTCTTAAATTTTGAAATCATCCTGTTGACAGAAAAATATTTTTTAAAAAAGTTGGGGAGGGGGTGGGTTTGGTTGGCTGGTTTATTCAGTGTTTGGTGTTTTTGGTTTTTGGGTTTTTTGTTGTTGTTGTTGTTTTGTTGGTTTTGGGTTTTTTTAATTACTTCTAGTTTTAGAATATGCCATTTTTCCTTTCAGCTGCAGGATTTATCAGCTTCTGCTTATGACCTGAAGAGTCAGAAATTCACTGTTGTACAATATTTGGTCAACTGTGTATGAGTAAAACGTTCTCTAGCTCCTTCTGTGCTGCTATATTTCCATTCAAGAAATTTCAGAAGATTTAGTCAACTCATAGTTAAGGATATTTGCCATAGCAGTGGAAGGGGATGACTACATTTAAGTAATTTGTGTAATTTAACCCTTCTGAATGAACATAGCATCACAATTTGCAGTTTCTGCTAACCTTTCTAAGTGAAGACAATCACAAAATCAGAACCCCAGATGCTGGAATAATGTAAATGATGCATGGCATCTGTACATAACTACCTGGCCTCTGCAAACACCTGCAACATAGAGAATAGATGTGCAATTATAGTTTCCTGAGTTGCAGTATCAAGTCTGCAGCAATATAAAAAAAATGCTCATTGAGATAAACTGTGGAAAGACAAAAGAGCTTAGAATGCTAACTGGAAGCACACTGAAGAAGCAATGCATCAAAATTATGTTCAGAAGAACAGTTTACTATTTCTGTATGAGTTCACGTACATGTACATAGGTATGGTTTTCCCAGAGAGAGCAGAACCTTTCTTTTTACAGAGAATTTTCTTGTCCTGTGTATGACACAAACACCAAGAAGTGAGTAAAAACTTGATATGAGATCTCAGTTCCCCAAAACAGCTTGCATGAAATTCCTCAAAGAGAAATATGGTTGCACAGGAGTAGCTGCAGAACATATTTTATTCATAAAAAGGAAATCTGATTAAAAAAAAATCACTGATTTCACAGTAAGTTCTAAACTGCAAGAATTCCATCCAATTAATACTGGTCATGGGCTTAGAGTTAAAAATATGTATAAAATTTAGAAAAACAATCAAGTGCATAAAGCATATCTGTAACAGCAGAAGAGAAAACATAGTGAACTTGTCACTTGGTAAAATGTTAAATCAGCTTAAATGGTTGTCTAAAAACCACTCCAGACAATATTTAAACCTTTAAAATTCTTAGCAATATTCCCTAGAATTTATTCAGTTTGGATGACTATCAAAATCTTTCTAGGCACATGAAATTATTTTGCACTAGTTCAACATTGTTTTTTAGGGTTAGTTGGTTGGGTTTTTTTGGTTTTGGTGGTTTTGCCTTTTTTTTTTTTTTTTGTGTCTTTTTAAAAAAAATTTGTTCTTGAACTATTTTAATAATGCAATTGATTACAATACAGTATTTCTTAAATATAACTGAAGATAATATAAGGATTCTAGAGCTGTCAGTTTAACACATGAAAATAGTAACACATGTAGTGAAGAATTCTGTAAGGATAACTCTGAAATTATATTTTATTAACCAGAAAAATAAGTTTTCATTATAGAAATACAGAGCTCAGCTATTGAATTAAATGCTATCGGCTATGTTGATATTTTAAACAGCTAAATGCTCCACATTTGGCAAAGGATCATATGCAGGAGATATTTGAAGATAAACCATATGCTCACAGATGTTTTGGTGGGAGAATCCAAAGGATATAGATACGGTATACCACTCAGATTAGGCAGAATGAGATCCTCATAGGAAATTAAGCAAGCTACAGATTATGTAAAAACTACTGCCAGTGACAAGGTAACTGGAATTAAGAGAAGAATATTTTCTTTTTGCTTCTAAATAAAGACTCATACTAATTTCTTTTGGAACTAGGTTCTTTACTGAGGCATACAAGACATAAAGGTTTTTTTGAAGTTGAAGAATACAGAGACAATGATATGATCTAAAAACAGGCATCTCAAAAGGTTTGATGACAAAAAGGATGCCCAAACTGGCATCTGGAGATGCATCTCACTACACATGCACATCTCATATGCACTACCCCTTCCACTCCATGACTTGATAGCTATACACATATCAAACCCAGTAGGTGTCTTTGCAGCCATGGTCTTAATTGCCTCTACTATGACTGATCTCTTGATATATTTTTATTAATCTTTAAAATAATATCTCTCTTAGACTATGTGTATGGTTTCCTAAACATCTGAAAATATTGTAACTTTTTATTTTGAATTTACTTTGAATTGTTAGATGATAATATTGTGTGTTTATGTAAGTGTAGTTTTACTTGCAAATACTGTTAGGATATTTGATTGCATTAATGCAGAAATTTCTTATGACAGAGTTGCAAATTGTCAGAATTTCCGTAGAAAATAAATTGGATTTTAAAAAATATTTACCGTCTACCTGTTTTCTTGTATCTTTCACTTTTGTACTGTGTTCGCAAAATGAGAGAATTGAAAAGGCTAGAAAAACATAACCTAATGGAAATAACTCAAAGTTTTTGTTACTGACTCTTCCGCCCATGCTTGGTCAAATGTCATGGGATTTTGTACTTTGATTTCAGTCGTACCTGAAAGTGTTTTGTTGAAAATACCTTTTTGTTTTTGTTTCTTTGTTTGTTTGTTTTGAATTTGTTGGGGGGTTTTGTTGTTGTTGTTAAGAATTCAGTTAGGGTGGCAGGTTCCTTCCTTGCCTTTCTCAGAACCTAAGTTTTCACATTTGACTCAAAGCTGTGCCTTGTAAATACGTATGTACAGAAACACACTTATTTGTCAATCATAACAAACTTCTTTTGCAATTGAAACAGCATGTGAAAAGTCAGCAAACCCTGACAAATAAGCAAAACTCAACCTAGCTGAAAATTGACCTTAGGTAAATGGTTTCTTCATTACGAAATAAAATATCCACACCAAATTTTTGTCTGTATTGTTTCATTTTTAATATGTTAAACAATAAAGCTCATTGGGCTTCATAAAAATGCATGTTCAATGATGAATTTTCAGGAAATAAAATTTTGTAAGATTCTAACATGTAAAAGAGGATATTCAAGCCGTCCTTGGAAAACTACCAACAAGAAGTAACAATATGACCTGCTACATGGAACTACACAACTAACTCATTATAGGGCATAGTCAGTACTAGATCAGAACACCTGCTGATAAGATGGCTGACAAGTAGAAAATAATTAGGATTAAAGAAATAATTTGTGTTTCTTTTTTAATCTAGTCGTATTTCATATGTTTAATATGTAGGGATGTGCTGTAAGTGTTACAAACGAGCATTTTCATGTTTTACTGTAAAAGTACCTATTCAAGACTAGTACAATATCAATCAATTAACTTTATAACAAAGATAAATGAAATGTACGTGATTAAACCCTGCCTGTATTTGGCCAGCCGGCCAGCCAGTCACTTCCCATATTTATCACCCTATTTTTTCCCTACAGATCATGAAAAGAAAGATGTGTGAAGTTTGCTGAGAGAGTGACCCAATGTGACTATTAAGTGCCACAGAAATAGAGCAGTTTCCAGTATCTTGATGAGAAAACCAAGAGCGTCTGATCAGCTCATTAATTTTTATAATATGCTTGTTTGGATAAATACCACAAGCCTTCCTTCCAGTTTTGCTGGAGTAGACAAACCCTTTTGTTTTTTTCATTATGCAGTCTATAATCTATTGGCATTTATAGTTTTAGCAGATTAGCAAGCATGAACAAATTTATTTTAAATTGCAGGGAGGGGAAAGACATAGCTGTGGAAGTTGGCAGCTTCCTCTCCTTATGTTAGTTCACACTTTCACTGCAGTAGGCACAGTGGATTATTTTTCCAGCCCACTCTCTGCTGTTCACTTTTGTGCTGGTTCCATAACCCTTTTTTCAGTCACACCTGAACAGTAGCGTGGTGAGTGTAATGCCAAGGCAACTTATGTATAAATGCCTGGTCGGGTGGGTGCTTCCACGATGTGCTGGTGAGCAAGGGACAAATTTTTGTTATGTAGCTAAACCATGTCTTATGGCAGCATATTTTGCTGCTCCTTCTGTCCCATGACGGAAACTGCAACATAGATTGTCCTGAGGTGGGATTTTAACAGTGATGAATAGCAGTACATGACCTTCGAAATCTTACATGAGAAGCTGCATAGTGTACTTCTCAAAAAAGTTTATTTACTGCCATAGAATATTCTTCAACTGCCATCCCAGGTGATATGCAGCTTGCAAATGCAATTTATTCCACTGGGTCTCTCTGCCTGAAGATTCCTTCCACCAGCACTGTTCCTGCACCTACTCCCATCATCCCCGCCAAGTCCTAAAGGAGTTAAGGACTAATGAGAAGTAGGTGAATTGCTTCTGGTCACTGCTTATGCTTGGGTCATTTCAGCTCATCTCTTGTCATACTGGACTTATTGATCATGCGTTATACAGCAGATGTGCACAGCTAAATCTTTTTTCAGTTCCCAGAAAATGTATGTTTGGCTGTCAGATGCCACAGCTACAGCAATCTATCTATTCCCTTGATTCTCCTGAGCGTGTCTAAAAAACGGACAGCTAAGAACAGGTTGTTTGATTTTATTTCTCTTTGTGCAACTAGCTCCCAAACCACACTCCTCTTACAAGGAGCAAATAATCAGGAGATATCAGCGTCCATGTACAATAAATACCATATTTTGGAGACCCTCTAGCACACATGCAGAACAATCTTGTTGTTGGGAAAAAATAGATATATTGAGGAGGAAGAGGAAGGTGGGAGCTTATGTCCTTCCCTGCTAATAAAATTAACTATGTAGAGTACCTAATAAGAAGAGTTGAGCAATGCTGATGTGCTGTACCACAACTAACATTTCTCCAGGCAGTTAAAAAAAATAAGGCAAACAGTAAATACTTAAAACAAATACCAGATGATAAATGTAACTCTCTGTACAATCTTAGGTAAGGACAGGATTCAAGCATCTCCTTTTGGTAGTTGAGCTGGTTTTGGCTGTCATAGAGTTAATTTTGACAGTGTCTAGTATAGGGCTGAGTTTTGCATTTGTGCTTGTCATAGTTCAGCAGGTGGGACCAGTTTATCACTGTGTGGGTGTGACCAAAGCTGTGTATTCTACACCCTCTGTTCATTTCCCATGAATTGTTAACAATGGACCATTTGCAGCAGCTGCCCAGGGCACACCTGACCCCTCAGACTGTAAGCTGGGTGTTAAAGAGGCCTATGAGATAAGAGCTGTGATAACTCCCTTCCAGGAAGTCATTAGCACCTCCACACCCAGCCTGAGGAATCATGTCTGCTAATGGGTTATCAATGATTCCAAAAATGTCCCATAACTCACAGAGTTGCATCACCCATTGTGGAACTCCCCGCTCTGAGGGAGGTACTGGGCGGTCCCACATGTATCTGAGAGGATATAATTTTGGGGGATTTGGGACTTGGGGGACCACTAGCTGGATCAGAGAAGGACCAGAACCTTGACAGGAGGAGACCGCCATCTTGACCAGACTGTGACCATAACTCTTCATCAGACTGCAACCGTCATCTACACCAACAGGTTCTTCACTTCCTTTCAGCTTTAGACTCGGGGAACCACGTGGGTCTCAGCACAGGGGCTAACAAACAACATTGCTTTTGTGCCCCAGGGTGCTGGGTTACATGTCTGAGTTTTGTGGGTTAAAACCAATTTCTCTTTGTGCCATTGTATTTATTGTAATATTGTTATTAAATTGTAACTCTGATTTATAATCTCCTTTGTGTTGGGTTCATTTCTCCTGCTGGTTTCCCTTTAAACCAGCACAGTGCTGAGCACAGTGGTGATAATACAGAGATATTTCTATTATTACTGAGCAGAACTTACACAAAACAAATGCCTTTTATGCTTTTTGTACTGCCATGCCTTTGAGGAGGCTGGGGGTGCATGAGAAGCTGGGAGGAGACACAACCAGGACAGGTGACCTCAACTGACCAAACTGATATTCCAGACCAAATGACACCACATGCAGTATATAAAGAGGGGGGACAGAGAGGAAGGGGGGAAATTTGGAGGGATGACATTTGTCTTCCCAAGTAACCCTTATACATGATAGGTCCTTGCTGTACTTGAGATGGTTGAATACTTGCCTTCCCATGGGAAGCAGTGAATGAATTCTTTGTTTTTCTTTGGTTGTGTATGTCTTTTGCTTTCCCTGTCAACTGTCTTTATCTCAACTCATGAGTTTTCTAGCTTTTGCCATTCTGTTTCTCTGTCTGATCCCACTGGTGGGGGAGTGAGTGAGCAGCAGTGTGGTATTTGGTGTCTGGCACTACAACAGTAGTGCACAATCAAAACATTCCAGAGTTTCCCAGCTTTAAAAGTTTGCTATACCATGAAACATTAATGATACAGATAGAAAAAAAACATAAGAATTCTTCTTTCATGCCTATTAATAGTATAAATAATAAAGTTAAAAGATCTCTTGACAGTACATTAAAAAGGGGCAAAATCACAGCTGTTATGTGTCAGATGAATGGCAGAATACTCTGTTCTTTTCCTGGTTTTCCTTGTGTCTTGCCCCTTTCTCTTCAGCACATCTTATAAAATATAATGCAACATATTTATTAAAAAGACAGGAAAAATGTTATTTTAATGTAAAAATTCTATTTTAATATCTATGTTAACATAGGAGTGGTTTGCATTTGCTTGAGCTCAAAGCTTGCAAAGATTTACTTGCTTATTTAACTCTACTGCTTATTAAAAGGGGACTGTGAATCACTACAGCACCATGCTTTTATATAGTAAATGATGTAAGAAAATTGAGATTTTGAGGTACATTGTGTCCCATGTAGTTGTGTGTCTACCTCCACAATTTCTCTTTAAAGTATTTGTATTGTAGAGTAAGGAAAGCAAATGATGTGCACCTCACACAGAAAGAGCAGGAGTCCCTCTGTATTTTTAT
Organism: Willisornis vidua nigrigula; assembly: GCA_021164005.1. NCBI lineage: Eukaryota > Metazoa > Chordata > Aves > Passeriformes > Thamnophilidae > Willisornis > Willisornis vidua. Next base: position 15,973,835 of record JAJPCS010000033.1, read on the forward strand.
ATTTAAGATTTCTCTAGTTGGTCAATTTGTTATAACAATGATCCTGGACAGCATGGAAATACAGCTCTGCAGGGAAAGAAAGAAGCCAGTTGAGGTCATAAAAGCTATTTTCTGCTGAATCTCATTTTTATTTCATCTTTTATCCATGCCCTTTGGTAAAGGTGATCCATCATGTTCCAATCCTTTTCTAAAGTGGCATTAAAAAGCTTTAATATCAGTTTGAAACTGTAAACATTTATTTTTACATAGCTGATATGTTATTTTAAAATGTTCTGATCAGTTTTGCTCATTTTTCTTTTTATATCTTGGAAACAACACAAATAAATACATATGAATTTCATACTATGGTGGCCATGATTCAGAACACCTGTAGTATAAAGGCCATGACATGCAGTTGAACTTTTGTACACTGACTTGCTGATTAAATGTGATTCTATTTGCAGCAAGAGCCTTATCACAATATCAAAATCATTTATAATCATGGCAAGGCTTCATGAATGAAGATTTGGGCAGGGCTCTCCCCACGTGTGTGTGCCCTTCCAGCCTGCGCAGTGGATGTTTTAGGTGAGGCACAGCGTGCGCAGAACTGGCCCCACCCTTTAAGTCCTAAGGTCCCTCTGCCATGGCCAAGCAAGCTTGGACAGTGACAGTGAAGTCCTCAGGAGTGGAACCTACAGCCCCCGGTATTCCCAGGAGGTCTCCCTGGACCTGCTCAGCTTCTGAGATCTGAAAGGATCAGGTGTCAGGGTGGCATTTAACTGCCTCCATTAATAATAATCGTGCAATTAATGGCAATAGAGTTTTCTTTCTCAGTGGTCTAAAACTTTGTAAGGAATTATAATTTTACCAGCTACACTCAGGAAGAAGTAGACCAAGGTGAAAAACCTTGTAAGTTTAAACAAGCTTATAACTACAAACTTCTTAGTCTTTACATGGCTCTAAAGATTTCTGTTTTCTTCCTATAATGTCCTCGTGAGGACATTAATCCAAGCAATGTGCCCAAAGCAAAATAAAGCTGTTGAAGTATGGTACCTCTTCAAGAGAAAGGACTTGATCTCATACTCTTACATTTTTCAGTGTCAGATTGGTCAAGACACAGTCTTCCAGGTTAGACTGTATCCATGGCATACACTTTTATGGTAATGGAAATAAATGCCCTGAGAAAAAGAAACTCCTATGTAACTTTGTCTGATTCCTATCCTTAAAAAAGATGGTGTTTTCAGCTTTTGGAGAAGTTACTTATAGTGAGATTTCTGTCCTTGATTTATACTCTTCCTTCTCACAGTGTTGTATCTGTATATAAAAGATAGAAAGGTTGTAGATATCTTCCTTCATCTTTATACATTGTCCCACGCATGTAAGAATCCTGAATCTTAAGAACTTTGGCCTACAGCTATGTAAGGTTTCCCATTGCTGGATTGTTTTATCAGACCTTTAATAAACTTATGTAAACTTTTGATTATTTGGAGCTCAGGATTCCCTGTCTTTGATGGAAAGTTTTGTAAAGCACATTGCAAATAAACATTCTTCCTAATTTGTTTTAAAGAAGACAGAAAAAAGCAAAACCACTGCTGTTCATTATATCTTGCCTGTCTCTCAGTGAAAGAGTCAAAGACTGTTGTAGGAATGTCTTGATGTTCAGGACATCTCTTTGACTATTCTTAAGGAACATTTAGCAAGTTAGGTTAATTATAAGGATCTGAGAGATTTATCTTGATCCATCATCAGAAAGGATTTAAAGAGCTCAGCAATCAAATTTCTCAAATATACCATTCATTTGCAGACTATGCCTGTAGGGTTGTGAGTATCAGTATGAAATGCAGAACAGTTGCTTCACTAAAGCAGTTTATGTCTCTTATCTAGTACCCAGGCTCCATGGGTGACGAAGTAGTGAAATGAAAGATAGACCTGAGAGGGGTGAGACAGTGATGGAAATCAAGTGAAATTAGGACTGAAAGTTGTTAGGAAAGAAAGATGGTGGCTTGAGTAGTTCTGGTGGAGAGATCTGGATGTAAGATGTACACAGATGAGTGGAATGGAATAAGAAGCAGTAGAGAGAGGAACCAGGCAACTAAGAAAAGGACATACTAAAAAGAATAAGGAGAAAAAGGGCATTGAAGAACAGAAATGTCTATTATTACTATTATTGCCCAAGCTCTCCCACAGCTGAGATTTACTCAAGACTCATGAATCTTGGCTTTCTTTTTTTGTGAGGAGACCTCCCTGGAACCTCTGTCTTACTCATCTCAGGATTTTGCTGTACCTGTGCAGATCTTACACAGACAGCCATAACAGGAAATGAAGAGATGTCACTACCATCACACTATAATCAGTAAACACCAGCTGGGGAAGATCTGTGATGATGATCTTTGGAATTCCAGCCTTGACAATGTGATATCATTTGTCATGCTGTTTCAAATACTTATTTTTAAGTATTAATATCCCTCTAATGCCTATGCTATGTTTACCATAGAGAACATTAAAAAAAGTAAAAAAGTTTTCAGAATTAATGTTTCAATATTAATTTCTTGATTTTTTAATATATTATGGTCTTTAGTAATAAATTATGAGAGAGAATCCTTAGGTGCTCAAAGAGGAAAGTAATAGAAAACACATAAGAAAGGGGGAGGGGGGTGGGGGGGGTGGCGGGGAAGGAAGACAAACGAAATGCAAGATTTCAAATTCAAATAATATGACTCATTCTGGTTCCTGGAGTTACTTCTTACAGCAAATACTTAATCCAGAAAGATATTTGTGCCACTGTGTAATCAGGAATAAGCTCTACAGGAAAACAACATAGCTAATTAGAATGTTTTCAGGACTGTCTGACAAACAAATGCTCTATATGATTGCATATTTCCCTAAAGTGTTAATCATATTTATTTTATACTGTCTCCTCAGACTGCTGAAATGTGAAGTTCATTTCCCATGGGAAGTTATACTTTAAATGTCAAATGTAATTTTGTGTAAAGAAAAGAATTCAAGTCTATTCAGAGAACTAGGACAGGCTACTCCTCTAAAATGTAAAAAGGTGCAATAAATGGATATTTTGCTAAACTGTGGAATACGATGTGTATATGTGAGTTTAATGACATATTTGCTATGTCTTTAGTTAATGAGTCTTCTAGTTACCAGAAAACAGGCAGCAGTTATGTGCAAAAATGGCCATAAATTTTCATAAATGTGAACCACCTAAATAGCAATTCATGCTATAGTAAGATCTGATTACAACAATATTTTGGGAAATAGTTGAAACCAAGGAATTTAAAATATATACTCTTCATAAAACAACCATGAAATTACTATCTAAGCCACTATGTTCTTTATGGCTAAAACCTGGTATTTTTCTTCAAGCATCTGACTCTGTATGTCATGAAAATACCTGATACATGTCTTTTTACCAATAGTACAGATCTTGTTGTTTGGTTTTTTTTTTGTTGGTTTTTTTTTTTTAAATACATGATGATTTACTCAAAAGTGAACAAAGCAGAATCAAAATGAATTATGATTTAATAAAGGTCGTGTTTAAGAAGTATGTCTAGTTTCATATGCATCCAAAAGACCAGTCTGGGAGACTTGCTTCAGATAAATAATACAACACTTGTAGAGACTTCCATGAAAGATTTACTTCAAGGAAACCACCAAGGAAATTAAATACTTTAAACTATGTTTAAGTACCATGAAGGATCTGACAGACTTAAAAAAAAACAAAACAAAACAGAACCAAATTCTTGAAAACACATAGTTAAAATTGTCTTTAAATAACTGTCCTGTTCGTAGTAATTTAATCTAGGGCATATCTTCCTTAACATGAAACTCCTTGATTTTGTTAATTTAACTCACATTCTTTCTGATGTTTACACCGAATATGGGAGTATGTAATATTTATATATGGACTCAATTCCCACATGCTCAGCAGTTTTCTGCAGCAGCTGAAGCATTGACAAGCTTTTACCTCTGCAAATGTAGGCTTTACTTTGTTTTGAGGGCATGGTACTGTGAAATCTAAGTTTTCTGGGGCATTAAATTGATGTGCTATTTCATAATGCACATCCCCTCTAATAGATAATTTTGTTGTCTGAATCAAATACTGGAAATGGTCATGCTACTATAAAGGAGTAAGTTGAAACTATGCTGGAAGGTAGTACATGTGACAGGCTCTATTGCTAGAGAAAGCAAATATAATTTCAAAGGTCTTATTGAATAGACAGAAGATTGAACAGGCCCACATTTAACCATTCCTGAAGATGCCAATTAAGAGTACAGAGAAAATTCAAGCTGTTTAGGCTAAGAGGTTTGCCTTTTGAACAGCTAGCAAAGAAGTGAAGAATATGTTCAACTGGAACACAGAGATGTGAATTTGGTCTACTCCAGATTTCAGTTTAGATCACTCACCTTAATTGACATAGAAAGAGAGCCATTAAAAATGCCTTGAACACTAAAAGCTTCAGCATACTGTGTTCAATAATATTTGAAAGACAGACTCATTATTTCAAACTAGACACAAAGTCCACTGTACCAGCAGAGTACAAAATACAATTTAGGAGGAGAGGGAATAGTTTTAACCTAACCATACATTCAAAATTTATGTTAGTCCATGGCACTAAGTTGTAGAATAAAACAGAACACAAAACCTTAGAGCTGGAAATTCCTGTACCATAGGTGTGTGTTTTCTTGAGTATCACTCTAGCCACAGCTCTGCATTAAATTTGTCTCAGCATCTTCCTCCGTTTAAAAACTATTTCCACTTCATATGTTTTGGTTCCATTTGTAAGTATTGTACTCAGTAATTCCTGGATAATGTAAAAGTTAACCAAATAACTCTCACAGAGAAAATAGTTTACAATAGTTCACTTTCTTGACTGACCTCTATTGTTACAGAGAATGAGAATCTTTACTTCTAGTATATTTATCCTACTTATTTCATATTTTAGAATGTTTGCTATTGTTCAGTCTTTTCCTGTAGAAAGTAAACAAACAGATAACTGCATTTACAGTTCTGCTGCTAAGCAGAGTCATAGCTATAAATGTTGAACCACTGACTCCCATTCAGCATTAGATATGATCCTGGGTTCATGAACTTACCCATATTTCAGATTAGCCAACCAGTATTAGTTTTCTGAGTATGGAGAATAAAGTACTAGTCAGCAACCTTCAAATGCCCACTACCTTACCTCACAGTTCAGTAAGGCAAACTGACAGCACACTGGGAGGAATGCCCAGCCCGAGCTATTGTGTGTGATCAATGCCACCTGGGGGTTAGATACAGATGCCTAGTTGTCAAGACATTGCATCAGGCAGCAGGATTGCTCATAGCATGTATATGCTTATCTGTTGCTTGTACCCCATCTTGCATATCTGAGTTCTTCACCAAAAAGGAAGGGAAAGCAGCTCCTCTTTCATGTCTTGCAAGCCACTGTGAAATACCACAGGAATTTCATCATTCCTGTTACCTGGTAAAAGTGGTCTGCCAGAGAGTGTGGTCCTAGCACTTGTCAGGTAGCATTACCGTGTAAAGTTGGTAGCACAACCACACTTCTGGGCATGGCTGGCAATCTCAACTACTCCTTCATAGCCTGGCTGATGAATTTGAGCATGGAACATAACACTCTGGCTCATGAAACCTCAAGTAGGCCAAACTCCCACAGCAGCTACAGAGCATGGGGTTGACTGTGTTTCTAGTTGCCAACAGTCCATGCCATAGGAACTGTATTTTCCTGACAAGGTTGCCCTTTACCTGTTGAATACTTTGTATTATTCAAAAAGCAGAAAAACAGACTTATCTGCATTATCTGCATCTGTCTTGACAACCATTAGGATGGTCATCTCCATAAATCCCTACAATTACAACTTCAAGGACTAAAACCTTTGTATGGGAAGAAATATTAAGCAGGTCTTGGAGAGGCAGTAGATACAAAGTGAAAGGCTAAGGGCAAGTGAAAGGCAGTTATGGAGAGTTCTGTGCCACGAGGCTTGGATAGGTCTTTGCACTTGTGTCAGGTTGCATGGCACTTGTGTCACATTGCACAGAGGAGTCCAAAGAAACATTGCTTATTGTGCTGTGTAGAAAAAGAATCTGGCATTTCTGAAATGTTTCATTGACTTAGTTTTTCCATGTCTTTTTAAACCTTTTTAACTCTTCAAGATAGTCCACATTTGCTCTGAATATTCTTCCCTGTTTCTGTCATTAGGAGTTTAGATAAAATGGAAGATAACCTGAAACTTCAGTACTTTTATTCCTTGTCTGCCTTCAATATAATTGTAAATTAGTATTTGTACTTTTTGTCTACTGATGTGTGTGGGGACTGTATTAAAAAAAAAAAAGCCATTTTGTTTGGTTAGTCTGTTCATTAAAAATTGCCTACCTGATTATTGTTGCATTATTATTTTATAGAAACACTGCATCTGTGTCTGTGCATACTTCCTTAATCTTGTGGCTGCATTGTCCAGGAAGAAAAATGGGCTGAATTTCACTGTTCTGATTAGTGAGCAAGTATGTGGTGAAGAAGAAATTGCTTCAGTAGGAGGAAAGCACTGGAAGGGGAGAAGTAGTTTCTTTTCAGACAGCTTTCTAACAGGAAAAGGAAAAAGAAAAAAATTGCTGATGTTAAAAGAAGAGAAAGTCACCACTCACATGGCCATGCCATTGTCTCCAGGTCTTTTGATTAAGGAACAAATGAAGAAGAAAACAAGAAAACTCATCAACACTGTGGACTTCTGTAAAATGTATGACCAGTCATAATCCCTTATATGGTGATCAACCTCCACCCCATCCTCCTCTATCCTGCCCTAGGATCTCAGATGCTCCTGCTAAGCCTCAACCAAACCAGCTGAGCAATGAAGCACCCCTTTACCATACCAATTGGGTAGTGAAGGATTCTTGATCATACCGAGAGTTCCTGCAAGGTAAGAGTGTGAACAATTCTGACTGCAACAGAAATATTAGCTGCCTGACCAAGTTGTGGAGCAAAGACTAAGCAGATACCCTTTTTAGCCAACTTGGGTTATGGCCAGGACGGACACTTACTGATGGCTAGAGCCTAGCATCTCATAACCCTATAAACAATAGTCCTAAGTAAGACCCTTTGAGCACTTCTGGACTGTAGCAGACTGAACCAGCACATCCCTCTGATATAATGCCATCTTGGGTACCACTCAGAACTCACCAGTCCTCAAGATTTCAGTGCTAAGAAGACTTTCACTGATGACTTTCACTGATGACAAAACCTAGACTAATATCCACCTCCATGCGCACACATACTCCTCAAAGTGCAACCCATGTCTGTTGAGATACACTACAGGATTTGATGTGAGGGAATTTTTCATAGGTACCTTTATATGCATAGATAGAAATGTATACATCTCTTTGCCTGTATGTGTGCAGAGGATTTGATTATGGTATGAATGTTTTGAATCTATAATAAAGTCACTGTTATAATGGCAGCTAATTCTATTGAATCACTTCATAAATATTAAACCATTCAGTGATTAAGTGCTGCTAAACCTCTTGCAACCTTATCTTTCCTACCTGTATCCTTTATACCTGTAATGTTTTGTATCCCCTATCTACGTGTAATTCATTTCAAACTGATTCTGATCTTTCTTTGCAATTAAGTGAACTTTGTCATCAACTTTGTTAAAGTTACACTTTCATAAATTTGTATTAAAACCTGCTTTTTGCCAATACTTTTGACAGTGATCTTTTTAAGTGGCTTGACCAC
>JAJPCS010000033.1:15981565-16129329 GCA_021164005.1 Willisornis vidua nigrigula
TTCAGATGAAAGGTTCTAAGTTCTTTTTGAATGGGTCAGGGTCACAGATAGTGCTAAAAGTCTAATACAAATCTTGGAAATGGGTTTGTCTTAGTTTTGGAACAGAGTGGGGTTTTTGTCCTTTTACCTTTTTTTTTAGATGACCTGCAGAGTTCCAATACATTTCAAAGTATCACAAGTGCATCCTCTGTTGAAGGTGTGGAATCCGAGGCTTAGAGACATATTTGGGAAAAAGTCAAGGGATGGCTCAGTCAAGTGAATGTGCAAATGGTCAGGGGTTTTGAAAGCAAAGCAAACTCCTGTGAGAGGTTTAGAAAAATTAATGAAAGATTACCAAGTACTTGCTCTAACAAAGTAGCATAGAACAAGACTTATGCCTCAGGCTGTCAATAAACCATCTAGCAATTAAAACACATGGGAAGACCTGAGTCTGGAAGGATGGAAAGGGAAAGAATGAAGAAGAATCACAGCTTCTGAGACAGTAATCTGCAATGGTGACTAAACAGTCTTCCAGGATGTCCTCAGAACAAACAACAAGAATGTTCAACAGCCACAAATCTCCAGCTCAGAATTTTGGCATGTTCATATTTGAATTGCCAAAGGTAGTTTGTACTTTAAACATTTTTACATGCATGGTTTTAAGTCTATTCTACAATTTATGTCATCTTGGTTTTCCATGGATATAGGAGTTGAAGTAGCAATAGGAAACAAATTATCAGTCAAATAGGTAACTGAAGTGAAAGACCGCTTGAAGATTTGGGTTAAAATGCTGAGGCCTTTAATTTGACACATGAAACTACACTGCTCAGCTGACACTGCCAAGTGCATAGCTAGATTTTTTTCAAGTCTGGTTCTGTGTTTTTAATGCTTAATTCATAAATTGGTTCATTTAACATAGAAAGATCAGTATATACTAAAGAAAGAGAAATCTTCTAATTTTAAAAAATGTAATCCCTATAGGTATGTACACACTAAAATATGGTTCTTATAAGAAGAAACATGACAGAAATATCATCTGTGCAATTTGATGGGTGATATGATTAACTGCTAAAAATTTCAGATCATTTTCATTAATAACCTTTCTATTACTTGAATATATACAGGACACACAGTATTAAATCAACATCATTTATTTATTATTGCAGATTGATTGACTTACTGAATCGTGCTTTAAACTAATGAATTTGGAGACTGATGTGCACAGCTGTGACAACTGTATACTCACGAGCAACAGGGTGGACAAAGGTGCTTACTGGGTAGTGAGACATGCTCCCAAACCCTACCAAAAGGTTCTGCTAAAAATTTGATACAATTACATTACAACAGAAACATTTCTACATCAATGCATGTAGAATGGTTAGCAAACAGGAGGAACTAGAAGACACCTTTGAATCTGGAAAGCTATAATTTGATATCTATCAGAGAGACTCGGTGTGTTGAATTATATGATTTGGAGTGCTGCAATCCATGATGGACAAGTGGCAGTGGTTGACCTCTCTGTTCATGAGGGACAAGGAAGGAAAGGTGAGGAGGTTTCCCTCTATGTAAAAAAAAAAGATTGAGGATCCTATATGGAAAAAACCCCACAAACCCTTGCTGAAAAAGAGGCCTAGACAGGTCTAGAGCATATGAGTGAAAATTAGAGGCCAAACCAAAAAAGGAAGACTTACAGTGAATGTTAGCTAAAGACTACTAATCAGTTAGTCTTACCTCAGGTCTGGTAAGGTCATGGAACAGATCCTCCTGGCATTTATGTCAAGCAACGTGGAAGACAGAAAGATCTTACAGCCAGCCAGCATAGCTTTACTAAGGGCAAATTGTGCCTGATTAATGTGATGGCCTTCTACAGTGTCACAACTGTACTGGATAAGGAGGAGAAAAGCAACCAATGCAATTTGTTTTGATTTCCATAAGGCCTTTCACACAGTCCCCCACAACATGCTTGCTGCTAAATTGTAATGATATGGGTTTACTGGAAAAGGATGCACTTTTGGATGGGAAAAGGATGCACTGCACTGAATGTCTGAATGCAAAGAGCTGCAGTCAGCATCTGGTTGAGATGAAGTTCATTTTCCCCACAGCATCTGTTGGAGCACTGTGCTTTGTAATGGTAGGTATAAAGGTGTTGATAACACACCAGTGTTTTGACTAGGCTGAACTGTTGTCACCCCTAAACTCAGGTGGGTCCAAGGGACCAGCCTACAAGTTTTGTTTTCGACTTAAAAGGACATGTTTCCAGCCTTAGCCTATGGAGTCAGATATTCGTACCTGGGACAGGGTCATTTAAGGTGATATATACCTGTTATTTTGAATAAACTTGAGATCTTGCTTGAACATCATATTGGTGTGTGCGGTCTACCTAGAGCCTGGTCTGCAACATCTGGTGACCTCGACGTGATTTGCGGACATGAAAGCCATCTGCAGACCTGCCTAGAACCTTAAAGTAGTGGCCCCTGAGAGCTGCTGTGCCCCAACTTTATGGGTGCCCTGTGTAGAGGCCTCTGAGAGCTTCTATCTCCTGTGAACTCGGGAGTTTTTTGTAGTAGCCTTTCAGAGCTGCTGGAAGAATGTGGACTGAAAGAACCATGACCTTCAAACCGGTGAGTTAAAGAAAGATGGGGAATTCCGAGTCGTCTAAGATAAACTTATTGCTCGATAAATTTGAAAAGTTAGCTCGCGTTACAAAAACAAACATTGAAAAACAAGTATTACAAGAATTTTTGGACTGGTGCTTTAGTCGGGGGCATCTAACTGATGCCAGGCTCATGTTTTCCATGGAATTGTGGAACAAAATCGGGGCAGATTTGTGGAATTTAGCGCAAATTGCCCCTGAAGACATTTTGCCGCTTATCCCGTCATATACAGCTATCAGGAAAATGCTGTTAGAGGTAGAGCGAGCCCGTGAAAACCTCGAACTACCTGAGAGAAGGGAAAAAAGCCTCCTTCTACAGAGCGGCTTTACCCCTGAGCACCCTTCTGCACCGCCGTGCCTGCTGCTGTCCGCGTAAACCCCGCAGCAGTACCCCTCGATCACACCGCCGCCCGTGCCGCCCATCGGACTCCCGCCACCGTTCCCTTCAGCGTCGCCGCCGCCCTACCCTCAAGTGTGGAGCCCAGAGCCGAACAGCGGAGCCAGCGCTGTGCTGTTCCCAGCACTGCCCGTCCCCGCTCTGAGAGAACCAATGGGACCACACCAGCCATGGGACCAAGGCTTTTCTACACCATTTGTCGCTGCAAAAAGCACAAATATCCAACAGTACCAAGAAGTTATCTTTGCACCGCCTTATAACTACCAAGAAACAGCCTATGCACAGCAAATGAGCCCAAAGCCCACTTTTTACCTGCCTGTACCACTGGCTGCCGCTAGAGGAGCGGCGGGATCACAGCAACAATGCTGGAACCAAAGCATCCCCACAAGACACGCCGCAGAAAACATCCAGCCATTCCAAAACGTGAGTGACTTTTATTTATATCCTGAATCCAAGAAAACATGAAGGGAGGTGCCCTCAGCCGACAGAGAGATGTGGGAAGGGGGACAAGCCCCGTAGAACGGCTTTCCTCGTGTACATCCCTCAGTGCCGCCGGCAGCGGCAATGCCCTGCGGGTACCTCGGGGCTGGGGCCGTTCCGCTGCACTCCCCGCCGCCCCACGAGTACACCAGAGCCGCTCCGCGGCTGGAAACTGCTGCCAGAGATGGCCCGGGGAGGGCTACACCCATGCACCAAAACCGCGTGGCCAGGAAAACAAAGAGACCACGAGATCGCAAAGCCCGCGAAAAACCACCACGCGGCTGAGCCAAACAAAGAGGCTGCGTGCGCATTCAGCAGCCTGGCTCCAGGACCCCCTCCCTACTGCATACCAACCGAGGCGCGTGCGCGGAACGTGGGACCCCCACAGCCTACTGAGATGGGGACCGGCCCCACGCTGAATCGGCAGGACAAGATTCAAGCCAGGGGATGATTCAGCTGTCAATCAACCACAGCTCCCGTGCCACCCCCACCACCTCCTGTGTGGATAGATACGCTCATCGACTGCGTCATGGAGAGGGGAGAGGCTCCTTCCTAGTGGAGCGGAGCCAGCGGAGCCCCCCCTGCGCGTCCCCTCCACTGCACGCTGTCTACAGCACATGCGTCCCGAGAGTGAGTTCCCGTGGCACTGGGTGCGCGGGACCCAGGCCCTGCAGCGCCAGTGGGGACCTCCTCCTCAATAGCCATGCGCTGCTCGCAGCCACCGACACCGGCACCGGAAGAAGCCTCTGTTTGGGACATGATGGGGGGAGGAGGATTTCAAAGTGTAATTAAAGGGGAATCAAAAGTTTTGGGGAGTGAGGTAACTCCCCGGTCTGAAAATAATTCCTTTTTTTGAGTTGTATCCCCTACAGGTGCCAGCACATCCTGCCAATAGAGCCACCCTAGATACTGTAACAACAGTTTGCAGCGAAGTGCCGTTTCTTAAAGAGACAGGCAGCTTAATATCACAAATGCATTCAGTGGGAGATCCATTAAAAGTAGCATATCTAGACCAATTAATAGATGGAAGTGACTACAAAAACTCACAAACACAAGCTGCTTTACACACTTGAGTTCTACAACAATCCAAGAATGCTGCCCTAGCTGTTTTTAATAACCTTCCTAGAACAGGGAAGCCTCTGGTAACTCAAAAGACCATTTCAGAAGCTTTCACAGCTATTGTCAAGCCAGATGGAAAGCATGTAGCCACCATGATACAAAGGGTAGTTAAATCCAAAGAGTGCCTAAGTGTGTCTCTTGCATTTATGTCTTATCTTGTTGCTGTTACTAATCAAAATGTATGGATAATGCTTTTTCAACAGGCAAATCTGGAAAATTTCTGCTCAGATGACATGGTTAAAGCAGGAGAACCAAATAAAGTGTGCCTTATAGGAATACCTTATTATGACATCAAAGATGGTATTGAAGAGGCAAAAGTGTCCTGTCGTAGTACTGGAGAAACCATAGCAGATATCATATGGCAATTGAATACTTCCTTAGAGAGGGATCCCCAAGAGCTAAGGTTAGTAGGGTCTCTCCCTGGAAATGAGTCATGTGTTGAATTTCAACCTGTGTATTCTAGTGTATCAGAATGGTCAAACAAACACAGGTCACAGCAATATTTTCCTGTGGGAAGCACAGATGTCACTTCTCATAGTAAGAGTTACACCAATAGCAGTTGGTGTTGGAATGTTGTTGGTTCACAAAATACAAGTTACCCAGAAACAAGATTGGTTCACACAAAAGGTAACCAAAGAAAGGCATTGCCTTTTGGATATTTCTTGATCTGTGGTAATAGAGCATGGCCTGGAATACCTGCCCAGGTAACAGGTGGACCTTGTTATTTAGGAAAGCTGACGAAATTTACACAATCAATGCAAGAGCATGTTAAGTGGTCTAGTCCTCAAGCTGAGGAAAACACCACAGAACATTGGAGTGATACAAGTAATTTGCTAGCATCAGTGTTTTCCCCAATTGGTGTAAACAGAGCGTTACATTTGGTACGAATGATAAGCTACTGGATGCAAGAACAATTAAACATCATTGCCAAAATGCTTGATGATTTTTCAACAGATACTAATAAGATAGAACAAGCAGTATTGCAAAATAGAGAAGCCATAAAATTCTTGTTGATGATTCATGGTTACCAATGTGATGAGTTTAAAGGGACATGTTCCACAGAATTAAGCAAACACTCCAAACAAGCCCATGATAGAACACAAGCAGTGAAGAATAATTCTGACAAGCCAACAGTTAACATTTCTCCTTTAAAAAAATGAGTTCATTCCCTGAGCCTAATCAGCTGGCAAGAAGCACTGCTAATACAAGGAGTATTAATGCTGGTTGTTATTATGATTTGTTTGATTGCTCTTGTTTGCAGGACTAGTCATTGACTGTCCAATCAAACAAGAACAGTCCAGTTCAAGAGCATGTTGTTTAATCTGTATCTCCAAGTTACAAACAGATCCTAAAAGCTGAAAATTTGAAATTCTGTTAGTTTTCAGTTGAAGTGCAGTTTTAAACTTATTGCACTGCCAAGTTGCCCAGCAGGCTGTAGGGGTAAGGACACCTGTCCCCTCAGCTGCTGAACATTTTCTGCAGAGTGTAAGTGGTTATGTTTAGCCTTTGTGAATTTTCTCTGTGAATTCACACTTGTTTCCACACAGCATTACTGCTTTACCAAGAGTGTCTAAAGTGACTGAGACTCGAAGCTACTCTCAGACCTCTGTAGTGGCCACACAGAAGTTTTGAGAATTGACCTTGAAATATAGCATAAGAGACTTAGCTCAGCTGGACTGAACTTGCTTCTTTGCTATATGAAGTCACATTCATGGACATTTTGCACAAAATGAACACTGTTAAAAGAATTTGTACTTTTGTTTACAGTGGTTTGTGTGGTGACGACTGCACAGGAAGACCACAACCTCACGCGTGAGAGAAACGTTTTTTGTTTTGCACTAATTGTAAGTTTGTAAATCCCAAGCATAGTCATGTATTATTTTGTATTAGTTTACAAAGGTTACTGTACCTCCTTCCAAAAGTCTATTTTGAAAAGAGAGGGGGAGGTAGGGATGTGTAACCCGCAAAATACCCTGTTAAGTCTTGAATTGGCAAAATCTAAGATTTTCAAAATGTTTTTCTCATTTTTCAATTTTTCAGCCTTTGATATTCAAGTTGCAATATGCATGAGTCTAGGTAGTATCATAATGGTAACAATTTCCCCATTGGATAAGTAGCTAAAGAGCTAAGATTTAAAATTACAGTGTTATTATGTTAATTGTATTTTTGTTTTGTTCTTTGAAACAAAATGTGTATTATGTTGTTTGCATTTTTGTTTTGTTCTTTGAAACAAAAGGGGGAGATATTGTCGCCCCTAAACTCAGGTGGGTCCAAGGGACCACATACAAGTTTCGTTTTCACCTTAAAAGGACATGTTTCCAGCCTTAGCCTATGGAGTCAGATATTCGTACCTGGGACAGGGTCATTTAAGGTGATATATACCTGTTATTTTGAATAAACTTGAGATCTTGCTTGAACATCATATTGGTGTGTGCGGTCTACCTAAAGCCTGGTCTGCAACACTGAACAATGCAGTTACAGCATGCACAGTCATTCTAACATTCTCCAAGTCCTACACTCTGGTGGGCTGGATCTTTGGAAGTTGCACAGTCAGGACAGGTTACGCAAACTCACCAAAGAGATATTCCATACTGTATGATGTGAGCTCAGCAATAACAGGTAAGATAAAAGTGGGACGGGAAGTACAGGATGAAGGGTGGATTTTCTGTTTATGTTGTTTACTTCCAGAGCAACCAATGAGTGTGCTGAAACCCTATACATCCCAAGAAGTGATTTGGCATTGACTCCTTGGGGAAAGTAGAAAATAAAATCTTTTTTTTTTCTTTTGCTTCCATGTGCATGATCTTTAGTTTTGCTTTTTAAAGCTTCTTTTATCTTGACCCATAAAGGCTTTTTTCCATCTTATTTTCTTCACCTGCTGAGGAAGGGAGTAGTAGAGCAGCTTGATGGACCCCTGACATCCAGTCAAGGTCAACTCACTGCACACACCAAGCTGAACATCACAGCTGATATGCTAAAGAGAAGGGATGCCATCAAGAGGAACTTTGACAGGTTAGGTAAGTGGGCCAGTTTATACTTTATGAATTTCGACGAAGTCAAGTTCAAGCCCCTGCACTTGGGCCAGGGCAATCAACAGTAGCACTAGAGACTGGAAGATGCACAACCTCGCAGAGATAAAATTGGGGTTAGTAGTAGATAAAAAATTATATATGAATCTGCAATATGCACTTGCCCCCAGAAAGCTGTTTGTATTCTGGACTTCATTCAAAGCATGGCCAGCAGATTAAGGGAGGAGATTCTACCCCTCTCCTCTGCTCTGGTGGGACTCCACCTGAAGTACTGAAGCGAGCTCTAGTGTTCCCAAGCACAAGACATCAATCAGTCAGAGAGTGCTCAGAGAAGGGCCACAAATATGACCAAAGAGCTGGAACACCTGTTCTATGAAGAAAAGCTTGACAATTGTGGTTATTCAGCTTGTAGAAGAGAAAGCACTAGGGAGACCTTCTTATGGATTTTCAATACTTAAAGGAGCTTAGAAGCAGCCCTGGAGAATTATAATTAGCCTAGGGAAGCTGTGGTGCTTATAATTAGCCGGGAGAGAAGGAGGCTCAGAGGACACCTTTTCACTCTCTACAACTACCTGTAGCTGTATTGTAGCTGATGGGGCTGGTTTCTTCTCCTAGATAACAAGGATGAGAGGAAATGGCTTCAAGTAGTAGCAGGGGAGGTTTAAACTGCATATTAGGAAAAATTTCTTCATCAAAAGGGTTATCAAGCACTGGACCAAACTAGCCAGGGAGGTGGTGGAATCACTGTCCCTGGAGGTATTCAAGAAACAACTGGACAGGGCACTTAGTGCTATGGTCGTGACAAGGTGGTGATCTGTAAAAGGTCGGACTTGATGATCTTGGAGGTCTTTTCCAACCTTTATGATTCTATGATTCTACGAAAGATGGGGAAACACTTTTTAGCAAGGTTTGTTGTGATAGGACATGGCAATGGCTTTAAACTGAAGAAGGGTAGCTTTAGATCAGACTATAAGGAAGACATTTATTACAGTGAAGATGGTGTGAGACACTACATTATTATAATAATTATTGGCTCTGACCAGTTCAGGGAAGTGTGTTTGTGATGTAGGAACAGCTTGAATTTCTCGAAGGTGAGATACTGCCCTATCTCATTCACCAATTCCTGCAAGTGTCCTGGGGCAACCACAGAGAAGCTGTCAGTCACTGGACACCAGAAGCACTGTCCATGCCACATCCCCTGGAACCCCTAACCAAGCTTCATATTGGCTCACATAATGAAACCCCCACACCTCACACTGCCCAAAGCCCCCAGAGTGGCCAGTGGGCTGGAAGTCATGCTTGGGAGAGGTGACCACAGGGGGTTAAAGCAGATAAAAGCAAAACATGTGATCTCCACATATTTGGACCTATCATTTCTAGACTCCTGTAGCTGGTCCTATGGAAAAGTAGCTCTCTCTCTTTTTATCTCTCTTTTCTTCTAATCTCCATTTTTAATATTTTGGCTAACTTA
The DNA here is from genome assembly GCA_021164005.1 of Willisornis vidua nigrigula. Lineage (NCBI taxonomy): Eukaryota > Metazoa > Chordata > Aves > Passeriformes > Thamnophilidae > Willisornis > Willisornis vidua. The sequence continues at coordinate 15,990,694 of JAJPCS010000033.1, forward strand.
GTTGTACGGATTAGCATGCCCTAAGTCAAAGCTTTGTGTAATGCTTTATTTTGGTTGAATGTTACCCTTTAAACTTTTGCCAAGTTCTCTTATTTCCTCAGGTTTACCAGTAAAAGTACCTCCTGAGAAAATGTGAGTGGTGTCTTCTTTGCACTTGCTCTTAGGGTGTTAAAAGAACCAAAGGCTACTCTACTGTATCTGGCGGTCTGACACTGTTGGAGCCTTGTGTATTTTTAAAATAAAACCTTTTGGTGAGCTCATAGCTTGACACTTCAGGTCTAACAGGTGGCAAGAGGCTAGAACAGGTTGCCTAGAAAAATTGTGAACACCCAATCTCTGGAAGTGCTCAAGACAAGGTTGGAGGGGAATTGAGCAACCTAATCTAGTGAAAGATGTTCCTCTCCATGGCAGAGGGCTTGGAACTGAGTCATCTTTAGAAGTCCCTTCCAACTCAAATAATTCTATGATTTTATAATTTTATTTTCACTGCCTTGATTGGCAGTGGGCTATATTCTCTCTGTCTGTATAGTGTCTTAGAGTATCTATAAAACAGAAAAAAATTGTTTGAAGTAACAGTATCTTCAGATAATTCCATGCTTCTCAGTAACATAAGTAATTAAGCACACAATGAGCTGCAAAAGACCCACAACCTTATTGTATTAATTCCAAATCTCTATGTTAAAGCTGGGGGTTTTTTGATAGTAGAGCACAGCCAGAAGGGAAAAATTTATGTATGACATCACATGAACATTCCCACTGCCATGCAACATGTCTAGCAATAGGAAAGAATGTTGGATATTTTATATTTTTTTCAATTAATTTTTATATGATTTTTCTTTTTCAATTTGTTTTTTCTTTTAAATGTTGTTTAAGTTTGCAATAGGAAAGAATGTTGGACATTTTATAATTTTTTATCAGTTAATTATTATATAATTTTTCTTTTTCAATTTTTCTTTTAAGTGTTGTTTAAGTTTACCCTACAAAATGGACTTTTTGTGTATATATTAGCATCACAGTGCACCAAAGTGTTTTTTAAAATAAACATTTGAAATTTGAATTATTCTTATTGTGAAGCAAATTTCAAAGCAACTGTATTCAAGTATTATAATTTTGCACACTTTTTCCCTATTTTTTCAGCCAGTGCTTTAAATGCTTCTTCTATGCTATGATAAGTAAGTTTTATAAACAAAGAATGAGGCCCATCCTTTTGCAAAAGAACGTTTTGTAAAGAAAAAAGATTCTTTAGAAAAATATATCATGAGATGTGAATTATATAAACCAGAATGAAAATATCTATGCCAAAGAAATTTATACTGACTTAAAATTCAAGTTAACAGCTCATGTATTTGACAGAGAATACAAGGATGTTACACCTTTCATTCTGCAAAAGAAAGGATACTCTGGTACATAATTTTAGTGAAGAAACTGTCAATACAAAGGATGTGTGTATGGATATGCAGTGTGTCTGGTTTTAGCTGCTTATGTAAGTTTGTGTTTAGGCATTGAAGAGTTCCTTTTGTGAGGAAGGTTCATTCTACAGCAGACCAAACAAGAAAGCCAAAATGTTTTAATTTCTAATACCATTTGCACTGTCTGCCAGCTGCTGTACTCATTATTGCGTCCAGGCCATAGCATTATATGCTAGACTAGTTTGCTATTTCATTACTAATTCCTTCATGCATCCTTTAGAACAGCAATTAAAAGGTGGGCCTTCAGCATGCAAGAGCCAACTATCTGAACCATAATCACAACATATTTTATACTCTGTGCTGGAGGCTGTGCAGTGGTTTGGAAGTTAAGTCCTTGTGCAATCTCTTAAGATTGCCTCAGAGGTAAGGGAGACTAATTTGCAAGTATAGTTTAGCTGATATTTTGGGATACACAAAAAGAAAGAGCAGCAGGGTAATCTTCAATGTGTTGTACTGCTAATTATTTTTATACTTTATATTTGGGAAAAAAAGAAAGAGAGAAAATAATCTGTCTTTTCCTCTCTATAAGTAAGAAAATCTTTGTGTAGTAAAGTTTAATTATTGATATATCTGTCTTTTCTTAGCTGGTAATCCTTTCCTAAATCAGAGATTTTTGTTATTTGCAGAGCAGTCTACGAAGGTACCTTGTCAAAGCTGTCAGTCTGGTTATGACAAACTATAACACTTTTTACAAAAAAGCTGGTCTAATCGCTAAAACTCCCTTCCCTGTAAAGAATTAAAAAATGGTTTTGTTCTAGCCTAACAACGTATGTATGAGATGAAAGAATGGTTGCTTAAAACATGGAGAATTTGTGAGTTTTCGGGTGAATACTTTTTAAGATTTCTTTTAAATGTTCATGGAGTCATTGGGACAAAAAGTTACCTCTCTGGATTATTTTAGTTAGAATGAACACTTCATGAAAATGTGAAAAACCTGATGTCTAAAATAAATAAAGACATACCACTTTACTTTTATTTTCTTTTAAATATTTTTTAAGTATTTAAAATAAATAAATCAACTTTCTCTAGCAGTACTTATGATCCTAAATTTCTCTGTACAAGTATTTACTTCATGCCCTGGAGAAAGAGAACTTAAATGAGTCAGAAACTTAGTCCAAAATGACCAAATGTGCATTCATCTAAAAACACCACCACAAAAAACCAACCAACCAACCAAAAAAACCCCAAAAATGAAAAAAAAAAAAAAAGTGGGCATAGCTGTGCAGTTCTTTGGTCATTAACATTTAGTTTTATGGCTAAATAAAGTGTGTTAGAAAAATTCACATGATTATTCATTAACATTGCATCATAGAAATTCCTCCATGGTAGTTTTACATATACTAGTATTTATGCACAATCAAAACTGAAGAAACCTTGCTTCAAATTAAATTCTAATTTGTGGAGTGTAAAATGGAAAATTATTCAGTTTGCTTGAACACTAAAATGAGTGCTAGCTTGATGTTTCAGTGGCAAGTAGCAACCCATCACTTGATAAAAACATGTAGCAAAAACTTGACTAAGTCCCAGGTCACTAATTGGCTTGACAGATCAAAGCTGCAACAAGAGAAATCTCAGGGACATGAAACTATTTAAAAAGCATTAGATGGCTGCAGGTATCTGAAAAAGCATGAAGAAACAAAAATAATACTGTTGGCAATTACAGACCCTATTAGCCATAAATTGTATTTATATACTAGTCCATCTACAAAAACAATTACTGTGTGCAGGGAACGCTCCTCTCTCTTCTTTAACCTTCCCCATAACACAACTCCTACTTTTTCCACATAACTTAAGGATCCCAATATCTTTCTTCATATACAGAAGACCAACTGTATTATCATACAGGGTTATGGAGCAGTTCATCCTGAGTGCAATCACACAGCACCTTCAGGGTGGACAAGGGATTAGACCCAGCCAGAATGGGTTTAGGAGGGGCAGGTCCTGTCTGACCAACCTGATCTCTTTTTACGATCAGGTGACCCACCTGGTGGATGAGGGGAAGGCTGTGGATGTGGTCTACCTGGACTTCAGCAAGGCCTTTGATACTGTCTCCCATAATATACTCCTGGAAAAGCTGGTAGTCCATGGCTTGGACAAGTGTACCCTCTCCTGGATTAGGAGCTGGCTGGAGGGTCGGGCCCAGAGAGTGCTGGTGAACGGGGCTGCATCCAGCTGGCGGCCGGTCACCAGTGGTGTTCCCCAGGAGTCTGTATTGGGTCCAGTCCTGTTTAACATCTTTATTGATGATTTAGATGAGGGGATTGAGTCCATCATCAGCAAATTTGCTGATGACACCAAGTTGGGAGGGAGTGTCGACCTGCTGGAAGGCAGGAGGGCTCTGCAGAGAGATCTGGATAGACTTGAGAGATGGGCTGATTCCAATGGGATGAAGTTCAATAAGGCCAAGTGCTGGGTCCTGCACTTTGGCCACAACAACCCCCTGCAGCGCTACAGGCTGGGCACAGAGTGGCTGGAGAGCAGCCAGGCAGAAAGGACCTTGGAGTACTAATTGACAGGAAGCTCAACATGAGCCAACGGTGTGCCCAGGTGGCCAAGAAGGCCAATGGGATCCTGTTCTGTATCAAAAATAGCGTGGCCAGCAGGCCCAGGGCAGTGATCCTTCCCCTGTACTCTGCACTGGTGAGGCCACACCTTGAGTACTGTGTTCAGTTCTGGGCCCCTCAGTTCAGAAAGGATATTGAGGTGCTGGAGAGGGTCCAGAGAAGAGCAACAAGGCTGGTGAAGGGACTGGAGCACAAGTCCTATGGGGAGAGGCTGAGGGAGCTGGGGTTGTTTAGCCTGGAGAAGAGGAGGCTCAGAGGTGACCTCATCACTGTCTAGAACTACCTGAAGGGAAGTTCTAGCCAGGTGAGAGTTGGTCTCTTCTCCCAGGCACTCAACAATAGGACAAGGGGGCACGGGCTTAAGCTCTGCCAGGGGAAATTTAAGTTGGAGATCAGAAATAATTCTTTACAGAGAGAGTAATCAGGCATTGGAATGGACTGCCCAGAGAGGTGGTGGATTCACCATCCCTAGAGATTTTTAAACAGATTGGATGTGGCGCTGGGTGCCATGATCTAGTAAATGGACTGGAGTTGGACCAAGGGTTGGACTCGATGATCTTAGAGGTCTTTTCCAACCCAATAGATTCTATGATTCTATGATATATTATGTATTGTATAACACATTCATTAACAAGCATTAAAATAAATTATGACTTCCTTTCAAATCTTCTTACCTGATTGAAGAAGCCGTTTACTCCCCCAGTATAAATTTTCAGTGTACATGACCCTTTTCCATAACAGGATGCCAGACTGCCAACTATGGATCTTTTGAACAAACCAGCAGCAATAAAGAATTTCAGAATAGAGAATGTGCAGTATTGAAAATGGATTTGTATATCTGTCTACTACACCATTTAGCATAGTAGTGTTCTTGTACTACTTGGTGACTTGTATTTAGTATTACAGTACAATTGACATGAAGGTACTTTGGTTCTAGGTCACTGAAATTTTCACTCAGGAAATGCCCCTAGCCTGTGACAACATGGCTGGAGAAGGACAAGGCTCTGAAATGGATCTCAGTCAGATGTCTATCAGGATCAGCACTTGATCAGAAATCTGCTCACACTTTGGCCAGCAAGTTCTCATTCAGGCTCTCCATTTATCTTCCAATATGGCAGTACAATTCAGAATTGTTGAACACAACTCATGGTTTCAACAAACTCTCAGCCAGAAATGTTATTCTATATGGGATTTGCATATATTGACCAAAATTACAAAGACAAATGAACTGCTCTTTTTACAATAATACATGACAAGAAATTACATTATTTCAAAGTGACTGAGCAATATTTTGCCCTTGCACCTCTTTTCTTGATCTTTGTCTGCAAAACAGAATAATAAAAAAGAGTATGTATGATGTCTAAAGTATTGCTGAAAATGCACCTCTATACCTCTGATTAACAGCTTGTTCCAGCGCTTTTTTCCTATTGTAATTAAATGGTACCTTGTGAAACAAAAAACCTTGTAACAGTGTATTAACATCAGTAAAGAGCATATATTTTTATTCCACTCTTGAATCTCCACAGTTTATCCTCAGATATATTTTAATAGTATTTACCAGGAGGAAAATAGAACCATTAACATACCCGTACTCTCATATTGTGACATGTCTGTAAATAGTAAATTCAGGAGGCTAAACACACTGGAGGTAATTTATGCCCTTTATTTCCTCCCTCATAAAAAAGGTAGTTTGGGATTAACATAAGTACAATGGAAGTATTTTCTGCTAATCTCAGTATTAATATAAATGCTGATAGTTTCTGAGAGAAGTATGAGGTGTAGTTGGTTTTTTTAATTTGTGCACTTCATTCTGGAAAAATTTGCCCAAAAGTATAATTTGAGTTCAGTGAATATATTGACAGATACAAACACAGTACCAAAGTTACCATTAGAAAACCTTTCTACGGAAGTTTCTTTTAACCATTATTATCTGCGGCAGTGTTTAGAGGAATGGGATAAGGAGCAAAATATTCAAATTCTGTGTTGCACATTCTCTTTTACTTACTAAATGTTAGCAAAAAGGAATCAAACACTGAAATTCTGGTTTCACTGTTTCAGTAATAAAAGCTTTTCTTCTTTCTACTTTCCTCTTCTCCAGGGAGCTTGCATTTTATCAGAGTTTGGAACAGGGGAACCTGGACCAGATTAGCTGTACTATAGATGGAGACCTAGTTTGACAGGACTTTTGAACACATAAATCAAAGCCTCTGTGCTTAACAAGCATGAATAAACACAATTGGATCTGAAACACGTAGTGTCTGTATTAAAGGTAGGAATCTATCAATTTATTTAGTTATAATAAGAATCATTATGAATCCCTTTCAAAGATTTTTGGAATGGAAGTGTTTGAATAAAGTTCTTCTAGGAACACAGCTAGTGGAAAAGAGACAGAGGGAGCTGAGAACTAATGAAAACTTCCACACCAGGGGACAGTGAGGTATTGCGCAGACAGCTGTCTACATAAGGAAGAAAGCAACAGGATTAAAAGTTTCAAGGTGATGACTGTTACTCCTTCAGCTTCTGACATGATTCTTAAGTGCAGCTTCAGCTGAAACTGATGACTACAAAATGGTCATTTTTATTCCCTCTATTTATCTAGACAATGAAAGGCTTTTGAAATCTGGGACACATTCCCTGCATTTTGTTTCAGTGAATACATAGGTGTACTGAGCATATGTGAACAGATACAAGAAAGCAGTTCTGTCTAGTAGAGATGGTCCCAGTCGACAGGAAGTTGGCAAACGTGAAGCTCATCTACAAGCAGGACCAGAAGAAAGATGTGGGCCTGTGAGTCTGAATTTGTTCCATGTCATGGAATATCATAGAACATATCATCCTAAATGTCATCAAGTGACACATGCAGGACTACCAGGGTATCAGGCTGAGCCAGCAGGGGTTTGTGAAAGGCAGGTCCTGCTTGACCAACATGATCTCCTATGACAGAGTGACCAATCTTATCCATGAGGAAAAGGCTGAATGTTGTCTACCTGGACTTTAGTAAAGCCTTTGACACTGTTTCCCACAACAGTCTCCTGGACAAACTGGCTGCACATGGCTTGGGCTGATGTACTCTTTGCTGGGTAAAAGCTGACTTGATGGCTGGGCCCAGAGAGTGGTGGTGAATGCAGTGGGTGGCTGGTCATTAGTGTTCCCCAGTGCTCAGTATGATGGCCACATTGACTTAATATCTTAATTTACTGATCATCAGTAAATCTTATTGATTTACTTAATTTACTGGACAAGGGGATTGAGTGCCCCCTCAGTCAGTTTGCAGGTGAAACCAAGTTGGGCAGGAGTGTTTATCTGTTGGAGGGTTGTGAAGATTGTAGAGGAGCCTGGAGGGGTTGAGGCAGTGGGTCAAGGCCAGTTGTATGAAGCTGGAATAATAGAATCATAGAATTGTTACAGTTGGAAGAGACCTTAAAGAACGCCCCTGCAATGGACAGGGACAGCTTCCACTTGAGCCACTTTATCAGAGCCCCATGCAACCCGGTCTCGAACACTTGCAGGCATGGGGAGTCCACAACCTCTCTGGGCAAGCTGTGCAAGTACCCCACCATTCACAGCAAAGAATTTCTTTCAAAGATCTAATCTAAACCTACTCTCCTTCAGCTTGAGGCCTTTCACTCTTCTCTTATCACAACATGCTCTTGTGAAAAGTTCCTCTCCATCTTTCTTGTGTGCCCCTTGTAGATACTGAAAGGGTCCTAGAAGGTCTCCCAAAAAGTCTTCTCCAGGCTGAACAGCCTCATGTGTCAGCCTTTCTTCATAGGAGAAGTGTTCCAGCTCTGTGATCCCATTAGTGTCTCTCTTCTGGACTTTTCCCAACAGGTAATGCTTTTCTTGTATTGTAGGCCTCAGAACCGGATGACGTGGAGTCTTACAAGAGCATAGGAAAAGGGAGCATCACCTCCTTCAACTTGTTTGTCCTGACTCTTTTGATGCAGCTCAGGATGTAGTTGGCTTTCTAGGATGCAAGTGCACACTTGGCTCATGTTGACCTTCTAGTCTGCATATATTCTGAAGTCCTTCTTCCCAGGGCTGCTCTTGATCCATTCTCTGCCCAGATTGTATTTGTACTTAGCGTTGTCTTGACCTAGGCACATGACCTTTCACTTGGCCTTATTGAACTTCATAAGGTTTGTACAGGCTCATCTCTCAGGCAACGTTCCTCTGGATGGCATCCCTGCCCTCCAGTGTGTCAACCACATTACACAGTTTTGTGTCATTGGTGGACTCGCTGAGGGTGCACTCAATCCCACTGTCTATGTCACAAGAAAGATATCAAAAAGTGCTGGTCTCAACACAGACCACTGAGGAACACCAATCATCCCTGCTTTCCAATTGTACATGGACCTGTTGTCTGCAACTCATCCAATGCGACCATTGAGACAATTTTTTATCCATCAAGTGGTCAATTTGTCAAATCCAGTTTAGAGATGAGGATGCTGTGCAGGACAGTGACAAATGCTTTGCACAAGTCCAGGTAGATGACTTCTGTTGCTCTTCCCTTGTCCACAAGTGCTGTAACGCCATCATAGAAGGTCATCAAAGTTTTTAGGCATGATTTGCCTTTAGTGAAGCCATGTTGGCTCAATCATCTCTTTATTTATCATGTGCCTTAGCATAGTTTCCAGAAAGAGCTGCTCCATGATCCCGACAGGCACTGAGGTGAGACTTATGGAACTGTAGGTCCATGGGTCTTTCTAATTTTTCTTTTAAAAAACTGAGTACTATGTTTCCCCTTTTACAGTCTGTGGGAACTTCACTGCACTGCTGTAACTTCTCAAATATGATATGAAGTCCCTGGCTTAGTGACTTCCTTGACCAATACCCTTGGGACCTGTAGATGTATCTCCTCAGGTCCCATGGACTTGTGCAACTTCAGGTTCCTTAAATGGTCTCCAAGCCAGCCTTCTCCTACAGTGGATCATTCTTCATTCCCCCAATCCCTGTTTTCACCTTCTGTAACATGAGTGATGTGGCTGGAACACTTGCTCCTGAAAACTGATATAAAAATAAGTTTTGAATGCCTCAACCTTCTCCATGTCCAGGGTAACCAGGTCTCCTATATTGCTCATAAGAAAGCTCACAATCAACACATTCAACAAGACCAAGTGCTGGGTCCTTTCCTTCAGTCACAACAACCCCAGACAGCGCTAGAGACTTGGGCCAGAGTGTCTGGAAACCTGCCTGGTGGAAAAGGAACAGGGCATGTTGGTCAGCTGCAGCTGAACATGAGTCAGCAGCATGCCCAGGTGGGAAGGAAGACCAATGGTATCCTGGCTTGTATTAAAAATAGTGACCGGCAGGACCAGGGCAGCGATTGTCACTCTGTACTTGGCAAAGGTGAGGCTGCATCTCAAATACTGCGTCTAGTTTTCTCACTACAGAAAATATATAGAGGTGCTGCAATGTGTCCAGAGAAGGGCAAAAAGGTTAGTGAAGGGTATGGAGCGCAAATCATGTGAGGAGCATCTAAGGAAGCTGGGTTTGTTTAGCCTGGAGAAAAGGAGCTTCAGGTGAAACCTTATCACTCTCTACAACTGCCTCAAAAGAGATTATAGTGAGGTAAGGGTCAGCCTCTTCTCACAAGTAATGACTGATAGATGAAATTATCTCAAGCTGTGTCAGGGGAGGTTTAGCTGGGATATTAGGAATAAATTCTTCACAAAAAGGGTTGTCAAGCATTGGAACAGTGCCCAGAGAACCAGTTGAGTCTTCTCTCTGAAGATACTTAAAAGACGTGTAGATGTGTGACACTTAGGGACTTGTTTTATGGTGGTGTTGTGAGTTCTAGATTAATGATTGGACTAAATAATCATGGAAGCCTTTTCAAACCTCAACTTTTCTCTCATTCTGTGGTAGGTTTTAGAACGCATAGGACTGACAGAATACTACAATTAAGCCCATACTTGCAATAAGTGCTGGCTCTTTTTAATTTGCCATACTAATATGATGCTAAATATTTGTTGGTGGTTTTTTGTTTGCTTGTGATGAGGTTCTTTTCCTGTTTTTCCTTATCCCTTTCTCTTTAAAAGGAACTTGGAAGAAAAATGTTAGAGAAAAATGTTATTCGTTAGAAAAAGTTGTTGGTTTACACAAAACATCATGTCTTATTGGTTTTAATGAATTAACTTTTTTTTAAGTTGACCCAAAATTATTTCTGCTGCAAGTTTTTCACTTTGTGGATCCCAGGAAAATTAAAAAACACAATTCCATGTCTTAATAATGTATGTACTACATAAGGGCTCAGAATATTACTGGCTCTAATGAAAGAGTAACTAATGGAATATAACTTCTTGGGTTTTATGGAACCAAAAGTAGTAAAGCTGAAAAACTGCTAGAAACAAAAATGACCTTTGATTTAAAGAACGTAATTCTGTTTGTTTTAAAAGAATACAAATGCATATTTTTTCACTTTTTGGGTATTTATCTTGCCCTTTAAAGGCCATCTAGCAAGTGGAGCTAAAGTTCATGCCTAAAATGAAATCTGAGTATCCAGTATGAACCACACTCTTCCCATGGCATTGATTTTGAACTAGAAAATATTAGGAAGCAGCAAAAACAACAACAACAAAAGCATATGTAACTATTTTCAGTACAAAGAGCTCACAGTATGTACACATACACACGTACACATGCACACGCATATTTAAGAGACCATTGATGTAGACTGCAGACTTCTTACTACTTTCTGATCTCCACAGAGATAATTAGAAGAGTTAGTGTTGGAATGGTCTGCAGATAAAAAACAATATTGAAAAATTGTCTAGTAGTTCCCATCAGCTGTCGAAGTAAATGTAGTGAAGAATGCAGAAACTCGCACTTTTCTCCTCCTCTTGCCATTCATCTTAAGAAAGATCTGCTGTAACAAGCTAATCTTTCAAGCCAAAGCAATGTAAGAAATATGCCAATCCTGATTTATAAACAAAAATATTAACTTCCTTATGTTAGCCTATCAGATACAGATATATGCTAGTTAAAATATTATTAGAAAAATACAAGAATGTTTTTGAAGAAGACAGGTGATTTCCCTTCTGAGCTCAACATTCCAATCATACCTTGGCTTTCTGCTTTCAAATATAAGAGGTTCATAAATGTCTCCATGTACTGCTTGAATAATAATAACTACTTTAAAAACATGCTTCAAAGCAGAATTTCTGACTTAGTTTGGGAAAAATATTCTTGGACATTTTTTATATTTAATCTTCAAAATGCACTAAATTCTTTTATTTCATTAAGTATTTTGAAATACTGGCAGCAGTAGTAAAATTATTTATACTCCTAGAAATAAATACTATGTTGACATACTCTAAGATGGAACATACATATCTTAAAATTGGGAGTAGTTAGTGCTGAATAATATGGGAAACAACTTCTTTAGGAGATTAAATTGCTTTCTGCAGCTCATTTAAGAGACACAATGCTGATACAAATGACCAAATTTAATAAACATGTGATAAAGATTTTAATTCTGGAAAGAGTTTTTTATTCTTAAAGTGATATTATAATTTAAAAATATGTTGCTACGCAGGAAATATCATGCACATACATATGAATAAGCAAACATTATGCAATTTTAAAATTCCATCTAGTTCTGCCAACTGTTTAACTGTTCGGACACATGATAAGAAGTCTTAGCCCAAAAATTCACTATATATCATTTAAGACTATTCTAATTTCTGAGTTTATTTAATTTGTTATCTGTATCAAATGCCTTTGATCCTTTTAATGCAATGTTGAGATATCATTTTTGCTGTAGTGTAGCATTTATTAAGCACTTGCACAAGGAAGCTTTTTTCCTGTAAGAACTGAACTGCCCAGACTGTAGCAATCAAGACACCTGCATCCACTTCACCCATCCTAATGTGATCATAGCAGCACCAGGGAGCAGGGGAGCTGCACAGAAGCCAGTTCTCATCTAGAAGCAGTGTGCTTCTGCTAGCAAGGCACAGTCTGTAAGCTAACAAGCCCTGGCACGTTTCAGACCTCAGTAGCTCAGGGCCAATTCTGCATGAACATGGTACTCTGCTTCTAGAGCCAAGCAAATTCACCTGCATGTCTCTGTACTGTGCCCCATGGACTTCCTGGTGGATGTTTCTGCAAGTGCAGACATCTCTGGCGTGGTGACCTACTGGACACTGTAAACATGTCAACATCTTTTTTGTGTGTGTTTCCCTGTGAAATAATTATCTCTTTGTTTAAAGATGAGTGATTTCTCCTCTTTCAAGAAAGAAGTGTGTTTGGTAATCCTAAGGACTGACATTCAAGGCTTTTACTCATTCACATCAACACTGGCATATATACGATGTTCAGCTATTATAATTGAGTTCAAAGGACTATTTATACCACCATCTCTTATCCTCTTTTCTAAAACAATATAGACATGTGAGGTGGAATACCGATGATGAAGGTACATAAGGTAATCCTTAAATTTAAAATATGGTTTTCTCAAACACTTGCACTGAATTTACATTTGCTGAGAATTATGAAGGTTTGAATAAATTATTATATTCACTTCTAATTGCTAAATATTTTTAAAATAATTGAAGATATGAGGAGAAAACCTTGAAGTATTGAATGTGTCTTTTATGGAAGATATTTTACAGGATATCTATTCAAGGTCCATGTTGAATTAAAAAACCAAACCAACAAAAACCAAAAAAACAAAGCAAATCCAGTCCATTGAGTTTAGACTTTATGTGTAAAATTGTAAATCAGATGCACACATTGCTCTGAGACATATTTTAATAAGACTTTTAATGATTGATTCAAACAATACAGTATTCCTTTAAATTAATAAAGTCTTTCTGACAAACTAGCATTAGTAAGTGTAGAAGGTCAGAGCATAGGAAGTATTCCACTTAACAGGAAGACATGCTTAATTTATAATGTAGCATTACTATAGATGTACTCATGCAAATTCTGTGTGGATGATAACCATACTCAGCCTGTACAATCCTCCTACTGGTAATATTAAAGTTGTGATTTTGTAGGAATTGAGAGTTATGCTTTAGTTCACAAATGAGTATCTTTCTTCTAAACGTAGCTGTGAATTGCTCCTTTGTTTTCCATGGGCATTCACTTTCCTGTAATTAGAAAGCCTTTAGCTGAAATGTAAAATCTTGAGAGCCAGAGGTGACTTGACAATGATACGGTCTTGCTAATTCAGAGCCTAAAACAAAATAACTTAAGTCAAGTATAATGAACTTAATGCCTAACCACTTTCCTATGCAGACCAATACCCAAGCAATGTTTTAAAATGACCAGCAGAAACCAAGTGAAAAAAGAAATTCTGTGTGCATCAGAAGAAAAATATTTCTCTTATTACCATTAAAGAAAGAAATACAGGGGTTTGGTAATAAGGATGTATGTGTGTGTGTGTATTCTGAAATACAGTAAGCAATGAAAAGATAGTAGAAAAAAAAGATAGAAACAGAAGGCATAGGTAATGACAGAAAAAGCTGTTTGTAAGTGTGTGTTAAATCTTGTTGGCTTTTTCGTCCTGTGGTTCATGATTCCAGCCAGCACTCCCAACAGTAATGCCAAAACTCAGGATGTGGTCCTGAGTGGCACCAGGAGAACAATCATGACATCATGAAATCACTGTTGCTTTGATGATTTGTTGTTGATTTACTCAAAGCCAAGTTGTGCAGCACAAGGAATGCAGAAATTAGTGTGTCTCCAACCTATCCTAACAAATAGTTAAACCAAAGAGCATGAGATCAATAAAGTATAGCACATCAAAATTCTAATTAAATTAATTCTTAAATAATGCTAGATTTGAGAAAATTAACTGTCCTCCTTTTATTCCTCTGGAGTAAAAAAAATACAATCCCTGAATTTTTACACCAGAAACCTGAATGTACCTTATTCTGTCACTAAATCACAAAAAGTTTTATTGAAATCTGTCTTAAAACTGTGTTGGTTCCTCCCTTTCACTATTTGTGTAGCTGTTCCACCATTTCACACTTCTGACAGTTAAAAAGTGCGAACACTAAAACAAGCACCGATTAATTTTTGGTCTTTGAATTTGATCTGTTAGTCTCTGCTTCATTTTATATCAAGATTATATCTTGTAAATTAGTTTTTCCTAAGTGATGTTGATCCCCTAGATGCATTTATAAAAATTGTGTTTATTTATTGTCTGTAATGGATTTATTAGCCTCTCAGCCCTTATATCAGTAAGTTTAACAAACCAGTACATTTAGTCTATACTGAAAAGAGATAAAGTCTCCATTTTCCTAATTGTGTTAAAGACTCTTTCACATGTGTATTCACTTCTTTTTTATTTTTTTCCCCCTTAGTCTACATATCTGTGTTGTAGTGGGAAAAAAAAATATTGGCACAAAATTGCAGCTTGAAGAAAATGCTGCCAGGTCTGGGTTGTGTCATCTCTAGGATAACTAATTCTTATTAAAATAAAGTGGCATGTTTGAGCTATCTTGCAGTAAGATACTCCAAAATCTGTATAGAGGTGGAATGTAGAGGTAGAGATTCATAAGATGAAATGGGACATTATATTGCCAAATAGTGGATCCTACTAGTGAAACGTCTTATTGAAAATCGATTGGTACCCCATAGGAGCACTTCACACAATTTTTTGCACATTCAGAGCTGTGTAACACTCTGATTGGAATCTCTGTAAGGCACTTCTTAAGGTTTAAATACTTCTTTGCTGCTTTTGGAAACATTTAACCTGATCTGTACTAACAACTCATTAATCTTTTTGTGTTTACAGCTCTTCAGAATACACTCTGTGTATGATCCTACATAACTTCCTGCCCTCTTCAATTAATTAGATGCCAGGCCTTTTTGTCCAGAACAAATATCAGACCTTAAAAATGGTAAGTTTTCTTCTGTTGTTGCTTGGTTTCCTATTGTAAGACAAACAACTTCATTCTCCTATATCAAACAGTCACTGTTTAATGGTTATGAAGAATTATTTAGTGATGTGTTGCTCTTGAATCACAGCTATTATGCTTTAGTGAACATTTTATTTCACACAAAATTGGGACAAAGTGGTTACAGGAAGAAAAAAGAATAGAACTCTGCATGAATAAGTAATAAAATCAGCAGTAGATATATTATTAAGCAGTCTAATAATTATCAGTTGATAGCTTAGAAGAAGTCAGATGAACTAATGTATGTGATTACTGCAGGATAAAAAAAAATAATCCAATAGCTGCATTCAACTAAGGGAAACAATAAACTAAAACTTTAAGCATGTTATTAAGATACGCAGTGCCCACAGCAAGAGAACAGGACTTGCAGCATTAATTGCTGGTATCTAGATAATAATTTGTTCTTCAGTCCTCACAAATTTAATCCATCCAAAACAGAAAATAATTTATTAATGACAGGTTTAATAAAACTGGTATGGAATCAGTCCCAAACATGTTTAGATTTACAGCTTCAGCTAATTTTGTCTCTTGTAAACAAAAGAGGTAACATGTCAGTTTCATTCAAAACCACTGGAAACTGTGGATTCTGTTTTATAATTACATAGTTGGTTCTGATACAGTCCTTAAAGGGAGTAAAAATTCAGCTGTTATCCATCTAAGGTATCTCCAGGTCTACTTTAGTGCTTTCATCCAGTTAATAGATGGTAGAACTCAGATATAGGTATTCGCTGAAATAAAAGTTACACATTCCTACTTGAAGAAAAAATAGGTAAATTCTCATCCCACTGTGAATTCAGTTCTACTTCTATACAAGTGGGAAGGATTTACACTGAAATTAAATGTGTGCACAGGGCAAAATTGCTACCTTGGCTGTATGATCACATTATCAGAACTCAGTAATTAATAGGAGAAATAGAAACTACTCACAGTATTCCAGAATGCCCAAATAAAGAACAATATAATCTTATAGAAGTCCTAGAGAATTAGATAAGGAGGTACTCAAACAAACAGGATGTAAACTAAGTTTTTTGTACCAAAACAAGATAAAATAAAGAACAAATGTAACAGGTTTTTGATGGTGAGACACGATGATGCTGTGTCTGCTCAAAAACTGAGGTCAAGACAATGAAGACCCAGAGGGACCAAAAAAGGACTTTCAGTAAGTTTGTGACTATGTAAGGGAAACCAATGCATATGTATTAATTGCACATAGCTAATGAATATGTAAACAGTATGTGCAATAAAAAGCCCTGTCCATCTGTCATTTGGCATGTTCAATTAGAGGAGCTGTCTTCCAAATGTCCAGTGCTGAATGAAGAAGAATGCCCTTTTTAACATTACAAATTGGTGTTAAGAAGTTTGTTTCAGTTGCTTTTTGGTATTGTAATGAGAGCCACAATGGTTGAAGAAAGAAGTTCTTGGTACCTTTATGCAAACTTAGACATGAAAATATGTTAATTACATAAATGATTGTGCACTACAGGCAATATATTATAATGAGATGACCAATAACATAGAAAAGTGCACAACTGGCCATTTGTTTTTGTTGTGTACTTACTAATATTTCAGTTGACTTAGTGGCCTTTTAAAACCAATTTTCAACAGTATAAATCACTAGTCATGCCTTTTTAGTAAATTAGTTTCAAGTACTTTCCTTCTCAATTTCCAACTGATAAAACTACCTCCTGTGAATTTCAAGGAAAGAGAGAGATAACATCCCTTCTGTAGGATGATGGTGAAGTTTACAGGATCTTTTTCAATACTGGATTTCCCTTAACAATCTAGATGAAGACAGAGGGCATAAACTACTGTACACTTTAAGGTTTATAAAATTTTACTTCATTAATTTGAAATAATAATGATAATTAGATTATTCTTATATTAGTCACTGAAATATTTTTATAATTTCATTCTAGAATAGTGAAATTAGTTCAAATTACAGGCAACAGCAATGCAGAATCCTTCCAAAAGGTTCATCATTCCAACTTATTTTACACAGAAATATTTGTACTGTTAGTATCTGTAGAGGTAATTCACTTAACTAATGCAGATATTTTTATCCAGACTGTAAATACATCCTTTCTTGGCTTTCCCTAACTCCAAAAATAAGTTATTCCCTCTAATCCAGCAGAATTAGACTAAAAAATTGTCTGAGTGGGACATACTCATATCCACACATTTTTTTGAGCATCTTTAAATATGTCATAAGCAAAAAAGTCCCTCAGAGAGCCCTTGCAACTCCATGAACACATTATATAAAATTACAGAAATTATTTGAAGAGTGTTTCCTCTTTGGTAACTGCTAGGCAATCCAATGCTGTAATCTTGAGAGCCTAATTATTTCTCTAATAGATATTAGAAATTATGTCTATCAACTTTTTAAATGATGTTCTTGATATGAAAATAGTAAGGTAATAATATCAAATGATCAGACTGATTCTCCGTTCTGAAATATGACAATTTTACGTCCCAGAGAGAGTTATCTTACAAAACCCCCCAATGTTAAACAAACAAACAAACAAACAAACAAACAAAACCCAACAACAAACCCCAAAATCTCAAGCCAAGAAGGGTTGAAGAAGTCATGCCCATTTCCTTAACTGCTGTCCATAGGTTTAATATGCTTTTAGCTGCAAAACTCCTAAATAGAGTTCCTGAGTATATCTTTTCCAATAATAGTCTCAATTAATGGCTTTCTATTAAATTATAATGTAAAAAAGATTTAATCTACAGGAAATAAGATCAATCTTTCTTTGTAGCTTACTCTATCAATATTTGTTAAAAATCATATTACAATCTTGAATAATGCAGTTTTCTTCTGAAAATTGATAATATAACATGGCGAAGAATAATGATTTATGTTATATGAAGTTAGGGTGGTGATTTCAATTTCATTTTCAGTGGTTTACTTCATGTAGGTGACAGCATTTTTTTGTATGCACATGGCAAAGTTTCATGTGATGCTATTGTCAGCCATTTTATGGATAAATAGTCTTCATGTTTTCATTTCAGATTTAGTGGTGGTAAAATGAAATTTCCACTAAAAGTGCACAGTTCAGAAATCTGGCTATTACATGATCCTAACTCAAGAAATAACCAAGAATAGTCTTGGTCCGTAAGGTACTGAGTATTTTCCACGATTTATAATGTCTTCTCGATATAACTATAAAGGATAGAAGAATCATACTTTTATGAATGTATTTATTTTGATACCTTGGTAGTGTATGTTTTATTTAACACTGAGTTTAAATGTAGATATCAACCAGATAGGAGAGAATTCTTCCCATCATACCCTTTGCATAATACTATTTGCTTGGAAAAAAGCATCCTATAAACCTGCCAGTTTTTATAAGATCCATGACTCAATGTTTTGAGTGACCTCATTGCTACAACAGAAGTAGGAGGAGTTTCATGTGTAGCAGGGAAATAGAAATACATTACTTAGGAAATCAAAACTCCCTGAGATTTCACAAATCCTTTGTGAAGAATTTTAGGACATGCTTTAGAAAGGCCAACCATCTTTGGTTGTGAGATTCAAACCCAATTGACACCATAGCCATTATTTAAGATTTTTTTGAATATATAATTAGATAGCGAGACTTGAAGAGACAAATATAGTTGACTATAGATTAATTTTATTTTAGATACTTTAGTAAGTTTTCTGATTTAGAAATATCACTATTTTTGTAGGATATATTGCTTGCCCTACTCTCTACAGATTTCAGACTTTGCATATTTCATCCCATCCAGATTTCTGCTATAAAGCAGTTGTATAATAAAAAGTGGCTGCACTTTACATAGCTCCATGTCCTTTGATCTCCATAATCAGATTCTTCCTACATAATAGTCACTTCATTATAATTAAATAAATTGCCTACTCTCAAGATGAGCCACAAAGAAGAAATAACTGCTTCTGGAATTAACAGAGGGCCTGGAGGAATAAATAGCCAGTTGGCTCACAGTTGTCATGACACTGAGTTTTAGTTTACTGCACTGACATAAGCATTGTTCAAAATTTGTTCAATAATGTTGTTTAATTGGACTTAAAAAATAAAATGTAAAAAATATTTGTAAACATGTTTCTCTTTAATATTAAGCTACAGACCATCTCTCACTGTGAATCTTGATTGTGTAAAAATGTGTTGTCCTACATAGATAGCCCTGCAGACTATTTAATAATCAGGCTTCTGTTACAGGCGATAAATGTTTCTAAGCAACCACAGCCCACTTTAAATATGCTGGTCAATTAGCTCTAAACACCATCTTTCAGTGCTTGCCTCTATTATTTCTTTCTGACTTGAAACATAAAAGGCAGATAGATAGAGGGAATATTTTAAAATAATGCCTTGTACTGATCAAGCGTGATGCCATTAAGTAGTACTTCTGCAAATAAACAGAACTCTTGGACAGGGACTGTCCAAGAGTATGGTAATGTGTGTGCTCATCAATCCATTATCAATTTATAAGTCAGAAAGGACAGAAACTTATCTGGCTAGTGCCAATATGGAAAATAAAAATAAAAAAAAGTATCAGTGTTAGTGACTGTGGGAAGCATAGTTTTTCCCATATTGACCAGTATTTTCATACTGTGATTTTTAATATTCATTTCTTTCCACATTAAAGAAAAAAACAAAAATCCTGAAGCAAATGAAAAAGTCTCCCAATAAAATAAACCTAGTTCTTAAATACTTTTACAAGAGAAGACATTAAAGAATGATTTTCTATTCAAAAGTTAAATACTAGTTGAATCTTAAAAACAGAGGGATGCCTCAGTTAAGTAGCTTATTCCTGTTAATCTATTATTTTCATTTTTTCTCTCTCATATTAATAACTTCCATTTTTTTCCTAGTCACCACCTCTCTTACTTGGTGTGGTCAGTTTTCTTTCTATTTTTAATACTTTTCCCACTGTATTATTGTCTGTAAACATCTTACTGAGGAATATCTAAGAACATTTCATTGACATTTCAATGTCTCTTATGGCTTAGAATAGCTCTCTCCATTGAGGCCTGTACAAAACATGGTTTGTGTTTGCTGTGATTATGCAACATGATTTACCTAAGCAAAGATGAATCGTGTAATTTCATAACTAACAGAAAGGTTTCTGGACTTCTGGTATTGCCACCGTCATTTAACACAAGATTGAGAATGAAATAAAGCATAAAATTACATAAAAACAGGGAGGCAAGAAAGAGGCTAATGTGTATATGTGGTAACTTATTTAACTCGCTAGCTATATGTTTATGTGTTGTTTTCCAGTTGATACCATGTTCTATAAGCTGCACTATAAAAGCAAGAAAAGCCAAAGATCTTTATAATGCAATAGCTTCTTGGGGTAACTAGTGGCTAAAAATGGAATTTTGGGAAATGTAGGAACTACTCAAATATATAGTGTTACTACTCCTGGGCATGTATCTACGTGAT
The DNA here is from genome assembly GCA_021164005.1 of Willisornis vidua nigrigula. Lineage (NCBI taxonomy): Eukaryota > Metazoa > Chordata > Aves > Passeriformes > Thamnophilidae > Willisornis > Willisornis vidua. The sequence continues at coordinate 16,011,057 of JAJPCS010000033.1, forward strand.
TGCTCCTTAGGGAGTTTCTGAAGCCAGAGGGAATACCAATGTATTTACAGCTTCGTGGGATTTCTATTCCACACTTTGTTTGTTTGTTTCGTTAGTTGTTTTTTGTTTGTTTGTTTTTATCCTTCCCTTGAGTCTATGGTACAATTTGAATCCCAAATAACTTTGCGAAAGAAGTTTCACACCTTCCTTATAAGCTGTAGTTAGTCTGAACTTTGCATTTACTTTCATACTTTCAGTTTTCAGACTATAGTTTTGGTACTGGAATAAAAAATGAATGATTGGCTTCTTCTTTTGCTTTCTACACATCAGACATGATTTTATAAACCTCAGTATGGTCTTTCCTCAGTATGTCTCTGTTCCAGATGAATGCTAGGTATACAATCATTATATATATACAGTGCATATTCTATACTATACTATACATACCCATATATGCTGATTATGTACACACATTCTATGTATATACTATGTATATTATGTATATAAAGTATATGTAATATTACATATAGTATGTATCTTCATACATAAACTGAGTAATTATCTTTGCTCATCTTTTTTGTTCTGCTCCTCATCTTGCCCAATGTTGCTTTATTTACTTTTGAGATAAACTGTCTAACTCCGGATGAAAATTAACCAATTTCAGATTATGAAAGCTTGTGATACTATGACTGTTTTTCTTAGAGAGTATAACTTTACATTTCCTACATGCTGAATTTCACCCGCCAATTTATGACCCATTCATAAGATCATCTTCAGACTCTTCTATCTTTCTCCACAAGTAATTCGGCGATTTTACTTCTCTAAATAGTTTGATAACCCCAGATAAATATATGATATTATTTTCACCATCTTTTTCAGATCTCCTATCAATGTTTTAAACTTAGTGGGTTAACGTATGAAATTTGAAGATTCCCTTGAATACAGAAATAATTTAGCTTTCATAATATGATCAACACCTCCAATTTCCTATACATTATCATGTATATACATGTATTATAAAGTATATAACACCTTGTCCACATACAAAATAATAACAAATTTTCTGCAATGCTTTACTAATCATAAATTATTTCTCCCTAGGGACTGATCTACTTCAATGAATACCCTACCTTAGTAATTAAAAATAGATAGGTCATGTCATCTATGCCTACCCATTGCATTACCTTACACAAAGTAGGTAGAAAGAGTATTAAAAGTTTGATACATCTTTTTCATACAGTTATAGGTCACAGAATACTTTCTTACAAGAAGCAGTGTTTTGTTTTCCAGTCTTACTCTGCCTTTATAGGTAAGCATTATTCATTGTGCAAAGACTAGTGTGAGAAGTTACACAAAAAAGGACGGGAAGTGCTCAGTATCCTTTGTTGTTACTGTTGCTAACCATTACATCCATTCATTTCCATTTAATTCATAGCACAACTTAGGAAATCATGCCGTAGTCAGACTTTATTTTTTGTCCCAAACTGCAAAATCTGAATTATGATCTCATTCCTGCACCTTAAGAGATATCTATGTATGTATTACACAATCTATTGATTCAAGCATTATACTCTGTTTCTAGACTAGAGAAAATTTGAATTTCAAAAAGGATATTCTTTACAAGATACCATAAATATTGTTAAATAGAAAGAAGTTTGTGTTGATAATACAAAACCTAACCCAAAAGATTTCATAGGCCTTTTAGAAAAAGAAAATTAACAACTATAAAGTGAATGCATGTAAAATCTTACTTTGAATCTTTGTAGATTTCGCTGCTGTCCACTAAATTTCTCACCTAAAAAAAATGGCAAAATAAAAATTAGTGAAATTAATTATAAATTTTTAGTTACAGATTTTATATTACAAATTGTCACAAGCAAGATTAATTTTTCCTTTTCATCCTTTGTACTGCATATTAATATTTCGCAGCAAAAGAGTTCCATACAATTTAAAATACACATGCTTTCTCAGGTTTCAGTCTGTGTAACAGTAAGTCCATACAATACAAAAGGCAAAAGAATTATCCTTCAAATTATAAAAATGTGAACTCAATCTTCCTCAGTGTATTGAAATGGATATTCAGTTACATTGTGGAAAGAGAAATAATTTTAATAGACTTGACGCTTATAACATATCATGAAGTTTATTTTTTTCCTTGCATGCAATCAATAAATATTTCAATTTCAAATTGAGACAATGCAAACATAAGAACCAAATTCAATACTCAGCTAATAAGATGAAAAAACATACAGAGACTCCCTTTACGAGGTCTAAAAGCAACTCTAAAGAGGAATTTGCTTTTAAAAAGTGCTGCACTTTTCTATTAAACAGATTTGCTTTCAAGGAATCTAACAGTGACAAACTATTTATCAGGTTGAAGACACAGAGGCAGAATACCTTCCATTTGAATTTGTGTTCTGAACTGCAGCTGAATATTTTAAAATCAACATTTTTTTTCTATTTCATTGAAAGGCAATTACAGAACTATTCTCCATAATTTCCGGTAGAGAAATAGAGAAGGGACTTCTAAGTCAGTGTTGTGGTCTAGGAATAGTACTCCCCAGTTCAGTGCTTCCACACAGGCCCTCCCAAACCAGATGCTCTCCTGCTCCCTCCTTCCCCTCCGCCTTCCTGTTCCAGAGGGATGCAGTTGGGAATTGGAGGCACAAAAGATGATCATCACAGGTTCAGATAACAATTTACTGGAAACATTAATGCAACAATATTAATAACAAAAGTATGGAAAACTGAGGGTGATTCACATGCAAAAATGCTCACTACAGACTCTAAGACAATGATAAATGGCGAACAACAATGCCACCACATTTTGACTTGAAACCACACCCTTCTTCTTGGAAGCCAAAGAGTCCCCTCACCCTACCCCTGACAATGATGTGAGGTGATATAGAACAACCTCCAGGTCCTGGCCAAAACTAGGACAGTGGGGGTTGCAAGTAACACAGACAGGCACTTTTGTTGCTTAAAAAATCTCTCCTTGGTAATATTATCCACAGCAGAAGGTTCACTCACTCTCAATTTTTTACCGAATATCTTAGAGCGTTTTTAGTCAAAAGAACCAGGGTAGAGAGAAGAGCTGTTACTGTAATAGTGTTGTTGCTGAATACAGTTCTGGAGCAACAAAAATTTGACTGAACAATTCCTCTACACACATTTTACATTTTACAAAGAAACATGCACAGAATTACGGTTTTCCATAGTGAACACCAACATATTTCAAATTCTCAAAATTAAAGTCATATTATAGGATCTTGTTCAGTGTATGTTAAAGCCTGGGCAGAGAATGAAACTGGCATGCTTTTGTTTTTGCCATGAGGCTTCTGATACTTTTTTGTTTATGTCCAGCACAGGGCAATCACATCTTCCTGCCTTCCCCGTTTCCACTCCCATTTTACAGGAGTGGAGGATGGGCTGGCTCATCCTCCTAGAGTCTGGACTGTAACCTTGCCCTTAGCTGAGAAACAGTGAGTAGGTCCTATATGCACCATGCTGACTTCTCCCATAATCTGCCCGCACTGCTGGCCAAAGAAGAAGAATGAGCTGAAGAGATACAGCTGAAGCCAATTTTCATTCTATTTATGGAACTGTGGCAGCAGACACAAAAATGAAATGAAGGTAATCCAAATCCAAACATCTGTTCTCTGTGCAACAGATACCTCAGGGTCCAAGAAGAGACATTACAACCATCAACACATTTCTTTGTTCTATTTTGTTTTTTATACTTTCATTTTTGATGAAGGCTTCTGTGCCAGGCCAAGCTCAACAGAACAGCTTCACTGCTTGTTTATTTTAATCTGGTCTTGGTTCATAGATCCTGAAGATTATCTGATTTTATGTCCCCATAGTACTTTTACTGTATTTTTGAAGATATCTAAGGGAAAAATGTTCCAAACCGTGGAGGTGAATGAGACACCTGACTGCCAACAGGTAATCTGATTTATTCCGGAAGTGCTGGTACATTTACCTGCATTGACCTCCTGAACATCTGCGTACCCCAAAATAGTTACATGTTCTATCCCCACCATTCAACCCCGGTCTGGCCAGGTGGGCATGCATAATTAGCTCCTGCCAGGGTGGTTTTGCTTTCACTCTTGTGGCAAGAATGTAGCGTGGTTGGTCCTTTGTTCTCCAGCCCAGCTCCATGCGCATGTGGTGTGCAGCAGTCCCTGTAATACATTAATCTGATCCCTACACTAAACAATTAATCATGATACATTTTGCCAGTTCTCTCATACTTTTTCCTTTTTTTTTTTTTTTTAATGAAAAAGCATTAGGCCATGCATGAAATCCTTAAAGACAGAACATATAAAAGTTTCTCTTCACAGAAATACTGCATTGATCTTTGTCAGATTAAAAAAAATGGTAATGGTGAAACTAAATTTTGTTGTAGTTGTTGTTGCTGTTTCTGTTGTTGCATATTATCTGTTCAGGAAACATGTCAACATGACTCTGGATTTCATTACAGTTTCTACTCTCTTGACATGTGCTTCCAGTTGCTTTAGCAAAATGTGTAATAAAGAGAGTAGCTCCCATTTATAAAGATAAAAGAATAGGTAAAAATATTATTTTACTCTAGCCGCTCCTTACATCAGTCATTTCAATGAAAGAAACAAAAAAGGCAACACCCCAATATGTCCTTCCCCCTAACCTAAAGGGAGTATTTTGAAAGTACTTAGATGAATGAGTAATTTTTCACATGTGAATAGTCAAAGTAAAGATCTACTGACAGGGTAAGAGACTTAAATTATACATGATTTAGCTCCTTCAGTAAGCATTGAATGTAAGTGACCAACTGAGTGTTAAATATATTGAGCAAAGGAATGTCACTGTGCTTTAAGGCAATTTAGGACATGTATTTCCAAAAACATAACAATAAATAATACAAGTGCATTTTAAAAATAGTTCAGAGGAAAGACATATTTTTAGATAATAAATTACATATCCTGCCATTCCATAAATAAAATATCTAATGAGTAACTTTTATTATACTTGGGAGCTAAAATGTAATTTAGATAAAAGAAGAGTTGTCTTTCTCTGCTACTGGAGAATTTTCTTTTTGTTTGTCAGAATAGTTTAAAAACATGAGTTCAACTCTTTTTGAGGACCTTCACTGCTGAAGTGATATGATTAGAATTTTCCCTGTAGATGTAAACTTCATATGAAGTTTCCCCAGTAAAATGATATAATGGTTTCTGTTTATCATTCATCAGTCTGCTTTCTCTTCATCTCATATTTCAATAACTCTCTCCCCCTCTCTAGTCAGGGGAACTTAAAAATTATTAGTTGACTTTGGTACAGGTTGGTGTTTCCATTACTTTCCTTTTCTGCTACACTTGGTAAAATATCCTTTCCACTTCAATTTTTTTCTTCTTCCCCCCCCCCCCCCCCCCCAGCTGGAAACGATCTTCAGCATCAAAGTACTTTGTCCTCTTTAGCAACCTCCTAACACACTTTTATTTCTCTGGTGTTCAGGGACGATATTCCACATAAAAGGTGATTTTCCATTGATATTTCCCATTGATATTTATTATTTTTATTTTATTTATTATTGAAAAAAAACTAAATATGCAATTTCTCTTCAAACAATAACTTACTCAGAAACACTGTACCCAAGCCTTCTGTCTAGTACTACTGATACTATCTGGTACTCTTATTAGCTATATCAATTGCAGCTCTGCTAATTTCAATATTATTGCAGCTTTTGCACCTTTTACATATTTTCCACTTATCATCAGTAAAATGTTTCCTCTGAGTCCAAAGTAAGGACTGTAGGATCATATTTTTAGTTCTCATACTACATATTAATTAGGGAAACAAACAACTGGCTTTTTTATATTTCTGCAGAACACTTTGTATAATGCAAATTCACCATTACACTGAGGGGTAGTACAAGATAAATGCACCACACATTTAGAACAGTCTTTCTCAACAGTGATGTTATGAAACATTCATGAACATTGAAGTCTATACACATCAGCAAGCCTGCTAAAATTGAAAGGAGTTCCTTACTTATGCAAAAATAAGCAGATGCTTAAGTGTTTGCAGGAACAAGTTTTATTTTCTCTCCATGGATATTGGGCAGATCCTCTGCACAAGGATGAACTTCAGTCAATAAAATGATTTACAACAGCAATGCACGCTGTAGGAAAGTGTATCCACTCCAGGAAAATTAATTTAAGTAATGTTAGTTGCAGTCTGAGCAGTGACATGTAAAACCTTAAATCTCTTGAGATATGTTGCATTATAAAACAATGTCTGCAACTATTTTACATCAACCAGTTGTTTTCCTATCCTGTATAATACATGTCAAGACTTCACTTAGTGAAATGTTACTATTTTGGTTCATTTCCACCCAAAAATGTTTTCCATTTTAAAAATATGTTCCAAATCATATGTAAGTTTTATATAATTTTGCATTTTCTTATTGTGATATTTTTTCTGACTAATTTCAGGTCTTTTGATCTTCCTCATGTCCAGTTACAATAAAGAGAAATCTCAGAAGTACTTGTAAATATCGCCTTCAAATCTGCAAAATTATTTGTAGCTGAAGATACATACATAAATAAATCTCTGCATCCTGATTTAATAACGTATCTCGACATCACCATATTCATGATGTCAGAAGTTCAATCTTCATCTTTCATTTGCAAACTCATTATCTGCTTTTTAAAATATGAATTACCATTTTTCAGCATTTTTCTGTTACTCTAGAGAAGTCATAGGAGTGGTTCCAAAATTTACTTTATGCAATGGATAAATTTTCCTGGGCCTCAAGTTCAGGTTTTGAATCAGGCCCTTAATTAGCACCAGGAATTAATTTTGGAAGAGAATTTTATTTCAGACCCATGCCAGAAAGTTCCGTCTGAACAGTAGTTTTCAAATTGTTCCATTATTAAAACCTAAACCCATTGTACCTGGTTTTCTCTAAGTGAATAATCTGCTCATTCATCTAATAAAATTCCTTTTTAATATTTTCTTCAAAGATAAATTAATACAAATAAATTTTTAATGTAGTATCTTACTTATTGCTGTAAGTAGTGCTTGAATGTCTTTGTCATTTTGCAGCATTCGTACCTGTGTTTATTTATTTTGATAAACTACTATTTAATTGTGTCTTAACTTGTCTTTGTAGACAGAGAAAGGATTAGATATTACACTTTGCTTGTTTCTCTTTAAAAGGTTGGTATGCAAATTTGCAGTTTTGATATTCTGAAGGTAAACTAAATGCAAAGGGCTTACCAAAAGAACACAAGTTCCATGGTAATAAGATATATGAAACTCTGACTTCTATTTCTTCATGAAGTCTTCCTGATGTCAGATTTCACAATATATTGACTAGTTCTCCCAATTATCTATAAGACTGTGAAATCTGAGAATATATTTGTATGTGTGCAAAATTTTTGTGCTGCTATGCAAGATATACTTGCTGTTTCATCTGCAAAATATGACTTCATGTGATAACATGACCATAGTACGTAACAAGGTATATTAACACTGTATACGTATTGTGGAGTAATGGACAGGGTTATAAAATAAAGGAAAATAAGAATTACAGAAGGAAATTCACCTGCTGCTTCCCAGATGAAACATGGTCAGGATGCCCCACAAAGATTCCCTAAACACTGATAACCACCTGTTACTGGAGGATGCACTGGAGCAGGGTGATATGAAGGCACTGTGGTCTCCCTCCACAAACATCCAGCCAGATGGAAAACATGGTGACATTTTGACTGTGCCACATCTGTCCACCAAGAAAGACAGATGCCTGGGACAACTACCCAATTAAGCACTTAAGACAACATTCACTGAAACGTCACCTAAACCTAAATAGTAATAAAAATAATATAAAAGGAGGTTGGAAATGGTGAGAAAATGGAGGAAGTTTTCCACCAAAACTGCTGGATCAGGTGATGTGCTGAACCTGTCTCCTCCTTGGTACAAGGATGCCTGTTGGGTGAAACACTGTCCTAGTTCAGCAGCCGGGACCAGTTTATCACTGTGTGGGTGTGACCAAAGCTGTGTATTTCTCATGCACTGTTAAAAATGGACCATTTGCAGTAGCTGCCCAGGGTACACCTGACCCAACAGGCTACAAACTGGGTGTTCCTGTGAGATTGGAGCTGTGATAACTCCCCTTTGTGGAGTTGTTAGCACCTTCACACCCAGCCTGAGGGGTCATATCTGCTAATGGGCCATCAACTATTCCAAAAATACCTCATGACTCACAGAGTTAGCTCACCTATTGTGGAACTCTTCACCCTGGGGGAGGTACTGGGCATTCCCACCTGAACCTGAGCATATATAATCTTCAGGTTTGGAGACTTCTGGCACCACTTTTCAGATCCAGGGGAGGACCAGAACCTCGACAGGACTGTGACCACCATTGTCAACCTGACTGCGACCATCATCCTCACCAACTGGTTTTCTTTTGTTTTGGACTTAGGGGGACCATGTGGCATTCAGCACAGGGGCTAACCAACACCATTCTGTTTGTGCCCCAGGGTGGTGGGTTATATATCTGAGTTTTGTGAGCTAAAACCAGTTTTTCCTGTATCACTGTATTTATTAAAATCTTTTTATAAAATTGTAACTCTGACTTGTAATCTCTTTTTTTTTTTTAGTTGGGTTCATTTCTCCTGCTGGTTTACCTTTAAAGCAGCACAAACATTTATGCTATGTGTGCTGAGTGTTGTTTTTAAGGACTGGAACTCACTTTTGCACCATAATATATTCATAGATTATTTTGTTTTATATTTTGTGCTTTTGTTTGCTTATAATATTATTGGATTGCTTTAAGTGTGTTTTTGCAGCTAGATCCTATCACCAACAACCACGAACCTTATTAACTTGTCACAATTTGTATTAATAAGGAGCGTTATTTTAGTGCGTCCTTTATAAGCTTCTGACAGTTTGCTGGTGGTGCCATAAAATGTGGGAAGATCTGCGGAGGGGTTCTCCCTTACACTGCTGCATGGCAGCCTCTGTAAAAGGGCAACTAAATTACCCTGATATGGTGAATCTATCTGGTGAAGAGTTCTCTTACATGACACCTGACAGACTGGCTAAGACACGCATGATTTTGTTTTCCATGGGGCACTAACAGATAAATAAATCTCTGTGGGTTAAGAAAATCTGCCCTGTCTAAGGGCTGGGCAACCCTCCCCCATCTCTTTCATGTGACACATATACAGCACTGCCGTACCAGAAATCACATTCTTGTCTGATACACTAACAGAATTTTCATACTTAAAAAGAATAGTACACAAAAAGAACATGAGTAACTAAAGGATGATAATATTGTTAATTGATAGTTTTTTCACTACATTTTTTTCCACATATTTTCTTATTCATAAAATTTGGTACTTTTAATTAAGAGAGATTTTTAGGTTTTGAGTTGTTTAGGGGTTTTTTTGTTGTTCTTTTCTTTACTATGCTGTAGCTTATTGTTGCTATGAGGCTATCTTATGAACAGGAGGACCTCGTTTTTAATAACCTGAAATTGAGTTTAGTTAAGTGGAAATACACTGTGGAAAGTGGAGAAGTTTTGAAACATGCCCATGATAACAATACACAATGTCCTCTGTGTCTAGCTGCTGATGCAGAAAGGATACGTAAAAATGACTGCATATGCAGGAAAGGATTGTATACCCTTACAATATGTATATTAAATAAAAGAAGATAATTTGTAGGTAAGATTTGGAACAGATCAATGCTTCCTGATGAGGTAAGATGAATAATACTACTTTGTGTGTGGACAAGTCCTAAGGCACAGAATTAAAGACTACTCTGCAAAACACTAAAATGTTACTGTGTTTTTGGGTCAGATTACTTATGTTCCTACGAACACGAGCTTCCACTAAGCATGCAAAATTACTTTTCTGCTTAAAAACCCCCATACAGACACTAGCAAGGCTGTGTAAACAAAATTCAGCACTAAGAATTGAAAATAGGACAAAGTTCATATCCAAGGCAGACCATTAAACCATGCGTAGTGGGGGAGAAAGGGAGAAGGGGGGTGGGGGTGGGGGGTGGTTATTGCAATGGAGTAAGAAAACAGTAACAACCAGAAAACCAGAAGACACAAATAGAACTAGCAAGCTCTGTGATCATTCACATTGCTTTCCTTTTCTTCTTTCTTTTCTCATTTGAATTCTATGGTATAGACAAAGACAATTTAACACAATGTTGATTACGTTCCTAAAGAATGAAATGTGGGGTCATATTTCTTTAAATATTCAAATATGGAGTCCAGAAGGCTCTTTTTACAGAAAAAAAGAGAAATTGAATAATCTCAATATATTGAAATACTTACAGAAAATCAAATTTATACAATACGCTAACACAGAGAGGAACCACTCGTAGATAATAATCCACCACAAGATCTGCCACACTACAGAAATATTGCTCAAATTGAATGACAAATGAAAAGGATATACGTCATAACAGACGTTGTGTATGATTTTAGCTGATACTTCTGTACCAATGGATAAGTAAATGGGATACATATGAGAGAGAATAAAATAACACTGGAGACTTTCTACTCCCTTCAGGGACAAAGTATTTTCTCCTGAAAGATTCTAGTAAAAGAATATGTAGACCTTTATTTTTAAAACAATAAAAAATCTTGCTCAGGCAGGATGCAAGAAGTTTGATGGATGAACCCAATGATTTTTATACATGTAAAGTACTAATCAAAAATTCTGAAATAGCAGGTGAATGCAACTATGTAAACAGATGTAGAAGAATAACATTGCAGTTCTACCATCTTAATTTTTGTAACTTTTGAGCCATGACATACTGCATAGATCTAGAGCACTACTCTGCAATATTGATTTCTGCCATTTATCTGAAACTAGGAATAAGTGAAACACTGCATATCTTTAAAGTTAATGAGGGAATCATCTTAGTTGTTCCCAAGAGGTAATTTTGAACAGAAAAAAACCCCAAAACTTAGTTTATATTCAGAGTTGCTAGGGAATTAAATGAGACTGTTGCCAAGGTGAAATAATACCTGAAAATTCCTGACATACATCATCCCAAGGTTTCTATAGTCTGATCTGCCATTTTGGCTCAGCATTACTTGTGGTCTGAATTAACACCTACAGTTGCTAAGGACTGATGCTGTTGCCAGGTGAAAATGGTCCATATTACCCTGCCACAAATACGTAAATATGTTGATAGAAGTGTGCTGATAAGGGATAGCAGAAACATGTCTTGGAAAATTGGATGACTAAACAGTGAAGTGACTTTTCTTCCTCTTTGTGCACAGGAACTCTAACCCTTAAAAGTGTCAATAAAGTACCTGATAATAATGATGATTGTGTTCTATAGGATATAAATCTTAATAAAGCATACAGTATAATCTATAAAATTGTTACTGAGGGGATATAACTGAAGTCAGATAGCCTTGTATGTAATTCAGAGTAGCAAAGACATATGATCATTGCTCCTTTATGTTTAAAATAGATTCTGTCATGCTGTTCTTTAATGTTATGGAATTTTAGTACCATTATCTCAAAAGCAACTAAGAATATGCTTCAAGTAAAATAATGAAATAGATACTTTGAATGCAAATGAACATGTTCTTTAATTGCCGTATGTCATGCATGTAACAGGCATCTTTTTTAGATGCTGGTCAAATTTCAGTCTAATGCCTTTCTGGCAATTTTCATGATATTGCCAATAATACTTGTTAGTATAATCTTGATTGCAAAACCTTGTTATTCTTAGTCATTTCAGGGAGCAGCTCCTTGTTCATACATCAAATAGAGAAAGATCAGCAGAAACCATTAGACAAAAATATCCACACAGGAGGACTTGAAAAAGAATTACAGTATCCTATCTTGATACAGACTATTACAACACACTACATGCATATAATTCTTGCTTTCATTTGTGAGTATTGAGTGCAAAGCACTGACCTATACTGATCTACACTATGCTACAGAAAAATCAATTGTAATGGATGAAATTATACATTGTGAGAAAATTAGTTTACAGAATGGAACTGAATTGCAAAGTTATGGTGTTCAGCTGCAAAGTTTTCACTCCCTTTAGGACTCTTCCTAGAAGCCATTTAACCATCTTCTACCTCTTTCAAGGCAGCTTTGTTCTTGCTTTTGCTGGACTTTAAAAGAGACTTGTAAAAAGTCCCTTAAGAATATGATCTCTAGAAAACACCTGTCTGCTGTTCTACCCAAACTCATAAGTAACTCTTGAAGTCACAAAACCTCAGAAAGCCCATGACTGCTCTTGTGTTGTGGAAGCTTATGTCTGTATTCTTAGCTTTGACTGACACATCATTTCTTCTCTGGACCCCAATCTATTTTCTGCCTCACTAAACTTACAAAACTCTGCATAAATTTTCCTTCTCAGCTTCTTCTGTAATCCTATGAACACACTGTCTTCCTGTTCATTCCTTCAGTTAGTAAGTGCCAGCTGTTGGGTCCTGGAAACAGTTTTATTTATGTGAAGTAAAAAAGTGGCAAAAAAGGAGTTGATCAGAAAGCTGTGAGAATAACAAAAACTTTTGATTGCACTGAAATATTGAATCAGAATATTTTAGTCAAGAAAAATAAATTATTATGGTTTCCATCAATCAACATATAAATGAACTTAGACTAGATACATTTTCCATGGAAAGGCAAAACTCTGAGTGATTTCAGTCTATAAACTAATCCCTTTTTGATTGTTCTGTTATGCATGAAACACAGGGCATGCTGAGAAATGAAAAAAAAAACCCTGAAACCCTGGAATGAATGTAAATTAATTATCCTAATATATTCTGCCATATTGCATCTGTCAAAAATGTCCTCATTTTTAATGGGAAACATGCAACCCCCCATGCATGCCCTATTCATATTTTTACAAGTTATAAAACATGTTTGCATTTTCAATACCCAGAATGGAAGTATTTATAATATTTTAGCTGAAGTCCATTAATATGTGCATGCATAATTAAAAATGAGTAACTCTTTACATGAACTACAATAGCTTCCAGAAGACATTGCCTCCAGAGTGGCAGAGAAAGCCGGTCTCTATGGAGGTGCAACGGGAGAGAGGTTCAGCTTTATATGGATCTGCAGTCCCCGCTGTAGAACATGAGCATACATGAATACCTATGATATGGAGGGGAATGACACTATTGGCATGTGCACTAATGTCCTGCTTTGCTGATGAGCCACATATCCTTTGCCTTTTCCTGGAAGAAAGAGGCAGACATCAAGTCTCACCAATCTACACAACAGCCATGGTAACTTGTCAAAATTCTTTGCATTTGCAGATTTTGCTTAGGTGAAGAAAGTATCAGAAATGAATGCTTCCTAGAGTGTCTATCATGTCGTACCTGTTTTGGCAAGAAACAATATTGTTGAGAGTAAAAAAACTGCATCACCTTTCTCATTCAAGACAGATTAATTTTCCCAAGTAACAACTCTGAAATGGATAAGAATAGTTTACACCCCACCTCACCATGGGTTGTAGCTCCTACTATCTGCAGATTGGAGTAAAGAAAACCTGCTCACCTTTTTCAGGCATACGATGTGAAATCTCAGAGTTCATCCCTGTCACTATTTGTGTTTGACCTGTCACTATTTATCAAGATCAGAGACATATAGCAGATCTGGTAGGACTTAAAGAGTAGTTTTATTCTTGAAAAGACAGATCTACTTTTTCCTCACTAATTTTTTGGAAACAGCTGATGTCTGAGCAAAGAACAGAAGTAATGCATGTAGATAAGGAAACAGGAGAATCCAGACAGACTTTTGTATTGCTAGAAGGATGTTTATACTTTTGGAGATCTAGGCAGTTACATGTGTCCAAACAGAAAAGTCACATTTCTAGTGCCATTGTGTCATGAGTTCCTAAATTCCATAAACTGGACCACTTTAGGTAACATGTTGAAATTCTTGTAACATCTTGAAATTCTTTTAACATCTGGAGTTAGAAGGCATGTAATTGTTATTTTATTTTCCAATTTACAAACTTCACTGGTAACTCACTACCTATTTTTCTTGCTCTCAGAAATGATGTTCCCAAAGGGGTAAGTAGTTGGGAAGAATTACACAGGCCTTCTGCATTGACTTTTAGAGATCAATGAGAGGAAGAAATGCTGGTTTGAACTCAAAATACTGTGGTTTGCCATAAGAAAAATAAGCAAACTTAAACAGAGCATTCCTGCTGTGTTCCTCTGTCTTTAATTTGTGTGCCAGTATACATTATGTCTTTGTGATATGTAAAAGAATGGGAGATTTAATTCAAATTATATGTACTGCAGTGACTAGTTGATGTGTTGTTTATTGTGCTAATAGTAACACTGCAATGGAGGAACTCTGAATAAAATATTACCATCAATTCAGAAGTCTGCTAAAGAGAAGCACCAGAGATCCCACCAGATATGATATGATGATAAAATGCCTGGAATAGTATTATGTTAAGGATAATTTTAGTATTTGTGTGGAAAAAAAAGAATTTACTATTGTGTATATATATTAGTATTTATAAGAATATTTTAATGTAATTTTAGAATTTGCTGATTAGAGAAAAAATGGAACTACTATTTACAGAAAAAACTGGCAAGCAAGAGTCCCTAATGAAACAAAACCCTTTGTGTCTATTTTGTTTGCTTACTGGTGAGGTTTGGATGATGGAATACAAAAGGATAGTAAAGATTACCTATTTGTCCAGTCTCTGGCCTATGAGAAAACCTAAGAAGATTCATCCAGGAAGTCAAAATAAATATGTAATGCCTTTAGAAGTCTTCTGTTATGGCTTTTTATTGCAGTAGTTTTTCTCATTACTCTCATGGAAATAATATTTCCTGTTATTCTACTAGTCTCTAATATTAGTCCCGCTATTAGTGTCTAGCAGAGATTACCCCCCTCGCATGTTTGTTTTCCAAAGCCTTACTTTGTCCTACTACTTAAAAAATGCTGTTTGTTTTCTAAAGCTTTACTTTGTTCTACTACTTAAAAAAAAAAATGTATCACAGTGGTTTATCCTGACACCTGAGATGCTCAACATCTCTGTCAGTGACCTAAAGAAACAGATGGAGGGCACACGCCATAAACATAGAGAAAAGGTTAAAAGCTGACATACAGTATTGAAAAATTGAGAATTATATGCTTAAGGAGCCATATCCCAGTATCTCTCTCTGCTTCTCTATAAAGTTATTGCTTTAGGGTTCATAGGCTGTTTCATGATTTTTCCTTCATAAACTTTTGTTGTATTTTTATATTAGAAGTTTCGTTTGGAAGAGTTCAGTAAGGTAATGACTGTTAAGTAAAGACCTTGACAAGTGAGCAATATATGTCACATCAGTCCATTTTGAAACATCAGTTTATCAATGTGGCTTTCATATTTATTTAATCACACAAATCTTTGTCTGAATTAGCAGGGTTATTTCTTTGTTTCATCTGATTAATCAGATTTATATGAGAATTGAAAAAAACATTTTTCTTAATTCGGAGATGCTAGCTTCTCAGAACCTAAATCAAGGTGCTTCTTTTAAAGCTCATCTTGCATCAAGAGATTTTCTCTGAATATGGGGATGCAATATTGTTTATTTACTCTATACTTCTCCCCAGATGTATGATAATATACAATTGTGACTAAGTGACAAAATGACTTTGCTCTTTTATCCTGAAGTTTTCTTTATTTTTCCATTTTGTCTTCTTAAAAATAAATAATCTCTCAAGTCACATTGTGAGTCCAGGAGATTCTAAGATTTCACGTGAGTTCATGTGCATTTTCATTATGCTGTAACCAAATTCAGAAAGACCAAGAAGCAAATTCAAAATATATTCACTTTCCACTAAAAGAAAGATTAAGAAACATCAGAATTTTCTGTAGCGATTTACAGATACCTTTCTCCATTTAAAACTAAGATTAAGAAATTATACATCTGTAGTATAAAATTCCATAATCCGTGTTATAAAAGAAACATTTAACAAGTCTGTCATAAAGGTGAATGCTTAGTTGAAACAAAGCCTTACCTTTCACATTCATAGAGAAATGATGCCAAAAAACTGTCATTGTGTCTTTAATCCCTGAAATTAACAACTGTGCCTAAAGGGCTGAAACGTAGTTTCAAATGAACCAACAAGGAAGCACCTAGCACCTAAAACTTCCGTGCTATGATAGCTTGATTCTACCTTGAAATTAATAATAATTTCTATGTTCATATTCCTATTCAGTTACTGTGTTTGTATTAAAGAAAAAAAATTTCCTAAACATACTCAAGTGAATGCGTAAAATGAACTCCATAAGTCTTCATTTACTGCTGCACTCAAAGTCTGAGCATTTATATGTATATTGCTACAGTTTTAGGAAATTCCACAACTGAAAATCTAGGTGAAGGCCTTCTGATGTTAAAACACAGTCTAATTATACACTGCCCAGGAACACAGAGTACTGGGTTACTGAAAACAACTGTTTAACTTCACCTCATTAGTTTTCATAATAGTTGAGTCAGTGGAATATATTATGAAAATAGAATAGATTTTCTAGAATTTCCTGGGAAATTCCATACCATGATTTGAGACATTAAAAAGTATCTATTCACTTCCATGTTAAACTTTGGTATTTCTGTTCCATATGTTAGTAGTAAAAATCTTGTAGCAATGTTATTTATTCAATTGAGACGAGATAAAAAGGAGCCGAGCTGGGCTGTGAGCAGGGACTGGGGCCGAGCAGCCACAGCCAGGGAGAAAATGAAACATTGTCCTGGCCACTGCTCTGGCTCTACTGATCCTGCAGCCAACCCTGCTCCTGGGAGACGAGTCATAGCCCAGCCACAGCCCTGGCATTGGAACCACAGTGGAGTCAAAGCTGAGAGGAGCCACTTTTCTCCAGTAACATCCTGCAGCTTTGCAGCTCCAACTACAGGGTTGGAGCAGGGAAGGCTCTGTGTCGATATTGCTGTGGTGCCAATCCACGCTGGCGTCTCAGCAGCTTGACTTCTTTTCAGATGACGTAACCTTTCAGATTTTTGCTTTGCTTCCATTTCCCCTTATATTTTGCCTAGTTGGGAATGGCATTATAACACAGGAATTTTATCTACTACAGCATTTTTCTTTTGTTCTTCCAGTGGGAAGGGGAAGGAGAAAATGTGTTGGTCACCATTTTTGTCTGTGTACAAAATGAGTGGGGAGAACCTAGGGGCCGTCTTGGTCTGTTGTTGGTTTGGGCTGTTCTGTTTGTATTGTGTTGTTGTCGCTGTATTTCTTGTCAGTAAACTGTTATTTTTTCATTTATATCTCCTTACATTTAATGTCTCTGTTTGGGTGAAAAAAGGAGGTTTTAATAAAAATAGAGGGAGTTAATTTATTGGAGTCTCCACCACAGCATTTGTCTTTAAACCAAGACATTGTGTTAATAGGATATGTCTAAGTTTGTGATGGAGGACCAACCACAAATATTTGTGAAAGAAGGAGCAGGGCTGCACACCAAGTGGAATGCAAAAGAAAAATAAAAGGTCTGTATTTAAATGCTAGAATGACAAAAAGAAAGAAAGTATGAAGGAGATATTAAGAAACACAGTCTTGGGTGGAAATTGATTAGTTGTGGGAATCTAGATACTGGAAGCTTAAAATGCAGAATTTTCAAAGAACATGTTCCACTAGAGATTAAAGAACTGTAGTAACGGTGAACATGAGCAAATTAATAGTATGGTAGCAAAAATTTTTTTCTCTTCTCATGTATGTAAATGACATGAATGTGAAATAACAATCAAACTGTTTCTTTCATCAAGTATGAAACATCTCAACATTTTCTCCTTTGTCTCTACAAATTCAGATGACAACCATAATCCAATAAATACTGAGCTGCCATGCAAACACCACTGTTCCTAGTGTTTACCTCCAAATGGCCATACCAGCCACTTCATAATGTTTACCTTGCAAAAGACATCTGCAAAATTCAAATTCCAAATCTTAGAAATCCAAAAAGATATTTTGAGCTGAACCTCTCTGATGCACTTATTTAATGGGGCCTAGTAAAATACAGTGAGGATTCCTGCACTATTGGTCTTCTTCCCAAGTGGATGTGAAAATAACATCCTTATTCATCATGCCGTAAGGCTGCATGAATCCTCTTACTTAAGGAAAATAATATGCTGCTATCACCTTGGTTTGAAAGTATGGCAAATCTTTGAAACTACTTTTCTAGCCTGAATTTTGCAGTGTTTCAAGTTTATATTCTTATATAGCTTTCCTTATCTCACTCTGTGTCATGCTTTTATTTCAAATGTTTGGAATGCAGAATGCTCAAAACCCAGACATTTTTTGTAGTTACTCCTCTGCCTTTTCCTTTTACATTGCCATCTCTTTCTCAGGACCCCAGATGATTAAATGGGAGATGTTAAAAGACTAGGTGAAAAGCCTTTCTATGCTCCATTTAGTCAAGTGAGAGAGTGAAGAAAAGAAAAAAAAGAAATTAACATGGCTGGGGTTTTGGGGGACTTTTTTCTTTCCTACATGAACAATACTAAGTTGTCAGGTCTGATCTGAGAAACAGAGAAAGCTGGTTTGAATAATTTGGTTAAATTATTTGGTTATGTGCTTGAAATGACTGAAGAAATTAGTGAGTTTGGACATTCAAATGTTATAAGTTAGCTTTTGGATTTATTGCTAAATCTAATCAGAGATACTCCTGATTTCTGTAAACATACCTTCCTACAAATGCCTATTTAGAGGAATCAGAAACTCCACAAGAGTACATCTGAATAAAAATTTTCTTTACCTTTACTTTTGTGTTAGGTGATACGCAAATTTGAATTTAGTTTAAGAATGGAACTGACACTTTCATAATAAAGAAATGTTCACACTGCCTATGTATTCACATTTCAATATTAAAATGGTTTGTACTGCTGTAATGCTTTACTGTGCAAGCATTAATAGTCATTTCTCAGAGCGTTGCCGGAGGCAGATAATACACGTATAAATATCCCTGGTGTTTAAAGCAGAAATGGCATAGTCTTTTATCAAAACCTGTCTGATAAGGTAGTATTTGGTGAGGGGTGAAAGTGGAATTGAATATTTTATGGCAGCAATCATTTAAAATATTTTTCAGAAACACAAAGAACTACTGCAGCAATTCACACTTTAAGATGTAGCTGTTTCATTCAAAAAACAGCACAGATAGCAAAAATTACTTCTTAGCTACCTGGAGGAACAACTCTGTTGTAGAGTGAACTATTTTTTTCCTAATCTTCTAGACCTTAATTTTTTCTATCCTCATTATCAATTGCATTTTAATATGAACCAAATACATTCACAAAAATACTGCAGATCAACAATATTTGATGTTTAGTACTAGCATATTTTTTCTCTATTACCTGTTTGTTTCACAAATACAGCAAATAATTGCAACTTCAGTGTTTTTTTCTCTTTAAAAATGCTGCGTGCATTTTTCAGTATTTGAAGACATAGAAGGCCAGTTCTTGTTACTGTGCATCTAAATTGTTGGTTTTTTCCTAAATGAAAAAGTCTGTATTGCTCATGACAAGTTACCCATCAAGAGATCTCTCATCACTGAATTGATAGACTCAGTCAACGTGCTGCTGGCTTTCAGGAAACACTATTGTGTTTTAGGCAACTGGAAAACTCATTAACTATCTTCTGTCATTCTACTAAATAAAGAGGAAAAACTTTCAAAGTGTCATGACAAGCAAAACTATTCAAAAGATGCAAGGTTACATAGAAATTAAATCTTCTTCCCCCAAAACAGCATTGGTGGGATCAACACACCAGCTGAAGTTCACCTACACCAATGTATTCTGCATGAGCAATAGACAGGAGAAGCTGGAAGCCATTGTGTAGCATGAGTACTATGACATAGTTGTCATCATGAAAATATGGTGGAATGACTCACAAAACTATAGTGCTGCAGTGGATGGCTGTAAGCACTTCAGAAGAGATAGGCTGAGTAAGAGGAGATGGATTAGCCCCAGATGTTAGGAAGTGTTTTAATTTTGTAGATCTTAGTGATGATGATCAGGTCAAGTGCTTGTGGGTAAGAATCAAGGGAAAGGCCAATGAGGCAGATATCACGTGGTGGGAGAGTTAGAGTCAGGATGTAAGGGCAGACAAAATGTTTTACAAGCTGGCTGGGAGAAGAAAATAGCCTCAAATTCTGTCAGGAGAGGTTTAATTTGGATATTAGGATAAATCTTCATTGAAAGGGTTGCCCAGCACTGAAACAGGCTGCTCAGGGAAGTCATTGTGTCACCATCCCATGAGATATTTAAAAGACAGGTAGGTGTGGCACATAGGGACATGGTTTAGTGGTGGACTCGCCGGTGCTAAGTTAAGAGCAGGAATCAATGATCTTGAGGTCTTTTTCCACCTAAATGATTATGTAAAATATATATTAATATATATAAAAATATGTATTAGTGTATATATATGTTAAAAAATTTATCCCTTCCGGAAAGAAATAAAATAAAATAAAAGCCAAATCATGAATTTTCCTCTTACTATCGTAACTGAAGGAAAAAAAACAACTAAACAAATCGAACTGCAAATTCTCCGTTTTCTGATAACAAACAACTTCTGTTCCATGGTGGAGCTCCTGCTTTTCCTTGAGAAATTCTATTAAAAATGCAAGTGTATGTGTGATACCTTGGTTATTCTCTGTCCCATGGTTTTTACATATGAGCACTTTTACTATAAGAAGAAATAAAGTGAAATGCAGAAATAAAGCTCTGATGCTGCTATATGAAATATTCTGGCTTTCAGTGAATCACTATCTGTAAACAAAATGATGCAGAATTTGACAGAACAAGCCATAATTACCTATCCTTAATAACCCTAAAACTGCAGTTATTTGTGCTACCCACGCTAGAACTGTTGACAAAACTCCCACCTGGATGAAAAGTTGTTAATGTCTCTTTAAACAAGTGTAGAAACCCTTTATCAGAGGGCTAGATTTAGCTGCTGTAGGAAGCATATTGTACAAGACTACGTCTGTTGCATGTAGGTGGTAATGCTGAATGAAGCCTAAACCCATATATTTCATTACAACTGTTTCACACGCTCCTATGTACACAGCCAGAGACTCAAGTAAGGCCTTTAACCTGGAACCTGGCTCTCTTTGTCTTCAAAAAATCAACTCTTTCAGCAAATTTTGTCATGTAATGAATTCCCTGTTCTCCCGCTTATGTATTTGTGAAAATGGATGAGCATTTCTGGGAAACTTGTAGAGGTTTTTGCACTCAATGGTGCTTCAGTAGCTGTACAGGTCTCAGCACCAAGATTTTACAGCAAAACCTGATCTGAATCTTGCTTGGAAATGTATATTCCCTCTGTAGAATGCACAGAAGTGGTTCATATTTATCTAATAAAGAAACTTAAGTTCACATTCAGTTCAATTTGCACTTCAGTTCATGTAAGGCCTCTTCTTTGTGTTGTATGGTGATAATACTGGTGATACTCCTAAACTATCAAAAGTCACTAAGACCACAGACACTTATTTATATGTCAATAACATTCCAAAACTGGTGACAATAATAGTTACATAGTTAAATATAGTTAAGTAGTTAATACAGTTAAAATACCATTTCAAATAGTTAGCTAGCTAGAAGTGATTCAGTCCACTCTCATATGAGCCAAATGCTATGTCAGATACCGAGAATACTAAATGCTAGTGGTGTTTTCATACATTAACAAAGACAGGCGATCAAATCCATGAAAATAGGAAAAGGAGACCTCTTAATTTTGCTCTGGAACTTTGCAAACTTTGCTGTGGTAGACCACCAAAGAAAGCAAAGTATGTGACTTGGTGTTGAAGACTACAATACAATTTTCCAAATAGTTTTGTTGTGTGTACTGCAGTTGGGCTGAAAGTCAAAGTGAGCTCTTGCACATTTGTGATGATTTTTGCTTCAAAATAACTGCACTTAGAAAGTAGCTTTCACAAGTAGCTGATTCTTTCATATCTAAAGCTGATTTTCACCACTCTGTGTTCATAAAGGTATCACCAGAAGTGGCATGGATCTAGAGATTATCCTGTGCTAAAGTCATCAGCCTTCTTACAAGGCTTCCTTCAATAGTTTCTTGCTGCCCTGCAAGGGGGTCTAATGTTAATCAAAATTTGCTGACTAATTCTAAAACTAATTGTAGGGGGTTTTCTCTATGTTGTGAATGAACCTCTAAACAGTAGCTTAATTCATTTAATTGATTATATCACTTCCATCTGTGGCTTAATCTTATCTTAGACAAACAGTCTTAGGTAAAGCTAATTTTTGAAATAGAATATTTCAGTACTAAGCTGTCTGATAATACTCATAATCAGATTTGATTATGAAGTTGTAAGAAACTTCTTTGTAGCTAAATTCCTTCTGAACAGTACCAAATCTGTTTAGTTGAAACCACCATTTCCTCAAAGGTAACACACTTTCAGGGAGCATTTACAGAGTGATATTTGCATGTCAGAAATTTATTTCTGTAGTGCTGAGCTCCACTGTAAGAGTGTCCAGTTTTGAACAACTTCAGCAGTTCTACTATAATTGCATGCTGGATAATGAAGGCAAGATTTGGCATTTTGTGATGCACAATTTCTATGAATAGAAATAGGTAAGCACCATGTATCTCATTGAATGGACAAGCTAACACAAAGCACACTGTTCTTAATAATTAGATCTGGAGATGGTAGCAGTTCTGAGCCTGAAAAGTACTGCAAAAAATAATGAACCATGTTTTAGAAAATGAAATTTTATTTTGGCCTTATGTTAGATAGCAATTGGGAATACCCACTTGCATAAGTTCATCAGGAAATCACCAATGGTAGTTTCCTTTTCCCTACCAGGAACAACTAGAATTAATTGAGTCAGCTGGCCTAGAAAACAGATGTCCAATTCTGTTGTGTAACATGTGTTGCAGTGCTTCTTCTTAAGAAAAACTTGTAAATATTTAAAATACAACATGAGGCTGATGTGAAGCTTACATATTTACACTTAGCATCTGTTTAGGAATTCACTTAAAAAAGTAGCTATGAAAATGTGGCTATTAAACAGTATTATTTCTAGGGAAAAACACAATTCTGCAAACATTCTGCAAATATTTTGAAATCTGGCAACTACTCTGCTCAGAGGGGGATCTCTCTTTACTTGAGAGTGTATCCCTAGGTGGTGAGTAAAGAGAGATGCTTGGATTGCTATCATATCTCTAAACACATCAGATAACTATGCCCACCAGCCTACTTGGACACAGCAGTGGGTTTGACCATCTGCTCCCATATATGACTACAACGGAATTTTGGCACTAAAATTCATGAGAAAAAGCAAGGGGTACTAAGAAACACTGGGTTCAGACAGGTGCCTTGGAAATTTACCCTTGGTAACATGTGTTGTTGCAACAGTGATATGCATTCATTTCCACAGCTCTGTGAAAGTGCACAATTTGTGTTGGCATGGGACAGCAGAAGGTTGTCACTTCTGGTTAGCACTGCTTTCTGTAGAAACTACTGTTCATATACTGTATCCTTTAGACCAAAAGGTAATGGCAAAATTCTACTTAACACAGAATAAATACACCGCAGTGCATGATGCTGCATATAATGGAAAAGATTGTATAGGAGTCAAATTGTCACTTGCTGCTAACTTCTAGAAAAGGGTTAAGTGGAAACAAGGCACAGCTGTGACCCCTCCTTCATTCACTTAATTAATCAAGAACCTTTTACAAGGAATTTTGCAAAAAAAGTAGATAAAGGCCACTAGCTATGAAGCAGTCACACAAAAGTGACGTAACGACTGACTGTTGAAGAATCACTTTAGAAAATTCTTTTGCTTTTCTGACCTTCTAGTAGGCACTTTCCTGCCTCTGAAAATGGAGTGAAGTAGTATTCCTAGAGCTGACTTTAAAAGTCGTTGTCAAAATTGAATAACTAGAAAAATAAGGCCAAATATTACATGGAAGCAACCGAGTATACCCTAACAAAGGAGGGAAGGTAAAGGTGTAAGGACTGATTTAGACTGTTTCTCCTCTAAGTTTTTATCTCTCCTAAGAGGGCTGAATTTGTTCTGGTCCTGGGAATCAGAGACATGTCATGTGCCTATCTGGGAAAATTCTTTTTGTTTTTCTTCCAGTGTCTCAAAGAGTAAGTTTAATTCTACTCTAGTGAATAAGATAGAATACACAGAACCAAAGCAAAAAGTCAAGCCTCCTCAAAATGTTTGTCTCTACTTCCAAACACTCCTATGAGTGAAACCACATGAAACATTGAAAATCTTAATGACTACAGCAAACTATGTCTATAACCTTTCCACTACAGACTAATTTTATGTATTTTTCATTTATTTAGAAAAGTTTTGGAGTTTGTTTTCATATATTCCTTTAATGATAATGTGTAACTAAGTTAACATTTTTATTTAAATTTGTGAATAAAACTCTTCTTTTAAACAAAGAATATTTTTAATCAGTTCAAACACATACATTTACAGGAGCTGAGACACGCAGGATGAGACAAATAGCACCCTTGCCATCTAAAACTCATACCAAAGGCAGTTCTCTTCCTACAAGTTTTCTTCATCTGATGCAAAATATAGGATGAATTCCTAGAAAAAAATACACTGAAATAACAATATCCAGAAAAAATCCCATTCAAACAGGAATCTCAGTAATGATTGCCAGGACCTGGATGCTGACCCAGGGACTTGACCTCCCAACTGAGGCTGTCCTATTACAGTGTAATGCATAGTATTCTGTTTTAGGAAAATACACCAATGAGATAATGATGCATCAAATTCAATTAGAAAATGTTTGAGGATTCAGAATATTGTCCAGTCTGATTTTATGCACTGCATTTCATGCATTTTTCTTCATTTCATCACTCTTTAAAAATAATATTTATTTTTCACTTTTTTTAGGTAACTGGGCATTTTCATAGTTGAACAGCAAGTCATTCCATGCTGACTAGCTCATTTTATTGTCTAGCATAGGCAATATACTTGATACAGTGTTTCAAGGGATAAAAACCATTCCATTATTGTTCCCTAAAGGAATGGTATTAATTAAACTTCCTGGCTAAATTCCCCTGAAAAAATGAGTAAGCCACTTGTTACCATGTTCAATCTCAAATGAAATACAGAACAGATTTTTGAAAAGGAGGCGTTCTGCAAAGTCTGTCTAAGAATTTCAATGCAGAGCTCTCCACCAGCACAGTGGGCTGCCCTGGAAATTGAAATGCTGCCTAGAACTTTCAGGGGACTGTGGTCTGTGGCCAGATCTCAGAATGCCCATATGCCATACTTTCTCAAGAAGGTCTTAGGAGGCAATACAAAGTTATTTCCTCCCTTTCATTTGCTGAGACATTATGAAAGCAACTATTAAAATCTCTTACAGAGTAGAGGACATGTGACATTTTTCCATAAATTTCCTCTTTTGAAATGCTGATTTTTTTTTTGTACTCATTTTCTCTCTTAGGCTGATAAACAGGGTCTGTTTACTATTCTCAGTGTCACCACTGCACCTTGCAAGTCCTCTGACATTGAGATAAATACCTATAGAAATGAAAAATTCATTTTTGTTTGTGAACTTGTATGTAAAGTCATCCACTGGATGGATGTCTTTGACAGAATAAGCACTATCATCTGTATCAACTTCTGCCAAAATCTTTTCTGCAAGTCTTTTCTGAAAATCCGCACTTTGTGTCCAATATGGAATCACCTCTTTGGTAAATTTACCTGCTCTTCAAGATAGCCATAAAGAAAGTAAAGATTCCAACTAGTGTACAGCCCTCAACATAAAGAGGTGGACCTGCTGGAGCAACTCCAGAGGAGAACCACAAAGCTGATCAAATGTTTGGAGCACCTCTCCTACAAATACAGGTGGAAAGACCTTGGGTTGTTCATCCTGAAGAAGAAAAGGCTTCTGGAAGCTCTTAGGGCACCTTCCAGTACCTGAAGAAGGCTACAAGAAAGCTGGAAAGGGACTTAACACAGTGACCTGTAGTGATAGAACAAGAGAAAATTGCTTTAAACTGAAAAGTACGTTTGTATTAGATACTAGGAAAGAATTCTTTACTGGGGGAGTGGTGAGGCACATGTTAAGCAGAGAAGTTGTTGATGCCCCATCTCTAGGCCAGGTTGGATGGGGCTCTGAGAAACCTAGTCCAGTGAAAGGTTCTCCGCCTATGGCAAAGAGATTGGAATTAGATCATCTTTAAGGTACTTCCAACCCAAACCATTCTTTGATTCTATGACGTGTCATGCCTCCAGTTAAATGGTATCTTGCATTAAAACCCATGGTTTTATCTTTTGTCTTTGTAGAACTTCTCAGGAGTGAGAAGTTCTACATCTTTTTTGTCTTGGATGAGGAACAGACAATGAATTTTCACTATTCCCATACTTTTTTAGTTTATTTTAAACTGTGTAAATAACATCTAAAACAAAAATCAAAATTTATTATTCTGCTTATTGTAGGAGAGTGTCCTTGGCAAAGCACAAGCGCAGTCGAAAGTCAAGTCAGCAGACGTTCAAGCACTATTATTGTGAAGGACAGTATTCTAACCTTCCTGCACAGGATTTCTGTAAGTGTGCTATGTGCAAAGCAATAGTGAGTAAGACTCCAAGATTCCCAGGCTTTCCACAGGTTATAAAAGACACTATGATTTAATGGTCAGAAAGGCAAGTCTATCAGGATTTATAATCCCTACCTGAGCTGCATTTTGACCATGACTATAGAAAGTACTTTTCCTCTGGTTCATCTCATAAAGATGTGTTTTATAAGTATCTCACATCAAATAAGAATGAAAACCAACTGAGTTATTAATGCTCTGAAACCTGTGCTGTAAGAGTGTTAACCTCCTTATGCTATTAGTTTTGTGTATGATAAAAAATTTAATACATCAGAGTTTTATTACTGCAAAACCACTGGAGCTACTAATATAATAAAACTCTCTGGAAAAATAAAATTAATTCTTGCACAAATTCTATTGGTTGTCTTCATACTATTTTTCTCCTCTTAGGGAGAATCCTCTGTGAGTGGAACTTCTGGAAGCAAAGTAAAGAAAATCTACTTAGACAATCTTTAGGATTACAATAGATAAAATATGAGTGGAATTTTTGTTCTTAATAATTTCTAACAGTAAAATAAAAGTAAGTTTATGTCAGATTTCATTGTTACTGAATTCCTTTTTTTTCTGGTCAGTCTGTCAGTTATAGTCTTTTGCAGCTCTCACAACATCATAAAAGAATATAATTAGTCCAAATCAGAATTCTCTTTGCCAGAAAACAAGGTATTTTGCATGATGTTCAGGAAGAGAGGATTAAGTGTGTAAAATAAAACATATACACAGAAAATATACAGTGGAATACAGGTAAAGCTTTTCAAGGTAGCTAGGAGAAGTGAAATTAATGCTATCCAGAGCTATGTCTATACCAGTTATGATCCTAATAATCTGATTACAGCTTTTCATCACACTTCATCCTTAGAATTAACAAATTAACTATGTGTAGATGGGCTATGTTTCCAAGAAGTCTTAAGACAAAATTGCCGTGATAGCAGAAGTACTGACAAACTAGGATAAACTATTTATCCCTACACCGGGATAAGAAAGTCCTAGCATGACTCTATTCAACCTTTTGGTATCACAATATCTCAGCATTTAGGCCAGCTTATTCTACCAAAAGGAGTTGTACCAGGCAGAACTTGAATAAGGCAAGTATCAGTATGAATTAAACCAACTTGAGAGTCTTCCTAGATTTAGTATTGAGCAGAGACTCAGAATATCTCATTGCATTGTGTGTAAGCCAGATTCATTTGCTTCATCCTCCCTCTACCTCAGTGGAATTTTCTGCTCACTGTTATAGACAAAAAGAATTTCCTTGCCAAAAGCAGATTGTTTTAAACAGTCAGGTCATAAAAGAAAATCTGTCCTACAGTCTTATGACAATTCTGCCTGCCATATACTTCTGACAGTGAGCTAACAAGTGTGATAATCACAGACAAGAATATAAATACTTTATTTTTCATATCAGTTTTATACATAGTGCATTTTTTTCATGAATTGTACTATTTCAAAATTATTTAGTGTATTTTCAGGGTATTCTTTTGTTTCAATTCAAATAAATAGAATATTCAGGCAAGTTGAAACATTTTGGAACTGAGGATTGTTTTAAAGTTTCCTCCAGGTGAAACTCATCCAGTAGAATATGTTTAAATTTAGATTTTCCTTAGCACTATCCCAGTTTTACCTGTTGTTGAGTAGGAAGTCAATAAAAGTAATTTTGTCTAAATGTACTAATATCCTAGAGAATCAAAACATCAGGTTAAACAATAGGGGAGATATGAATATAGCAAAACTGTCTTTCTACTTTCTGGTCTTTCAGGAAATGGAGAAACTCATATGCATTTAAGCTAAATCCAAATACAGTCATCTAAGACAAATTTAATCACATTTCCTGACATAACAAAGGATTGATTATGCAAGGTATTAAGTATTCATTTTTCATCTTTCTCCAGTTTCCAGCTTCTAACACCAAGTGCCTTTATTGTTGAGGGGTTTTTGTGAGGCTTTGAAAATACAAGGGTGAAAAACTCATACATGGATAAAACAGCTCATTGAGGAAAACAATTATAATTAAATTCTCTACTGATACACTAAAAAATACAGAGTTCCCCTGAGCATGTTTTCTGAGGTGTTAGGATAGTACAAAATAGACACTGAAATAAAAAAATCTTTATGCTGTACAACTGTCTGCCAGATTTGAGTAGAATGGGTCAATGGAGCCCAGATGATCTTCTGCATTTCCTGTTTTTGCAGTAGATGAGATTTATTTGTAAAAGAGATAAAAAGCTACACATGTTCAATTAATATATTTATACAATGGAAGATGCTTAGTAATTTTTACAAAATGTTCTGTCCTGAACAAGAGCAAAGACATGAAAGAATCTTCCTAATACTGAATTTTCATATTTATTTACCTCTAAGCCCATACTTAACACAGCTAACAGTATGCTTACATTTAATCCACTCTAAATAGATTCTAGCTGCTAATGTTCTTGTATGGCATTACCAATATTTTGCTATAATGTTATGAGTGAGGGTGGATGATATATTCCTAAGTATAAATGTATAAAAAATACTATAGTTAGAAATGTACTTTTTATACATTTTTCTGAGCACAGCAGCAATGTAACATGGCTGTCAAAAGATCTACACTCTGCTCTTGACCTGTGTAAACTGTCAAATTTTAACTTTAAAAATAAAATGTTGCCAATGAATATTTTCTGACTTACTGGTTCCATACTTCAGTCTATTGGTTTGCTATAAATAAGAGTATCTGTTACTATTAGAAATGAAAGTGAAAAAAAGAGTGAAAGATTGACATGCCTTTTTCTCCTTGCTTTTAAACAATATATATTGCTGATATGATATAAGAAAAAACTGTAGGTATGTTATCCCCTCTCTGTTTGAATGAAATATGGAATAAGAATGATCCATTTAGCATCCTTGTAACAGTCCTGTAGCTTAAATCCTTCACCTTGTTTAGCTCTGAATTCCCTCACAACCCCATCCCCACCATTCCTGCTCTCTGTTTCCTGCAGCCACAAAATTCAGGTCAAATTCAGATTCTTCGTGACTACTTTCCTGTAAAAGCAACACAGGTACTAGTCAGGTGTGATGCACCTGTCACTGGTCTTTCTTGGCATGACATTTGGTTAGTATTGCATGTGCTAGAGAGCTGTTTATGCTGATGTTTATGAATTTCTTCACTTCAGTAAATGTCATATTCCTACACAGCTTCTTCAGTTTAGCTACAGGTGCTATTTAGACTACTACTTTTCATGTCATACCAGTACTAGGCTGCTATTCTTGGGAATGTATCTCTTTTTACCTGACATTTACTGTCTTTAAGCAGTCTGATTGATATTTCATATCACATATGCTGTTACCTAATGAGATTGTCTGTAGCTTCTTTTCACTGTTCAAGACACAGAAATTGAAAATATAAGCTAAAGACTCAATTCTGTGAGCATTTACCATTATGAGGAGCTGTGCTGGAAACCACAAAATTTACTCACATTGAGAATTGTTATGATCAGTCTCTAAGGTCTGCAGGATGGTACTCTAATGTGTGCAGAAAATCATCTTGCTTAAATTCTAGAGACCCATAGTATGATGAATATGTAGTACAGTATGGCCAAGCTTCACAAATGGAAATTGGGAAGGGCTCTCCCCATGTGGGTGTGCCCTTCCAGCCTGCGCAGTGGATTTTTGAGGTGAGGCTCAGCGTGTGTAGAACTGGTCCCACACTTTAACTCCTACGGTTCATCTGCCATGGCTGAGTGAGCTTGGACAGTGACAGTGAAGTCCTCAGGAGTGGAACCTACAGCCCCTGGTATTGCCAGGAGGTCTCCCATCCAAGTACTAACCGGGGCTGGCCTTGCTCAGCTTCCGAGATCTGATGGGATCGGATGTCAGGGTGGCATATAACTGCCTGATGAATATGTGCAACAAGAAACATTCTCCAAAGTGGAATATTTTAGACCTCACCAATTCTCAGTGAAATGAACAGTGCTAAATAGATACTAGTAAGTTTGTTACACTGTAGATAAAAATGGCATTTTGTAAATTTTTAAGTGATATGTCAAAGCTAAATCTTGTCACATATTTCAAACAAAAAACTGTGAGATCAGCATAATAAAAGATTGAGTGTTCACTTAGAAATGTTAAAGATGTTAAGATTTTTATGCAAAACCTAATTATATTGAACATGTACTACTCTATATCTGAAACATTCTTTAATGTGTTTGCATGACAATATTTTGGTAGAGGTGTACCTGCAAGGGTGGATTTTGTGAGAAGGTGCTAGAAGTTTTTCCCATGTTCAATAAAGTCAGTGCCAGCTGGCTCCAAGATAGACTGGCTGCTGGCCATGACTGAGCCCATCAGTGCCAGTGGTAGCGCTGCAAGGATAAAGGATTGAAGAACGGGAAAATGTTGCTGCATAGCAGCAACGGTAGCTGAAACAAAGGAGTGAGAATGTGAGAGAAACAGCTCTGTGGACACCAAGGTCACTGGAGAAGGAGAGAGAGCAGATTCTCCAGGCATCAGAGCAGAGATTCCCCTGAAGCATGTGGTGAAAACCATGGGTGAGACAGAGTGTGTCCCTGTAGCCTCTGAAGTCCACAGGGAAGCAGACATCTTGTGGAGGACCACCTGTTTGAGGAGTTGGATGCCTGAAAGAGGTGGTGACCCTCTGAGAAGCCTGTACTGGAGCAGGATCCTGGCAGGGGCTGTGGTACCATGGAGGGAGGAGCCCATGCTAGAGCAGATGTTCTGGCAGAACTGCTCATCCTGCAGGGGATCCATGCAGGAGCACCCTGTTCCAGAAGAACTGCACCCCATGGAAGAGACCCACGCTGGAGCAATTTGAGGCAAAAAACTGCAGCTCCTGGCAAGGGGAAGTTCATGGAGGACTGTCTCCCATGGGAGTGATCCCATGCTAGACAAGGGGAAGAGTGTGAGAAGGAAGTGGCAGAGAACTTGAGATGAACAGGGAGCAACTCCCATTCTCCACTCTCCTGTGCCACTGGAGGAAGGAGGTAGAGAATTTGGGAGTGAAGTTGAGATATTGAAGGAGAGAGGGGTGCAGGGGAGGTGTTTTCAAGTTTTTATTTCTAATTATCCTATTCTGATTTGATTGATAACAAATACAACTAATTTCTCCAAGTTTGGTCTGGTTTTCCCCTGATGGGAACTGGTGAATGATCTCGCTCTGTATTTATCTTGCCCCCAAGACTTTCATTGCATTTTCTCTCCCCTGAAGAAGGAAATCATGGAGAGGCTTTGGTGGACACCTGGCACCTAGCAAAGTTCAATCCACCACACATTAAAACAGTCACTTTCAGAAGTGAATGATCAACTAGCAGCTAGTCATCCATCCTTCTAACATGTACTTTAAAAAGGATGCCATACAGGTACACAGCCATGTCACACATATTTTGTAGGCATGGCCTATCATACCTGTCTTGTCGCAGAAATAAACACAAAACTGTGAAATGAACACAGAAAGAGCAGTGACTTCATAACTCTAGTACTACTGCTTTTCAACTGTTTGATAATATTAGTCTTTTTATGATGTATGAAGTTACAGAGTTATCCTTTTGTCTGAGTTAAACATTGAACCACATAAATTAAAAGGTAGATCTTACATCTGCCTCTTTTGGACTACTAAATTTTGCATATGTCAAAATAGATTTTGACAGTTTTCTGTATCTTTCAGTTGGATTGCTTATGTTTAATTAAATAAAATCAGAATATGGGATGTTTGAAGCAGTAAGCACTGACAGTGCAGTTGTTGCAGTGTTCACATTACTTTCTGCATATAGCTCTGCCACAGACAGAGAGAACTCTTACCTTTCTCTGGGTTTTTTTTCAGCATCAGTGAAAACATACATTGACTCTTCTTAATCTGTTACAACAGATTGTCTTTGAATTGTATGGAGACTGTAAAATTTCTCCCTTGCAGTCTTCTTCCAACATAATAGTTTGTATTTTGGTTTGGATAGTGGGAACTCCCTTCAGCAGGATAATTTGAAAGAACAGTTTGCATTTGAATACTGCCTCTTTGCACTTTAATGCATACAGACTGTGTGGTGCACAAGTTCACTTAGATCAGGACAGTAATTTGTCCCAGTAGTTTTCATATTTGTGTTTGGTTGCACTGGCACAGTCAGAGTTTCCCTCCCCACCATGGGAAAAGGGAAAGAAGAAAAAAACCTAAAACTTAAAATGGCAAGCCTTTTATATTTACACAGAGAGAGAAAGTGAAAAGGTAAAACAACAATAAAATACATACATACAAAGGTAATAATAAACAACAATAACGCCCCACTCAAACTGAATAATACAGATTTTACCACCCCAGCCCACAAAAACATGCCAAAAGACACTTCCCAAGGGACACCTGGCAAGAGAGAAGAAAAACTAACAATGAAATGTTCATTTCCCTAGATAACACAGTGGTGGGGTGGCAGAGAGGCCTAATTACAGCAGAATAGCAGCAGCACATCCTCTTAGTACTGCAACGATGAAGAAAAAGAGATGGAGGCACCTCCCTCATTCCCTTTTATACTTGTTTTGACAGATGAGACAAAACATCTCTTTGGTTGCTTGGTCAGGTGACACTTGTCCCTTCTAATCTATGTTACACTACCTGCTCCTACTAGAACTGAGGCCTACTAAAATTAAGGCCTAATCTAGGCCTAGCTAAAACTAAGGCCAAAACTACCTCTACTTGATATGCTATAGCCTACTGTCAATCCACCAGATACTTTCTTTCCTCCTCCCCTCTTATGATGTTAGGAAAAGGACTATGCACAAAAAAGCATTTTCTGATGGCATCTGGGCCTGCAGAAGAGGCCTATTTGGGACATGCAAGAATCTTTTGTAACCCAGTATCTTAAAAACTGTGCCTGGACTT
This sequence comes from Willisornis vidua nigrigula, assembly GCA_021164005.1. NCBI lineage: Eukaryota > Metazoa > Chordata > Aves > Passeriformes > Thamnophilidae > Willisornis > Willisornis vidua. The sequence goes on from JAJPCS010000033.1 coordinate 16,044,478, forward strand.
ACAGGTCTAGAGTTTCAGAGACATATCTCCCAGAACAACACCCAGCCTGGGAACACCAATGCTGGGAAAAATGCATGTTAAAAAAAAAAAGTCAGATCTTGTGATAGCCTCCACATGCACTAACTCTCTGTGTAGTGGGTAGTTCCTTTCCCCATTACCATAACAAGACACTGCAGAAGTGTCCGTGGAACAACCCAGGAGTAGGGCTTCCATGGCACAAGACCTGGAGTCCAGAGGAGCACAGATGCTGCATCAGTTTAACAACAGGTCTGGTGCCCATTATGTTGATGCTCCAGGTTTTTGTAGATTAAGATTAAGGAATTTTGAATTTTTTGTAGCAATATCAAGAATCAGTAAACTATTAAAATATAAATTTGAAATTTTTGCTGCTAAAAGACAGGGTTATGTGAGCTTTTAGATACATGCTGACTACCGAGGGCTGTTAAAAAAAAAAGTCCCTATGCTATATTATCCAGAAGAAAGGAAATTAATCACTGCTCACTAAATAGATAAAGTGCATTTGCTAAAAGTTGGAGTTTACTTTTATGTGTTGTAGATAGTGCTTCTTTCCACCATACCACAGAAAAATATTCCTATTATTAGGCAAATAATAAAAAATATAATTATTTGTTTAAAAACATGAATGTGCCTCAATTGGAAATGTGAGCTAATAAGGTATTTAGCCTATTAGATAGATCCTATATGCATGCATTTTGCAAAGTATGGTTACATTGTGGTGATTACCTGGCATTGAAAAATATGTAGTCCTCAGCTTCATAAAAGCTTCTGGAGAGTCTGTAGATTTTTGTCTCACTATTACTAACAATATTAATAATAATAATAATAATAACGAAGTCTAAAGTTGTCCTGCATTATTTGGGTAAAAGGTCTTCTTCTTTTATTAGGTCAGTGATATATCTGAATAATTACTCTGTGCCCCTGAATAACAATATATAAGAGACTCCACAGGAGCCACTTGGCTATTTCCTGCTGGGGCGTGGCTACTCCTCGGGAACCGATTCAGGTCAGTCAGATGTGGGTCTGGCTCGTTAGCAGGTGTTGGGGAGGCTATATAAGAGCCTCCAAAGGAGGAGGCTCCTCCACCCAACAGGAGTGGGCAAGCAGGGGTGTGGTAGGGTTATCTGACAGGGCACAACCTGCTCGAGTACGTGAGTTTGTTGTTGGGGTCTTTCTGGTTTTTGGGTTTGGTTTTGTTTTGGGGTATTTTTTGTGTGTGTTTTTTTTCTTCTCTCTCTCTCCAAACTTAACTAAAGCTAGTTATGGTTTCCAGAAAAATGAAATGCATTGCTGCTCTTAATACCAGGAGTGTGTCTACACAGACACTACCCTCCAAGAAGGATGCAGCCACCCAGGCCTCTGGCTGTGTAGAGTGTCTGAGCCTGGCATTGATACCAGACAATGGTATGGGAGGCACCTGTGTACAATGTGAACAGGTCAGTGACTTGCTGTGCCCAGTGGCAGAGCTTAAGGAAGAGGTAGAGAAACTAAGGTGCTTTAGGGAGAGTGAAAAGGAAATTGACTGGTGGAGTCAAATCCTTTTGAACCTGAAAGGAGTCCAACAGGTACCCAAGCCCTGCCCCTCCTGTCATAAGACAAACGGAGAGACCAAATTGATGGGGAGGAATGGAACAGGTCCCTGATTGGAGAGGTAAAAAAACCCTCTCTCAAACACCATCACACCCTGGACCCAGAAAGTCAGGCAGAGAAGAGCCAAGAAGATTTGCCTGGAGAGCCTCCTGGCTCGACACCATCTACAAGATGGATTACAACTGCAGCTATAAGGAAAAAAAGAAGGGTGGTTGTAGTTGGTGACTCTTCTGAGGGGAATGGAGGGCCCTGTACATTGCCCAAACCCATCTCACAGGGAGGTTTGCTGCCTTCCCAGGGCCAGGGTGAGGGATATTAGCAGGAGACTTCCTGAGCTAATTCAGCCCTCAGATTACTATCCCCAGTTAGTAGTCCAAGCTGGCAGCAAGAACATTAATGAAAGAAGTGCCAGGATGATTAAAAAGACTTTAAAGCACTGCGTCAGTCAGTTCATGGGACAGGAGCACAGGTGATATTTGCCTCAGTACCTGTGCTATCTGGGATGGATGAGGAGTTAAATAATGAGAGGAGTACAAAAGCTGATCTCATTCCCAGGTGGCTAAAGGACTGGTGCCACTGTCAAAATTTTGGGTTTTTTGACCATGGGGCAAACTCCATGTTGCCCAGCCTCCTCAAATCAGATGGGCTTCATCCTTCTAGGAAGAGCAAGAGGACTGTAGCCAATAATTTGACAGGGCTAATCAGGAGGGCTTTAAACTGGGTTTGAAGGGGGAAGGGATTGAAACCAGGCTCTCCAAAGATCAGCCAAAGGATGGAAAGCCTGAGTTAAGAGTGAAATCAGCATCCCACCTCAAGTGCATGTACACTAATGCATGTAGTATGGACAACAAACAAGAGGAGCTGGAAGCATTGTGCAACAGGAAAGCTTTGACATAGTTGCCATCACAGAGATGTTGTGGGATGTCTTGCATGACTGGAGTGCTGCTATGAGTGACTACAAGCTCTTCAGAAAGGACAGGCAGGGTAGGAGAGGTGAAGAGGTGGCTTTATATGTTAGAGAGTCTCTTGAGTCTGTTGAACTTGAGGTCAGCAGTGGCAAGGTTGAGTGCCTGTGGACCAGAATCAAGAGGAAGGCCAACAAGGCTGACATCCTCATGGAGTCTGTTATAGACTGTCCTATCAGGATGATGGAGATGAATTATTCTACAAACAGTTGGCAGATGCCTCAAAATCTCCATCCCTTGTTCTTCTGGGTGACTTTAACCTGCCAGATACCTACTGGGAGCTTCACACTGCAGAGAAGAGGCAGTCTAGGAATTTCCTAGAGTGTATAGAGGACAATTTCCTTCATCAACTAGAAATGAGCCTACCAGGGGTGAGGCCCCACTAGACCTACTGTTTAAAAATAGAGAGGGGCTGTGGGAGATGTAGTGGTTGGAGGCCGCCTGGGGCATAGCGACCACGAAATAATGGAATTTTCAATACTCAGAGATGCAAGGAGAGCCATCATTAAAACCTCTCCACTGGACTTCCGGAGGGCAGATTTTGGCCTATTCAAAAGTCTAATTCACAGCATAACCTGGGAAACAACCCTTAAAAACAAGGGGGTCTGGGACAGACAGACAGGCTATTACCGGTGTGCTGAAAGGCTAGTCGGCGGGGAAAACGACTGGCTTGGTTAAATAGGGGGATTCTTAAGGAAATCAGGGATAAAAATAAAGTTTACAGACTGTGGAAAAAAGGGCTGGCTACTTATGAAGAATTTATGAAGATAGCTAGGTAATGCAGGAAAAAAATCAGGGAAAGAAAAGTGCAATTTGAAGGTAATTTGGCTAATTCTGTTAGGGATAAAAAAAAGTTCTTCTATATATGCATTAACAAAAGGAGGGACAAGGAAAACCTCCATTTTCTGTTTGACTTGGAGGGAAATATAGTTAACAAAGATGAGGAGAAGGCTGAGGTACTTAACACCTACTTTGCCTCAGTTTTCACCAGTAAGACAGGTGGCCCTCAAGACAACTGGCCTCTGGAGCTGGTAGACAGGGAGAGGGAGCTGAATAGCCCCCCTGTATTCCAGGAGGAAATAGTTAGTGACTTACTGAGCCAGCTGGATCCTAACAAGTCTATGGGACCAGACGGGATCCATCCCAGGGTGATGAGGGAGATGGCAGAAGAGCTTGCCAAACTGCTCTCCATCATCTTCCAACAGTCCTGGCTCTCTGGGGAGGTCCCAGATGATTGGAGGTTGGCGAATGTCATCCCAATCCACAAAAAGGGCTCCAAGCAGGACCCTGGCAACTACAGGCCTGTCAGCCTGACCTCCGTGCCTGGCAGGGTTATGGAGCAGTTCATCCTGAGTGCAATCACACAGCACCTTCAGGGTGGACAAGGGATTAGACCCAGCCAGTATGGGTTTAGGAGGGGCAGGTCCTGTCTGACCAACCTGACCTCTTTTACAATCAGGTGACCCACCTGGTGGATGAGGGGAAGGCTGTGGATGTGGTCTATCTGGACTTCAGCAAGGCCTTTGACACTGTCTCCCATAATATACTCCTGGAAAAGCTGGTAGCCCATGGCCTGGACAAGTGTACCCTCTCCTGGATTAGGAGCTGGCTGGAGGGTCGGGCCCAGAGAGTGCTGGTGAACGGGGCTGCATCCAGCTGGCAGCCGGTCACTAGTGGTGTTCCCCAGGGGTCTGTGTTGGGTCCAGTCCTGTTTAACATCTTTATTGATGATTTAGATGAGGGGATTGAGTCCATCATCAGCAAATTTGCTGATGACACAAAGTTAGGAGGGAGTGTCGACCTGCTGGAAGGCAAGAGGGCTCTGCAGAGGGATCTGGATAGACTTGAGAGATGGGCTGATTCCAATGGGATGAAGTTCAACAGGGCCAAGTGCCGGGTCCTGCACTTTGGCCACAACAACCCCCTGCAGCGCTACAGGCTGGGCACAGAGTGGCTGGAGAGCAGTCAGGCAGAAAGGGACCTGGGGGTACTAATTGACAGGAAGCTTAACATGAGCCAACAGTGTGCCCAGGTGGCCAAGAAGGCCAATGGGATCCTGGCCTGTATCAAAAATAGCGTGGCCAGCAGGACCAGGGAAGTGATCCTTCCCCTGTACTCTGCATTGGTGAGGCCACACCTTGAGTACTGTGTTCAGTTCTGGGCTCCTCAGTTCAGAAAGGATATTGAGGTGCTGGAGCGGGTCCAGAGAAGAGCAACAAGGCTGGTGAAGGGACTGGAGCACAAGTCCTATGGGGAGAGGCTGAGGGAGCTGGGGTTGTTTAGCCTGGAGAAGAGGAGGCTCAGAGGTGACCTCATCACTGTCTAGAACTACCTGAAGGGAAGTTCTAGCCAGGTGAGGGTTGGTCTCTTCTCCCAGGCACTCAGCAATAGGACAAGGGGGCATGGGCTTAAGCTCTGCCATGGGAAATTTAAGTTGGAGATCAGAAAAAAATTCTTTACGTGAGAGTAATCAGGCATTGGAATGGGCTGCCCAGAGAGGAGGTGGATTCACCATCCCTGGAGGTTTTTAAACTGAGATTGGATGTGGCACTGAGTGCCATGATCTGGTAACTGGACTGGAGTTGTACCAAGGGTTGGACTTGATGATCTTGGAGGTCTTTTCCAGCCCAATTGATTCTATGATTTTATCATCACAAAGATCTTTGAATCACTGAGATAAAGTGATTTGTGTATTATGGTTCCCCTCTCTTCCCCCCCCCCCCCCCCCTCTATAGTGGATATTTATAGGTTTGTGGTAGTTTTAGCTTTAGTTTCAGCTAGGTCTCAGTTTCATTAGGCCCAAAGGATGTGACAGAGATCGAAGGTACAAGCGTCACCTGACTTAAGCAACCAAAGAGGTATTTCATATCATCTGACATCATCAGAAAGTTTCAAGAGGTATAAAAAGAGGGGCAGGTGAAGCTTCTCTTTTGGTCTCTGCCTCAGACTCATGAGGACCCACTTTTCTGCCTCTCCTGAGATTAGGCCTTGTCGCCATCTCCACTGTGTTATCCAGGGAAGTGAACATTTTCTTGTTAACGTCTCTTTTCTCTTCTTGAGAGGTTTCTCTGGAAGAGTTTCTGGGAGGTTTTCTGGGAGTTTGGGTGGTTGGAATCTGTATTATTAGGTTAGACAACTCGATGAAGGTATTATTTTTTTTCACATTTTTATGTATATATGTTATATCATATTCTGTTTTAAATTTTCTTTTCTTCTGTGTAAATATAAAAACCTTTCTATTAAAAAAACTTTTTCTTAAGCTAATTATATATATTTATACAGAAAAGTGAAAATTAAAAGAAAATTACAATATAACACACATTTACACTAGTTAGGTATAACAACAATTTTCTACCTCCCACAGAAAAAAATTTCATTTCTCTAAATTTAATAAAGCATCCAAAAAGACACCCAGCAAGACATAAAGAGATAAAAATAACAATGAAATGTTTGTACTTCCCTGAACTCAAAGAAAATGCAAATTAGCAGTGGCAGAAGCAAGGCCCAGGATAGCAGGGCAGCAGCAGCACATCCTGCTCTACTGCAGACATGATGGCAACTGAGAGAACAGCTCCTACTCCTGTATTCGTATCTCAGGTTTGTGTCATCTGGTATGAAATATTTCTTTGGTTATTTAAGTCAGGTGATACCTGTCTCTCCTGATCTACGTGGATCCTCTGAGCGTGCTAATTTGAGGCCTAGATAAAACTAAAGCCCAAACTACCACAAGTTGTAACTAATATTTCACATTGCTGGAAAGTTTTGTTTCTAAAGCAAATTAAATTTTTGTGTCATTTTCAACTTTAGAAATTAAAATTTAAAGAACATTGAAAACTGATAGAAAAATAATTGATTTCTGATTTCTTTATATATCTTTACCTGCTCAGTGAATACTGTTTCAATGAGATGACAAGTCTCTTTCTATATGTTAGCAAATGTAAATAAAAAATAAAGATTGGTGTTCAAGGGTGTCAATAGTAGATCTGATCCTACTCCTGATTTTCTGCAAACTTAAAATGCAGTATGCTTCTAAAACCTCTAACTTAGACTTAGCAGTTTTTATTTCAGCTTCTGTAAGCTCCATCTCATTCTAACAGTTCCAAAATACCATAGTAGAAAAAGGTCTAAATTTAACTTTGCTGCTTATTTTGCTGGAAGGCCATTCCATACAGCATATTGAAAACTACTCTCAACAACCTTCTTTTACTTGAATGCGGCTATTTAAATGTAAACAGTTTGGGACAACCTCAAATGAATAGAAAGATTTGTCCCAATTTATGTTAGAGTTAAACTCAAAATTTTGAAGAACAGGAGATATGCTTCAAAATGGCAAGAAGATAACTTAAAAAAATTCCTCATGAGGCTTTTTGAAAGTATCACCTTAGTTTCCTTTCTCTTGCCTTCTTGTGTTGGCCCATGTATGTTTTCTACTATTACTATTGGTAATTACGTATTTAAGTAAATGCCATTATCACTTGTTTTGCTGTTGTTACTTTTTAATACCAATAGACATAAATACTGGGGGGAAAAAAGAAAAGCATAACAAGCCCATAACTCTGTGATTTTGGTATCTGGGGCCTTCAGAAAAGGAGCTGCTTTCTGAAGGCCAATAATATAAGCTCTGCAGCTGTAATTGACCCGTTTATGACAGAGTATATTTTCCATTTTTTTTAAAGAATCTTTTATGTGTTAGCATTTTTAACGTAACCAGTACTGATAACACACTATTTTTCTAGCTTTTGCTGAAAGCATCTGTACAACACCAAAGATTTCTCTGTTTCTTACTCTGTCCCCACAGTTGTGCACCCTCATGGTGATTTGGGGTGAACAATAGTATGGGAGGTGGCACAACCAAGAAGGTGACCCAAACTAACCAGAGTTATTCTAAACCATACAATGTCATGGTCAGGAACAAAAGGGAAAAGAGAGGATTTTAACTGGGCTAGATGTCATTTGCTCAGGAACCAACTGAGCTTTGGTCTGTGCGTGGTAATTGGGACTGAGTGCCTTTGCATCTCTTCTTTTGGTTGTTTTTTATTTTATCCTCCCTCTTCTTTCACTTAACCTTTACTTATTAAAGGGTTATTATTATTATTAGCATTTATTATTAATAATTATTACTGTTATTTATCTTGATCCCCAAGTTTTCTTGCTTTTATTCCTCCTTTACTCTGTCCCTGCCTGAGTGTCTGTGTGCTGCTCAGCTGCCCACTGGGTTTAAACCACAACAGCTCACCCACAGAGGCACCTCCTCCCTCCCTTTTCTCAGTACACTAATTCTGCCATTCTTCCCAGCTAATTTTATGTTTCACTAGAAATATTGTTCTAGTGACAGAGCGAACTGTAGCCAATAATGGTCCTCATTAAACTATACAGAACATCCTAAGGAGCCAGTACGTGCCATAAAATAAACCACATAAATATAAGCACAAAATATCCTTTTCATTTTTTAGTAAAATGCCCAAATCATGAAAAAAGAATTTGACTTATTGCTAGTCACTCTCATAACAAAATTTGTACTGGAACACATTTGCTGCCTTGTTTTTTTCAGTGGCTGGAAAAGGGCAAGGCAAAGTTTTCCAAGCCCTAATTACTGATTCTCTACAGATCTCAGTGTGGTCACTTAATTCCTACTTAGTGGATAAAACAAATTCAGACAAGGATGGACAAAACTTCGGATAATGAGAGATTGCTAACTTATCCAAAATATTGACAATATTTTCTGTTAGAAATAAAACGTAATCAAAGAACTGTTACTGTTATTATTTTGCTAAAATACACACTTGTATTTAGTTCCTACACATGTTAAACATGCTGTATCTGAAGCTTACATGCTGTGCATTACCCTGCTTCAATTCCTATTAGGCTGTTTCTCACAGAGTTAAAATCCACATAATCTTGCTCATAATGAACTCTGAAATACTCTTGTGCTATCTTTCGGTTTCTTCTTAACCAGGTATTTACATTTCAGGGTGCCTTTTAATAGAAACCATGTACAGAGAAATTGAATAGGTATTTCCTTAATTACTATTATTCAAGTTAACCCTGAAAATAAGCCTGCATTTTTGATAGGAGATTCTCAAATTTTTGCTATTCCCCATTCCAAGCCCCCTGAAATGTCTAAAGATGTAGTCTTGTTCTTAACACAAAGATTCCCTAATGACCAAAGAGCTACAGATAGAGTATTGACAGCTTTTTTTCTTAGAGAAAGACATAAGCACAAACTTTAAACATTTTTACTATTTCAGGTCTTTTAAATGACACTTTAATTTACCCAGATTTACCATTCTGGGTGCACCCAAGGCTTAGATAGCATGTCTCCTGAGGCTAGTCTTTTAATGTGAATAGTTCTCCTGTAAATAGGAGACACGTATGAAGGGTAAAGCTTTATCATATGTGTGCCTGAAAGTTTTTTCTAGTGATATTCTAGTGCATCTTAGCATAAGTGTTAAAGATAAGGTGTAAAAAACAAGTTTTGGAAATTCAAATTAAAGAAAAATGGATTTTGTTCAACTAAAGTGCTCTGTGTGTGCCTGCGCAGACTTTAGTAAATGCAAGTAAGAGCCTTCAGATTTAATAAATTAGTGTTAAATTAGTATTAGTGTTTTACACAGTGTTTGACTAAGGATTCCTGGAAGAGCTGCCCTTAGAAGTCTGGAGGACGTATTATTAAATACAACTTTCTTTGTATGTATTAGTCTGTCATGGTTCATCTGTGTTATTCCATGGAGGAAGTTCAAACACAGCAAGTTAGCACAGGATGCCTAGGGCACCTAAACAACATTGAAATCTGAATCCAACCATTTGCTACAAAACCATGCAAGAATTTCTCAAAAAGAAGCCTTGTCTAAAACCTTTATTTGCTCATTTTTTGATGTTAGTTTATTTGAATTCTTTTTATGGTAATATTATCAGTGTTTCCAAGTATTCCCATTAATTTATATAGGCTATAGCTCACATATGGCTGATGACATTTTTTACTTCCTTTTCTTGAGAGATTTTGCTTTTCTTCCTAGGTCCCATCATTTCAAAACAGTGTATTTTAAAACAAAAGTTCAAAAAATAGTAGGATTTGCCTTAAATTTGAAGGGAGATATATGTTCTACCTTTATCTGAGCAGTTTTGAATTTATTTACTTGTTGATTTTTCAGTTACATAGACTACATGACTATAATAAGGTACTCTTGAATTAACACAGTATTTTATTTTTTCTTGCAGTGGTCGTTATAGTAAAGATTGATAAAATCAGTGGGCTTCATGGGTGTTTAACAAGTGAGATGAGAAAATCTGTGATAAAATTAATTTTATTAAATAAATATGAAAAAAGGAGTAGATCCACTTTTCAAATTTTTTTGTGTAAAAGAGACCTCTCTGTTTGATTATAATAGGGCTTATCAGACCATATAAAAAGGATAAGAAGTGGTTTTAAATAACGTTTATGACTTTTTTCCTGAATTTCAAGTTGTGCTATTTGTTGGTAGATTTAGCTGGACTTCAGCCTTATTTAGATAGCAGAAAAAGATGGGAATCTTACTTGCGTTGCATTGCTGTACTGCACTGCAAATATCAGTCTGGGGGGGTTCATAATGTTACTTATAATTAGGTGCCTTTTTTCTTCCTCACTGCGATGAGGTAACTGCAGTAGCAGTTTCTAAACTAAGGGTAATGTTGTAGTTTGGGATTATTATGTAAATTCTCTCCCCTTCCACTAACTGCCCATGCCAGCAGTTAACAAAAAGGAGCAGTTAACTGCTGAGCACCTAGGTGGGGGCAGGTTTGTCTCTTTTTGTTTTTGGGGACATTTTTTCCATTCTTAGCTCGGTGGAACAGGGGAGCGGTGTGCAGCCGAGAAGGGAAGCTGCTTTTACTGGCTACTCTGCTGGGGCTTCTTGCTGAGACGCTGCTTTTCTCCTGGCCACGGCTGTTTCTCCTGGTTCCCGGTTCCTGGTTCCCGGTTCCTGGTTCCCGGTTTCATCTGGGGTCTCGGCCTCTTCTCCGGTCTCCCATCGCCTGCACCGTCACGGCCTGCCTGCCCCAGCTGGGGCAGTGACCCGGGAGAGAGAGGTTTGCAGCTGCTTCTCCAGGACACGTGGTGGTTCCCCACTTTCAGCTTTCTTTTTTTCTTCATCTGGGACAATAGACAGAGAGTCTGGGAACTCACCCTGCTGCCAGCCGGACTGTGACTTTGACACTTAAGTATAACTTTCCTCCCGGAGGAAAACCTGCTGGGTTTTTTTTTGTTGCTTGTTTTTTTTTTTTTTCTTGTGGTGTTGGGGAAGCGGTTTGCACTAGTCTGTTTGCATACATATATATATATCAGTTAAGAACAGTTATCCTTCTTGTATTAAAATCCTTTTCTTAAATTTAACAAAGAGTGGTGTGATTATTGTGGAGGAGGCCCCCTCCCCCACTTGTGGGTAAACATTTTGGGTTTTCCCCTCAAACCAAGACAGGTAATTATGAGTTGCTGCCAGACAATGCTTCTGTTTTTGTGGGATATTCAATGAGAAGGAAAGAACAAAAAAAGAAAAGGAGAAACTGCCTTTTAAAAGTAATCTTCCTTATTGCTATTCCTTATCTCAGATATAAGAAAACTTGATCATACACAAAGAAGAGTTACCATAAAAGTAACAATACCTGTAAATTGCCCCTAAAAATTAAATGTTTTTTCATAAAAATTCTCAAATAATAAATTTTATTTCACTCATAATGCAATCACATATCTGCTGTTGAAGGTAGTTTTTGCCAGAAAATCTAATAATGTCTTTATCTGATTTTTTTCAATTCTTAATGCGTAATTTATGCTATTGGGCCAGATCTTTCATGCAATCAAAACCAGAAACTTGAATGCCAATATACCTAGACTCAGTGGGATCTTGACTTGAGAGAAATGATATTTGAAAATATTCAGTTGTAAATGTAACAAAAATCACAGAAGTGAGAATCCTGGAAGTACTTTTAATTCATTATTTGAATCTATCTAGATTCATGTAACCACTATGGTCATGAGAATAAATTCTTTTTGAATTTTTGTTGGTTTGTGAATTTGCACACTTGAAGGCATAGTCAACTGCATCCCACACAGATCATTATTTGGAATATTTTCTTCATTGCTACTTGAAAATATTCCAAATATCAAGTATACAAACTTCTACAAATTGCCACAAACTTCTTCTTAGCCAAATCCTGTGCAAGAAAGTACATTTCTATATGAAACTAAGTTTGTAATATATATATACACATATATATATGTGTGTGTGTGTAAATATATGTATATATATAATGAAATCAGAGAGATTCCACATTAAATTTTAAAAGTTTCAGGTCCATAGTTTGATACAGAAAATGTGAAGTTGTATAACATGGGAAATAGGGAAAGTTTCTGTGGTGTACAAATGCACCATTCCAAATTCTGAAAGACAGATACAAATACATACATATGCATATACATACACATATATATTTATATAATACTAGATACAAAAATCTAACTTGTCATATGTTAGCTCAAAGCTTTAAATGCTTCTTAACTCCTTAAAGAGTTTTGTGGGTGTCAGTAATCCATATGAACTGGTATTACAGTATACTGTCATAGCTATTACTAAAACACCTACCCCCCCCCCCAAAAACAAACAAACAAAAAAAAAAACACCCACAAAAAACCCCTATTGACAATCATTTAAAGTCATTATCATTTCTGTGCTAAAGCAGAAGGTTCGTTCTGGTATCTCTCAGTTAGCTCAAGCTACCTGAAGCACTGATTTATACATTTTATCCTTTTGTAATATTTTTTTTCAGGTGTTCAGGGTGAAGGAACAGCAATCTCAAATTTCTGCACTGAGAATTACAAAGGATTGGGAAAACTTTATCAACTAAGGATTTTAAAAATTATAAGTAATGGTGCCTATAATGTAACACCAGAGCAATTCCAAAGACAAAAGAGAGATAGTCCATTTCAGAGAAGCTGTGCAACTAGGAAAATATCTACATATGGATATGAACACACCATCACGAAATGAAGACTACTGACTATATTTTATGTGGGATGTGATAACTGCTACTAGTATTATTTAGCTTTCTCAGGATCCTATCATAAAAGCTCAGTCCAATGATGATGCAGGTAATTCAGGTAATGGCCAGCCAGGTGGAAGAGACCTGGAACAAAAAATTTTCCCTGGGACAATGAGTAGAAAATAACTTGATGTGGTCATCATGTATCTAATATGTTCAGGCTAGAAAATGTAGAGTACTCTCAGAGAGATTAACCTATTTTTTATAAATAAAAATATCCCAAATATTAAATTTCTATCCAAAGTAGGGAGGAAACCTTCAAAATCAAATCAGAATTACCATTCTCCAGTTCACTTGTCTGTTTTTTCAGTCATGAAGAAAGTCAGGGGACTACAGCATCTTTTTAAGGAGTCTTTTTCCCTTGACTTCACAGCGCGATGTCTTTCAAAGTATTCAGTGAGTGATGATAGTGAATAGATTTAGGGCAGTAGTCAGAATACTAATGAAACCCTGATTATGTGGAACATCAGCTAAAAGGGTCTGCATCCTGGTCTTCCTTTTATGAATTACTTTGTTGGCCACTGACTTTTTTCCCATTGGCATGCTAAACAGCTCTCAGAAAGGTGTCTCCCTTAAGTTTCTTTAACAGGCATGCAACATAAGTAGTTTTACTTTATATTCTCAATGGTTTGTACATCAGCCTTTGCAGAGAAGTGAAAGAAATCAGGGTAACCAAAAAAAATTTCTTTGGATAGTGTTGAAATATTTTTTTAATCAAACAGTGTAACAGTAAGATGAAAAAAGACCTTAAAATCAGAAAACTAGTGTGGCATTTTATAAAATTAATACAATTAACCTACAGAGAATTTGGGGAGCTTCTAGAATTTAGCCAATTTTACAAAAAGCTTAGAATATTTAACAAAGAGCTTCCCATTTATATGACTGGAAATTATGTACATAAATCTTTAAAAATGAAGCGTTTAAGCTTTGAGGTATCATATATCTTTGCAAAACTTGTGGCAGAAATAAAGGATGACCTTTGTACTGAGAATGTATGGTAAATGACTGTGAAAACAGGAAATTAAATTTATAAAGAAAATTGGCTTTTTCAGACATAACTTATTCAGATAATTTTGAAAATCCCAGCTTAGTTTAAGAGTGCATTTTTCCATTATGTACTGTTAAAATCTGTTTGATGTTTTATTACAGACTAACTGTAAGATATTTTTATACCCCCCCAAACCCATTGATTTTTCATCAGTTTCTCATATAAAGTTAATCTTCATGATGTGCTAAATCCTCCCCGTATTAATAAAAACCAAACAATATCAGAAAAGAAACAGAGCCTTGATTCTCTAGTTTAATTACTGAAATGTTTGATTTTCAATGCCTCAGTGCTTTTCCTTTGTACTTAACCAAATGTAAGATTAGCACTCCATGTATTGCAGAATTTAAATTCTACATTTCCTCCCCCCTCTCAGGGAAAAAGATGATACTTGGAAATCAGGATTGCTGCCACCATCTTTAGATATTTGTTTGCATCTTAGCTTACCATTAGAAAAAAACTATTCAAGTGGCAAATCATTTGCTAGTTTCCTTATTTAAGGAACAATTTTACAATTGTTTAGTAGATATTTTATTGTTGTGTATGTGTATGCTACAATAATAAACTTGAATTGTAGCAAATTACTTGCATTTAACACAGGAAGGAATTTCCATTAACTTCTTTTCTAGGTATACAATTTTGAAACGATTCAAGACAAAAACATTTGGGAAAGTTATTTGGTTATTATGGACCATACAAAAAGATGTGGTGTGCTCCCTATTTTTGCCTTTCTCTGGTACAGTTGAAAAATAAGCAAAAGACATCCTTTGATTCGTGTAGCCAGCTCTCAAAATGTCAAGCTGTTGATCACAAATGTTTTAGTATAATAAGGCTTTCTGTGTCCTAGAAAATAAAAATGTTTATTGTTGTACAATAAACCAGCAGTGTCAATTTTAGGACTATTGAAAAAAACAAAAAAAAATTAATGCTTGCCAAACAGAAAAGTCTAAAACTGACAGACTTGGATGAGGTGGGGGATGCTTTTTTACAAGCTTTTGAGAGGGTAACATAAGCATCAGTGAATAAACAAGAATTAAAAACTTCAGAAAATGCTTGAGAACACCCATTAAAAGGCCTTTAAAAGCCTCATGATTTAGACCTTGATCTGCCTGATAACTGAGATTATAGTAATCGTGTTCATTCCTTGTGAGTAATTTTTATTATTTTTTCTAACTGAAATAAAAAAGAATAAAATCAGAAATGGGGACATTCTGAGTTTAGCTTACTACTATTTTCCAAAGAAATGGAACGTGACATTCTTGCTGTCTGTTGGTTGTCTTTGGGCAGAATAAACCCACAAACTCAGATCCTGTTAAAGGTAGAAATGTATGATTGGCTATGCATTTTCTGGATCCAGCAGCTAAAATGAGAACACAGAATTATTGTAATGTTGTATTAGAGATGATAATCTGACTGTCATATCAAAAGAAGGCATTGCTAAAGAGCATTAGCTAAAAAAAGTCAGACAGTCTGCTTTCCAGTCCCTTCAGGAATAAGCTAGTGAAGAGTTTTTATAGGCATGGGACGAAAGAGCTTTTCTGTGTTTAACCTATTTAAAATTATCTAAAATAAAGTCTTCCTCTTATCTTCCTCATGTTTCTTCTGTTGCATTAGCAATTAAAAGGGATATATTGTGAGTGGTGACATGACAGTATGTTTTACAAAGCCTGGGAAGGGAGACAAAGGATACTACTCATACAGAAAAAATACAGTGGAAGGGGGACAGGAGAAAGGAATGGGAAGAGGGTGTTTCACCCCCTGAAAATACATTGTAAAGCCCCTGGTATTTAACCCAAGACCTGGATTTGATGGGAGAGTATTTTTGGCATGAATGCAAACTGCTGTGGATAATATCTTCAAGTTTGATTTTATTTTTTTTTTAATTGTAGGCAAGGAAAATAGCTTTCTTTCTCCCTCTTTCTCTGCTTCTCTGTGAAGCTGAGCAACACAACATTTCCTTTCTTGCATGTAAATGAAACATTAGTATTAATCCCCTGGTGTTTTGATGCCTGGAGGCATATTTTCAGATTTCACTACTTCATCTAGTGTTGTATTGTAAGTAATTGACTGTGGCAAGAAGTCAATGCTCATATTGCAGAAAGAGACAATGGCACCACTGTTGCAAGTGTTTAGCCTTTCAGATTAATTATTTTATTTTTGATTAAAATAACATTGTAGTGAGAAAAATAGGGAAAACTAGCTTTTTTATTGTAATATCGACAGTCAGAAAACTATATATATAAAATACAAAAATATTTTCCTTTCATTTGTTATGTGATCAGGATCTCAATACGTGGTTTTCTGTACTGTCCTACCCTGAGCAACAGCCCTACCTTAAGATTGTGCAGAAGAAAGGTAAGCCTGAACTCAACCTCAAGGTGACTGAATCAAGTATCTCACAAGATGAAGTAGATTGGACTCTTGGCTCTGCTTGGGGCAGAAAGAAGAACCCTCCTGCTTAAGTGACCTTGCATAAGATACAACATACTATGTTTTGAGAATGAAGACCATGTGAATCACAGACTAGATCCAGGAAAAGAAGACAATGCAAGTTTATTGCAATCACACTCTTGTGTAAGAACTGGTGCCACCATAAAAGCTTAGAATTTATTAGTATTTGAAGATTCCTTACTGAGAGGCACTAAAGAACTCATTTCCTGTCCAGAGAATTTCTCTAGAGACATTAGCTGCCTGTCAGGAACTTGCATTAGTGATGTCACTGACATGCTGTCAGGGGTTGGGCTTTCTACAGTTCTTACTGATTTTAGTGTTCCATGTGGGGTATAATGATAACTGTGATCAGTCAATTTAGAACTATCAAAAAATAAATGGTTCCTTGGAGCAAAGTTAAGATCAGGAGCACAGGTAGTGTTCCTCTCTACTCTTCCAGTAAGAGGAAGGAAGGAGTTCAAGAAGGAAGAGAAAAATTGAGCACATGAATGCCTTGTTAACTGACCGGTATCATACTTAAAGTTTTGTCTTCTATGATCATGGATTTACCTTTGAGAAAATGAGTCTGCTGGCAGCTGATGGGATTCACCTGACTGAGTAGAAATAGACGGTCTTCACTGACAAGCTTACTAGATGTATAAGAAGAACTTTAAACTGGATTTAATGACGGGACAGGAAGGGGTTTTCAGTAATAGAGTTCAGGAGCTGCTGATGTCTTAGAAACCCACAGGTTTACTCTTGTAAAATACCTCAGAGAAATTAGGGCTTGCTCCTCTAAAAATGTGAAGGGCTTCTATACTAACGCACATATCATGGGTGACAAGAAAGAGGAGCTGGAAACTATTGTGCTGCTAGAAATCTATGATCAAAACTCTATTACTGAAACCTGGTGGGATGAATCATATGACTGAAGCACTGCTGTAAACTACTTTGAAGGGACAGGAAAGGAAGGTAGTATGAGGAGGCTTGCCCTCTATATAAAAGTAGGGATTGACTGTGGAGAGCTGTCTTTGATGAAAGGGTTGAAATCTTATGGGTAAAAGTTAAGGGCCAAGACAACAAAGGAAACTTCATAGCTGGTGTATGCTACAGACTGAGCTCAACAGGAGTGTGTTGATGAAGGATTCTTAATTTAGCTACAGGAAGTACCACATATGCAGTCTCCAATCCTGCTGGGGGCCCTCAGTTATGAAAACTGCTGGAAGAGTGGCACAGAAAGGTGTGAGCAGTGCAGAACATTTTCAGAGTGCATTGAGGATAGTTTCTTAATCCAGAAGATAGGCAGTCCAACCAGAGAAGAAGTTTATCAACCTGGACACAATACTTAGAGATGTCAAGATTACAAGCAGCCTAGCCTAACCTGTAGTGATCACCAGGTGTAACTCACAGTCTTGAGAGATATGGGTCAAGACCTTGAATTTTAGGAAAGTGAATTTTAGGAGACTGAAGTTAGGAAATTACACTACAGGACCATGGAGAAACTCCTCAGAGATAAAGGAGCAGAACAGACTGGAAGCTCATTAAGGATTTTTTTTCTTAGAGTACAGAAGACCTCAATTGTATGAGGTAGCATACAAGTAGTGCAGGAGATCAGAATAACTTAGTAAGGACTTCCTGGTCAAACTGAAGCATAAGAAGGAAATGCAGAGGCCTTTTGAAACCAGGGATATGTATCCTAGGAAGAACAGGTTTATAGGGATGGGATCAGGAAAGGTATGGCCCAGTCAGAGATGAATTTGGCAGGCAATGTGAAGAATAACCAGAAGGATTTCAAGAGGTTTGTTAATCAGAAAAGGAAGATTAATGAAAATGCACACACCCCAGACCAACCCTGATAAATGCAGGGAAATAGTGAGAACCATCATGGATTAGGTTGAGGTTCTGATAAGGGATTTTTGACTCAGTCATTGTCACTAGTAATCACCCTTTCCACATCTCTCATGCCTCTAAACCTCAAGGCAAGGACTAGAAGAGTGAAGTCCCTTCCACCATAACAGCTTTGAAACAACTGAGGGATCTGGGTCCATGGGTTCAAACAAGATGCATCCAAGGTTCCTGATGGAACTGTCAGATATAGTTTTTAAGCCACTGTACATTGTATTTTAGAAGTCTAGTCTGTTGGGTGAAGTGGAGAAAAGGGAATATTGCACCCATTTTTAAAACTGGTAAAAAGAGGGAGCCTAGGAATTACTGATTAGTCATTTTCATCTCTATGCCCAGCATGATCATGGAACTAGACTTCTGGAAATCATGTTGAAACATATGAAAGATTATGAAGGTTACTAGAGACAGCCAATAGCTTCATCAACAGCATATCGTGCCTGAATAATCTAATGGTCTTCTATGATGGACTGACTGCATCAGTGGACAAAGCGAAGGCAACTTAATGTCATAGAATCATAGAATAGCTTGGGTTGGAAGGGTCATTAAAGATCATCTAGTTTCAACACCTCTGCCATGGGCAGGGAACCTTTCACTAGACCAAACTACTGTGAGCTTTGAACACTTTCAGGGATGGGACAACCACAACTTCTCCAGGCAGCCTGTGCTTCATCACCTTCAGAGTAAAGAATTTCTTCCCAATATCTGGTTAGGTCACTACAAAGCCTTCTCTTTTCCAAGATGAGCAACCTCAATTCTCAGCCTTTCTTCATAGGAGAGGTGCTCTAAAGCAGATAATAATGTGGAGGATCAAAGGACATCACAGGACGAACCATTATGGTTTTAGGTAGAATGCCATTTATTGATATACTGCAAGTGGTTTATATTAATTGGCTATAGTAATTTTCACACCATAAAGCAACATTTCTTATTGGTTATAGTCCATATCTCACAAGTCCAGTGTTTTGATAAAACATCCTAATGGTTCCCAGGTGAATCTCAAGAGTCCTGTGAGAAACTTTCCAGAGTTCTTGTGTGAAAGTCTGGGGAGTTACTGTGTGAACTCCTGGGGAGTGATTTCTTTGCCACTCAGCAGCAGCTGTGCCTTTGTTTATTCTTTGCTGGTAGCTGCTTCAATCTCACAGGGTCCATACAGTCTTGATCACTCACATGGTCATTTTCTGTAAGAAAGTCCTCTACAGTGCTCCATCTCTCTATCATCATTGTGGTTATCACATGAAAGGGGGCATAAATGCAAAGATTTCTTGTCCCGCCTGTAGTAATATATTTTTATTGGCTATAAGTGTTCCCAGAATATCAAAGCCTTTTAAAGACATCAAGTCTGCCCGCATCTCACTGAAAGAAACCCTTCACTAGAGAGATTCACTGTGTTGCACAGGACTTTTGATACTCTGATATGGGGACTGCACTTAATAGCAAGAGAGAACCTTCTCCATAAAGTTCGCTTATAAGGTCTATCACTGCCAGCACCAGAAACAAAATTAACTAAATCTAGCAGGTCCTGAGTTAACTTTTATTAATACAAGTATGTGACAATTACTATGGGTTTTATGTTGCCAGTGCTAATGTTTAACTGCATGGTTGCATTTAGCCAACACCCCCAAAACCAGAAACACACTCCAGCAAACAGCACAACAGTCTAAGCCTCAGTACAAAACTCAGGCAATTCCCCCTTCCATGACAGGCCAATTTACAAAGACTAGGACAAAATCTAAACACACTTGTTAACACAAAGCAAAAGGAAACAATATAGCTGATTCCTACTACCACACACTTTAACTTACCAAGATAAGGAACCACACACTTTAAAACAAACCACTAACCATAAGTCAGCAATTAAGTGCAGTTTAACAAAAAAACCCAGTGGATATAAAGTAATATATATATATGTGTGTGTGTGTGTGTGTGTGTGTGTGTGTGTGTATACACACATATATACACTCAGTAAGTTATGAAGTGTAGAAAAAATTAGTATCAAAGGAGAAAAGCATAATTAGTAAATGAGGTATCTGATGAGGTGATGGTGAAAGATGCTAATCTATAAGACATAAAGGCATAAGGCATATAAGGTATAGGGTGTAAGGCAAGGTATAAGGTACAAGGTAAAAGATATATGGTATAGAAAACAGAATAAATTGTTGCTCACCCTTGGAGTGTCCAAAGGAGTGGAGGAGGTAGGGTGGCTCATTGGTTACCTCCACAGAGATGATGGAACATTTCCCCCAGTTTTGCTTATGTCCAATCTCTTTTCATAATTTTTTTTCTTAGGCACTTTGAGTGATTATAATCAATAATAATTTTTGGGGTGTTAGACAGGTGACATAGGCCTAAGGGTTGGCTCCCTGTGTCCCCACAGGATGTTGCAAAAAAAGGCCATGCTATTTCTGTAACATACCATTCTTCAGGAATCCTAGCAGTCTGTCTTGAGCACTTTTGGGAAGCCACTGGGGTCTCTTTGTCCCTTCTTGTGTAACCCATTATCTTCTGACAATGGTTTCTGGGAATACCCTCACTGGGTGCTGAGGTGTTTCCCATAACCAATCAGACCTTGAATGGGTCTATCATCCCACAGTAGTCCTCTCTGGACTCACTCAGACAGATCAATGTACTTCTTGTACTGGGGACCCCAGAGCTGGATGAAATTAATACTTCATGCAGAGACAATGGATACCTGGACTTCTGTAGGGCTTTTGATTAATGTCCCACCTAATATTCTTGCCATTAATTTGGAGACATATGCATTTGATGGTTGGATTATTTGATGGGGAATGAGCAGACAGGATTGCGGCATCCAGAGTTTCAGTCAATAGCTTATGAGTTTTATATGTTAAGAATTGTGAGGAAACCTTGAAGAATCAGAGCTGAAGAGTGGACATTAATTTTTGGGGAGACTATGTTGAGACTCCAAGTGAAGAGAGCTTCCTCTGAGTCTGTCCTTGCTGAGGGATGAGCAGAAAATATTTTCCTTAAAACTAGTAACTGTCTGAGACTGAATCAAGCTTAGAAACTTGAGCACTTTGGATTTTGTAGCAGTGTCAACAATCTAAAGCATACTCAATTCAGATAAGCACACAGAAATTTTGTTAGAAAGTATCTTTGATTCTGCAAAAGAAATGGAATATGCAGATTTTCAGAAGCTGAAGGAGATCAATAAAAATAGAGAAAGCAGAAAAATCAGATGTGTTTCCTTTGTGTCTTCCTGCCACATATCAGGTTTTTATTTCAAACCTCAGAGGTGCCAAAACTTCTCAAAAAAATTGTTGCATATTTAAATATTTTATACACATTGAAAAATTAAACTTTTTAAATTAAACTTGGTTTAGGAAGAGGTTTTTTTTAATTGTTATTTGTTTAAAAGTAGTTTGCTTTTAATTTGACTTGACGCAGAAGATAATAAATATTCAGGACAGTTAGTACGTTAGAGTTAACAATTAAGACAGAGATCTTCAAATGAGGTATTCTCAGGTATGTCTAACTAATTCAACTTGGTTTAATCCATATATTCTCTTAAAATTAACAAGGCATAGGTGATAGTCTCAAACCATGTAACTTGAGCCCTGCACTTTATGGGCTTCAAAGAAAAACTAGTTTATTAAAATTAATCAAAATGTTGCTGAGGGGGTTTTTGTTCTGATTTTCACATTTTGTAGACTTTAGGAACACAGTAGTTGTAGATTTTTAGAGAGTTAATATTTCTAACAGTTTAAGTTTAATGCCTTTCTATCACTACCCCTGTCCCAGAACAGGGAGCTTAAATTCCTTTAGTTAATTAATCTTGTTTAGACTCCTTTCCAAGGTAGAGCTGAAGGATATCAGAAGGCCTACAGAATGAAACATAAACACAGGTCAGAGTGACCCAGAAGTCAGAACTGGATGAACTCCAAGGGACCTTTGTGTGCCCAAGGAAGAGGAGCTGATGAAGACAGAGGGTCTTGACGACCCCAGACCCGATTCCAGGGGTTGGACCAGGGGTTGGACCGGGGCTGGACTGAGAAATGTGTAAAGCAATGATTGGAGGGATCTTATTATAAAAGCCATGGAAACAAGAACTGGAGCACATGCATGTCATCATGTGTTCCTGTGGGCGATAGGCCTGTGATATTAAAGGACCTTTACTTTTTGTCTTATCCTACACTATCATGGCTCAGAGTCCTGTTTTTTTTTGGGGGGGGGTCACTCACGGCATCAAAAAGAAAAAGATTTAACTTCTTATACATTCTTATATATAATGTGCTGTGGCTTGTGCAAACTTCTCTGAGCTAAGCAAATATACCAGCAGGCAAAGATTATGTGTCATGTTCACTGTCTTAATGAATGAAATGTACTTAGGAAAAAACACAAAAAGATTAGACTCTGTTCCTAGGAATGTCACCTTTGTAACTGTATATGAAAACCACAAATTAGGTATAGCCTTGATACTTCCTCCTCTAGATAAAAATCTTAGGAGTTGTATTTCTGATAATTAGTTCTACTGCCGTGCTTTCCACAATATTTTCAGTTATGAGCTCTGTGTTTTCTCTCAGCACTCATATTCCCCAGTACTTTCTACATAGACTACAACTGTCTTTAGAGAACTCATTTTCTCAGGACAAAATTTTATTTTGTTGCTTTTTTGTACAATTACTTATGTGTAGTTTATGTCTGTTTTCTGTCTTGACTCATTAACAATTCATTCCAAACTAATAGAGAGTTTTAAGTGTCTTCTTCATTTGTGCACAAAGATGATTTAAGATTTTAAACTGGGTTAATTTTGAAACCAAATCTCAGTTTCTTTCAGTTCTTCCAATCTTTAGTTCAAATCTTTTAGTTTTTGAAAAGATCTGCTATTTCGGTCTATAGTCACTGTAATGCTGCATTCATTGGTCTTTCACTTACCCGTGGCATGAGTGAAATAATTTGTGAATTCAGGTAAGCTTAAAGAAAGAATCCTGCCAAACCTCCTATTTCCCATTTAACTTCTCCAAAGTTTATCTCAGAGACAGTGGAAAATAGTGAAAAATCAGATTGCTTTGAAGAATGCAGATTATTTGGCTTTATTAAAGAAGGTATAAGGTGGTGGTTTTGATTTTGTTTTTGGTGTATGCTGGTTTTTTTGCTGGCATGTGTTGGGGTTTTTGGTTCTTTGTTTTTTTGTTGCTGTTTGTATTGTGGTTTGTTTTGATTTGTTTTGTTTTTTAATCCAATGGCTACTACCTAAGGATATCTAACTTCAGAAAACAAAAAAGAAACCACTGAAGAAATCATAGGAAAGACAGAAAGGACAAAAAGATGAGATACGCCATTTTCAGAGACAACAGATACACTAAACATTATAAGCAAAAGCAGACAGCAGGCAAGCCTAATGAATGAAAGTAAAAAGTATGTACATGGTCTGTGCCAAAACAAATGGTTATTTAAATTAACCTGATAACACAGATATTACATTATTGAACAACTTATTGGAAGAATAGCATTGCTTTCCTTACAGCATTGACATGTTTCTATGTTTTCACAGAAATTTGATGGATCTTCTAATGCAAGGTCATTTGCCTACACCTTCCCTGCTCTTTCATAATTCCACTACCAGAAGACTCTTAAAAGCTGTTGATCTCATAACTACCCTTCTCTTAGTAGTTTTTTACAGTACAAATGTCTTCTGTAGGAAAGAATGTGATGTGTCATGTATCAGGGAGCAAACGTATTGATCTTCTCCTAGCCTAATGAAATACTTTTGATGAAAATTGAATTCAATACATATTATTTTTTTCCTAAGTTGCAGATGTCAGAAAATATTCCATTCATACAGGCTAGTAGGGTGTCTATGATGATAAAGTAACCTGGAAAACCTCTTTACTCTCTAAGAGTCTCGCTGTGGCACAGAGCAAAAATTATGAGCCTTTTTCCTTTTCTGTACTCATTCTTACCTCTGATATGTCCTGTCAAAAGCACTGGTAGATATGGCTCTCCTGATTTAGGTAACAAAGAGTAACAAAAAAGAAAATGCAATTAAAACCACAATCCCAGACAGTACAAAAGTAGATGTCACGGTGGTTCAGTGCTCCAGCTATTCTCCACTAGCAATTTGTGTTGACATTTGTACTAGGTCACATATGCAATAAGTTTAGTTCTTAATTTAATCTTCAGTGAACATTTGTCTATATAACAAAACCAGAATACATTTTTGCATGACTGATAATCTATGCTCATGAGAGTCCTAGGACCAGAAAAAGAAGGCTTCACAGGTTGGAAATGGAATGCACTGGTAGAGCTGTGCAAGAAAACTTCTCTAACACACATGGCATTGTGCTTGCCCTTTGTGTTCTGTGATTATGTGAGGATCAAATGCAGACTATGGTACTGATACCCCCCTCAGGCTTCTCTGATAAGGAACTGGTTGCGTACATCTGTTAATTTTATTGTCTATCATTACATCTCTGCCAATGGCTTTCAATCTGAGTGTTTATCTGAAGAGAGTCATTGGAGTCTGGAAGTATAATCTGTTTCATAAGATATCCATACAGTTTTCAGAAAAAAATATTTACAGTTTATTCTTTATCAGCATTGCCATCATTGAAATGACATAAATAAGATTCAGTCAGTTTTGACCTTTGAATCAGATTTTCAGTTCACGAGAACAGAAACATGAATATTCAATTGTGGGCAGATGATGAAATAAAAATAGACCCAGAAAACATTGTTTTTAAAGTGAGTAATATTAGTTAATGTCAAGTATCA
Source organism: Willisornis vidua nigrigula (assembly GCA_021164005.1). NCBI lineage: Eukaryota > Metazoa > Chordata > Aves > Passeriformes > Thamnophilidae > Willisornis > Willisornis vidua. The sequence continues at coordinate 16,069,234 of JAJPCS010000033.1, forward strand.
TAATTTGAGTGGCAATCCTAGGTTTGTTATTTATTTTACTTTATTGGTATTTTTCTTTTTCAGGCATATTATATAGTAAGATTGCAGTTTGTTATATTTTTAGTGTATAATTGCACATAAACTCTGTATCTTTTTCAATGAATAGTAGCAAGTTATACTCAGAATCCAGTGGAAAGGTGTTACATGAAGTTAGTTTAAAAAATTTTCAAGGTGAAAAAAATATTTCTCCATCTATATTGCATATGTTGTACAGATAAAAAAATATAATTGCATTGACTAAAAATGTTTTTTAACAGCTTTCACTAGCTACCTCATTTAGAATAAGTGTTTCCTATGTTTTAGCACAGATATTCTGTATTTGCAGACTGCCACCACTGTTTTACAGACAACAATAAGGCAGTTAGTTCTTCCATGAGGACTGTGATGTCACTTCATTCCATATCAATGCTGGTAAAAAATTAATTTTGAAACTAGCACTTGTCCTTATTGCAGACTCATAATATGTCAACACAGGAAACTGTTTAACATGATGGAAAAGGGAATGTTTTACCAAGACAGGTTTTTATTTCTGTTGCTTCTGATATGTGACAAATCCACAAGTTGATATGCAATCTACAATGATTTACAAAGCACCTCATAATACTTAAGAATTGCATAAATGGTGCTGGGTTGTCTCACAATGATTTACTGCAATTTGTGATATTTTGGAAGTCTTCCAAAGTAGACTGGTGACATATACTAAAGAGCTTTCAATGAAATCTGAAATGGTTCATTTGCTATGTCAACTGGAAGGCATGAAGTGATATCTGAAAATCATCTTAAGATTTATTAACATGATTGAAAATATCCCTTAATGGTAAATTGGCACACTGCATAGGCAACATTGTCATTAAGGAAGACAAGGAAATTATTTCATCACATTTTGAAATTATTCATATAATTTTGTATTTGTAATAACATTGCTAGTGAAATCTATCACTTTAAAATGCAATTGCAGAGGAGCAAAGGGCTGCTGTCAACATCAACATTGGTGAGCAATATACTGAAAGGAATGGATATTATATATATGTACATTAGTAATACTGAAAAGATACAGTTCAAAGCAAATTATATTTCAGAAATCACAACTATCACTTTCCAAAATCACTTGTAAAAAAATGTGCAACAACTTTTAAAGCCAAGTATCTTGTCTTTAAAAGTGGTTATGTTGCAGCCATGCAAGATTTTGTCTTTATAGGAATAAATGTTCTGCAATGAATTCAAAGAAAGGTCATTGTTGTCAAGCTTTCACTTTTTTGAAGCCTTATTCAATTAAAATAGTATCTAAATTCATTAAATCAGTGCCATATATAAGTTAACTATTTTTTTATGGTAATAGGAATTTGTTTTTATTGCAAAATCCATATTTTTTATGTTTAAGTCAGAACAATATTTGGGAAAAAATTTTTTTCTTTGATGCACAAGATTCCTTTTATAGTCAAAGATTTTCTTTATAAACCTTTGTCCTTTTAACTTTCCGTAAAAAGTTGCGAATTCCTTTCCTAAGGTTTATTATTTATTTTAATTTTCTCACACTACAACAGGCCTTGATTTGAATTTCTTCATGGTAAAGAAAACATTCTGTGAATAGGTGAACAATTCATGAATATAAACAAAATATCTAGGGCACTTTCTGGAGCATGTAGAGCCAAGGTGTCTCTTTTACCAGTCCTCTCCAAAACATGCTTTTTAAAAATCTTTATTATTATTATCATTAATAATAACTAATAATAATAATTATTAATTATTAATTATTAATTATTAATTATTATTATTTTCCCCCCAGTAATGTGACGGAATATTGCAAGCAAGGCATACTAAATTTCTACTGGGATCAGTGTCCAACAAGTGCATGTAAGGATTAAATGGGACTTCTGGTCTGTGCAATGACAAACTGTATCATACCAATGAGGAACAATTTACATGTGCCATGTTCAGTCTCACTTTACTCGGCTCTTGGAGCCCCCAAGCTAGCCAGAAATACAGACATTCCCATGTGGCAAACAATACCTTCAAGCATTTCTTCAAATTTGACCATGTTTTCATGTCAGCATCATGGTATGGAGTACTTTTATTTATTAAAAGAAAAAAAAACCACAAAAGAGAGAGAATATTGCTGTGATCCCTGATGTCTGAACATTTGTGAATCTCCAAATTAATTTAAACTTTATGCTTCGATAAATTTTATGTTTCAGGCTTCTGAGAGTTAAAATCAGTTTTTTCTCATCTGCTTTTCAGGTAGAAGCTGATATGGAAAGCCCATTGTATAAAACACAAATCTTGGACCATGAATGGATAAGAAGAAATACAAGAGGTTTATACATGGTAAGTTCTCTTTTAAAGGGCTGTGTGTGACAGATTTTAGCCTTTTCTGCAATTGAAAAAGACATCTATAAATATGGCAGGTTTACTCCCTGCATAGTGCTTCCAATGTGTGTACTTTTAGGATTTCTTACAACATGATGATTAAAATAGAACCATTTACAAGTTTTTATACCTGGATATCACAGAATGGATTCAGAATACTCATATTTTCATGAATTCTGCAGGATTGTTTTGCTTTAACATCTAAGATCTAAATAGTGAATTACCCTTAATGCTGTGGCAGGTGAATGTCTCATAATAAGTCATTATTGGTCTTATGAGAGCATCAAAATATGTTAGTGACTGGTAAAATATTACTTGCTAACTTATATTGGCCAAAAGCGAGAGTTCAGGTAATGCAGATGATTATTCAACAAGAGCATTTTAAAGAGAACTAAGCAATATCTAGAAAGATACTTTTATTATTTCCACTAGGGTTTCTGGAGATTAGCACATACAAAATGTTATTAATTTCATCAGCACTTCACGTGTCTTCGGTGAATATCCTATGTCCAGATTCCTCTTAAAACTAATCAGTGTTTCAGTGACGGTAGAGGCTCTTTCACTGACTTGAACTTTTTCAGATAGTCAAAAACATAATATCCTTGCCATTTTGTAAGAATTATTAAAGTACTGAAATAGAGTTTTGTAAAAAAAAAAGGAAATTAATTATTTATTTTCCATTGCTATGATACTTTCTACTTTCTTTCAAAAATATGTGACTGTGATGTTAAAATAGCTGCTGTATTTCATGTGCAGATGATACTGTATGTGTAATCGCACTGTGGTCCTTCAGGATAAAAACACTGTATGAATGATATTTGTGATCTAAAAGCATTACTAGGAGCCTGAGCTTAGCTTATGCAGTGCGAGACAAGTTCTGTCACCCCAAAGTAAAATTTTATTGAGATGAACAGACTCTCTGGCATTTTTATGCACCTTCTTAATGAATGACAGAGCCTTTGGATAGGAATGTGTTACAGTCTCACCTTCCATGATGATCATTATGTTTTTAGTTCAAAAGCAAGAGAGAAAGAACAAGAAAGAAGCCACAGGAGGGAAACTCATTTTGGTAAGGTCACCATGAATCATGTTCAACTTCTGCACTCTACTATTATATGCCCATTAGAATACCATAAAATTTTATTGCTATATTTATTTTAAAGAAAAAACCTGAAAAAAGAACTATACTGAAGTACAGATATCATATTTTAAGGGTCTTTATATTAAAATGCTGAAGGCATCCTTCATAATTACTGTAGACTCAGACTGTCTTTCTGTTGCATAATCCTCCACAGAATGAATGTATTGCATGTATTATTTTCTCCATATATAAATACAGAGAAATACACAGAAAAAAAAAAGGATTTCTTACATAACTAGGATGTGTACTTTTCACTAGGTATAGATTTGATCAGAATGTGGCCAATCTGCAGAGATGGACATTCATCAGATTGGAAGTTTTGCAGCTCAAGTGCAGTGCTTCAATGTGTATAATTATGGGAAGAAAAACATTAGCTCGTCCTTTTTTTTTTTCTTTTTTTTCTCTTTCTCTTTTTTTTTCCCTTCTTTTTTCTTTTTCTTTTTCTTTTGTTTTAATTAGGCTTGTTGTAGGCAAATATTCTTTCTCTTCTCCTGCTCTTCTGGTCAAATTATCTTCCTTATAGACACATGCCATCTAAACACCCTTGTGTTTTAATTAGAAAAAAACCTATTTTTTTTATACTGTTTCTCGTGTGATCATTGCTGACATCCTCATAATTATTATTCATGTACATTGTTTAATCAAATCTTAAAGGAGATGCAGAAATTATCTCTTCTTTACTCTGGTTTATACTGAGGATGTCAATCAAAAAATTGTCCAGAAAAAAAGTCAGAACTGAAAATGTGTTTCTAAAGTGCTTGGAAAAAAAATAGTGTTATTACTTCAAAGGAGGCATCTATGGTACTCTCTCTAGGAAAATAATCATTGACTCTCAAAACCTCTATAAAGAAATCAAATTCACCAAAGTATCTCTATGTAAAATCTCTTTGTGATTGTTCTACTTTTTTTTTTGTTTGTTTGTTTGTTTTTGTTTTTTCTTAGCTATCTAGCAATCTCTCAGTTTTCCCATCAAGGGGCTCTTTACACTAGAAGATCATGTTTTCTACATGGAAACCCTAAAATTTTTATCATCAGTAAATGATAGTTGTTAATTTCCCATTCAATAACTGTTCTATTAATTCCCTATTTAATAACTATTGTGTTGTTTCCGGTCAGTGTTAATTTCATGAATGTCATTGATAAGAAGAAATAAAATTATATGATCTATTAGAAAACGAAATTCCTGGAAGGTATACTTTATTTGTACTCTTGTGTATTTTCAAAATACTTATGAAAATTAAACCAAGAAGTAGAAGACCTTTGCTGGAATTGAATATTTTCTTAGCAAAAAGTAATCATGTTGCTTGATGGAGATAGCTTTAATTCACATTTTTCATTTTCTTTAAAGAAGAGAGGATGCAACTAATTATATTTCTTGTCCATTATTTCCACTGAGATTTACATTTCTTAATTTTTTTCAAAGTCTAGATGAAAGTGTTTGACTTAGATGTTTCATTGTTAATAGGACAGAAATTTTTTTAAAGGCAAAGCCGTAGTAGAAAGACATCAAAATGTTAAATTAATTGAAAAAAGTAAGGAGAAGATTCAGCTTCCAGTTCAGCAGTGGAAACCATCTGTCTCATATTATTTTCCTTGTAGTATTGAGTGTGTCACAGGATGAATGTCTAAGGACATCTGTAATAAGACCACCATTTATTTTACATTTCAAGTGTTCTCCATATTTTTTGAAAAACACTGCATGATAATGGATCTGAAAGTGCTAATGTATTTTAATACCTTTAATAAGGCATTAAAACTAGTGAGAGAATGATTTATTAAAAAATTCTTTGAAAATATGTACTTGAAAATATAGGCTCTTGAGATAAGCATATACAGCAGCTGTTGAGCCAGCTGCAACATAGCACTATTTTCTCCAAGCTCTTCACAGAAGCCTAACCACACAGTCATAATTTTAACAAAACAAATTCAGAAATATGTATACAGTAAAATCCCTGATTTGATGGACTAGTCTCAGGACTCAATAGCAGTAAAAGACTGTTTTAAAGCATGCTCGTATATTGAACAGTCTCTTTAGTAACAGGAGTATCATATTTGACCGAACTGTGCTCTTGGATTTATATTGTGAGGTGGTCTTCATTTCCAGAAAGCAACTCTGATTAGTGTGACAAAGCATCAGCACAGTTAAAAGTGAGTGAGCCACAGCCTATTCCTGTCTATGTATTACCAACAGAATTGTTTATTGAATTTCAATTATAATGTCAGCCAGTTATGGTGTGTAATTCCTTCTGCTTTTCTGCCCCCAGGAGAAAATGGTGTCATCAGAGTTTAAGCTGAAGACAGAACTGCATCAGTAATAGCATATATGTCCTGAAAATCTTTCCCTAGAGATTACTGCAGTTCTAATAAAAGAATTCAAAATAAAATTTGAAGTCACCATTAAAAAAAAAAAAGGACCAACTGAAATCAAACCAGTTATTAATTTTAATCATATGCCTCACATATCTAAGAAGCCAATAAGGCACAGTAAATGGAATTCCATATTTTTATGAGTAAATATTTAAAGGAGAATTCTGCTGAGAAGAGATAACAGTGTGAAAGCTTAGTACATTTATTGTGTAATAGAGTGAGATATTCTGGTTGCCTATTGTTCAGGATTGAGATGAAAATAAGAACTAAAGAGAAGTTTTTCTAAAAAGTAATAATAATTATAAAAATTTCTTTTATGAGCTATAATATTAATATATATTATTATAATATGAACTATATGAATGTAGACATTTAATTATTTATAATTGCTTAGAATTAAATAGAACGCATGTTCCCAGTCAACCTATTACATTCATAGTTATGATGTATGCTAATTTGAATATTGTATAAAGATATTTTTTCCTGTGGTATTCCTGTCTCTGTCCCATTTCTCCTGTTCTTTCAAGCTACTCCAGCTTTAAGGTAATAGATGTATCTTCCTCTTCAGAGACACAGTAACTTTTGGAGAGAAGAGATCATGAGAAAACAGGATGGATAAAATAAACTGGGCCACAGGGTTTTCCTACTCTGCTCTCTGGATAAAGAAAAAGCTGACTGATTATATGCAGTACAGTACCAACAGAGTCAGCTAAGAAGTTTTTTTCTCTCTGTGTAGAAAGAAAAATGTTGCCACTTTGCTAGGATGACTAGCTCCAATATCTTTGAAAAATAAATGAGGCAGACTATATATTAGGCCTTCTGAGTTACTTGAAGCAATCCATTTTCCAATGAAAGCTTCAGTCAGGTGTACCTAAGTGTATCCAGGAAACTGGTCAATGGTCGTGATGCAGAGCAGCAGCTTTTTGCACTTCAAAGTTTCTTTTTACCAGTAACAATGGGATCTTCAGAGTGACTGCTTGCAGTATGATAATAAATTATACTATACCACTATTCTACTAATGGTAGCCAGAGCAATTACAGCAATTTATTACAGTACCATTTTCTCCTTGCCAAAGTGAAACATCAGCTGTATTAAAGCAGCAACTGAAACATAAACTTTTAACCATTTTCTTAATATGACCGTAAATCTCAAGATAAAAATCTGTTCAGGATGTGTGACAGTATACAGGATACGTAGATTAAATGTTTTTGTGTATAGACAAAACAGTTTAGCTACTACATCAGTAAGTTTTACTAAAATTAGCCACAGTTTTAATTTGCAAATACGCACTAGTCATTGAAAGTCAAAAGAGCTCCTTTCAGTAGCCAAAAAGCTTAAAACAAGACTGAAACCCAAGAGAAATTAGTTATGGTATATTCCTCATTTTAACACCTAAACAATCTTTGCCTGATACTTGCACGACACTGAAGAATAATGGGGTATATTTGTCTAAGTTTGAGCTCTATGCATCTATGTAGTGTAATACACACTGTTAAAACACTTCCGGAATACATACATGCATAAAGACTGACAGATAATAATAGCAAGTAGTTATTCTGTGTAGAACAAACTATCTATTACCCTAGAATAAAAATGGATCCTAGAGAACCTTGGGAAATCAGCAACAGCATTTTACAGTAGGCCCAAGGTTACAAGCAACTCACCAGTGGCCCATCACCGGCCATCAAAGGAGAGCAGTCTTGGCATACAGGCCAGTTTTTGGTGTATGGAGAGGACAATGGGGGACAGAAGAAGAATGGTAAGGGTCACGATGACCGGAAACACAATAACTAGTTTGTGTCAGCTGCAACTTGAATGAGGGAGTTTCTGTAGACAGGGTTCTCCCACCAGTCCCAATGCAGTGCTGTTGCTCACCAAGTGCTGGTGCTGGGGAAGTGCTGATTCTGTTATCTATATACTTACTCTATAGTCTGCTTTTGCTCTGCATCAACTATCACAAATAATAGGAAAGAATATAGGTACAGTACTGCCAACTAGTATGTGACTGTGACTTACATGCACACATAAGTAAATATATTCATACATACACACACTATATATATAGAGACAGACAAAGAGAGTAAAGAGAGAAAAGCAAGGAGTACACATACATTGTAACTGACCTTGTAACTGATCAAATGTATCTATCAATCAATCTACACTATATCTGAATTAACTGTATATGGGCTAACTAACCATGTTGCCTGCGTGGACATTTCTCTTTTCTCATCTCTCCACCTGTTTTTGGTTTTGGTAATCCAAAAGTGAGTTTATATTCTGTAACTTAGATTAACAAAAAAAGGAAAAAAAGAAAAAAATAAATTAAATAATTATTTTCTAGGGAAAAGAATCTTAAATATGGTTGATCAGCAGTGGGAGGCGAAAAGTTACTAAGAAAAAAACAAGCCCAAAGCACCTAATCTTTTTTCAGTGCTTTTATATTAAACTGATTTGAATGGAAAACAGGCAATGAATTAGATTTTGTTTCCTTGAAACTGAAAATAATTAATTCATATGCTAAAAAGCCTCTATGCCATTCTATATAAACCAGAGTCAGATGTCTTATAAGCAAATATGGGTTAATCAGGCATTGTAAAAAGAGCACTAATGTAAACCAGAAGGCATTCGTTTAGTCTGCTACATGGCCAGCTTTTCATGTAAAATGTAACATCTATTTTTGAAAAGGTTATTAGGCATCAAAGATAAACAGAAGACATATGATATCTTTAACAGGGAGATGGCCTAGATATTTTTTGAGATTTTTCTATTCTTGCACAAAATTTAGAAGGAATTAAGATTTGGTGTCTCAGACCTAGCTGTTTTTTAAAAGTCTGGTTTTACTGATGTGGGAATTCAAGTCTTTGGAAAAACTGATTTACTGTTTCTTAAGACAGAGACCAATCATTTCCTTGCATCATTATGGTAGCATTCTGAAATCTGTTATGTGTTCCTAAAAGAAAACATTTTGTAGACTAGGTTGGGATACCATTGTTACTGCATAGTGTTCCCATCTGGTAATATTCTTAAACTAAGATATTTGGAAGATATGGTCGGGTTTACTAGAAGAAAACTGCTTTTAACAGGGACAGTGTTTTCCAGGGTCTCATATACCTTCTCTGAAAAGGTATTGGGTGTTGGCTCCTGCTTCTGAGCTTGAATCTGAGAGCTGAGACATGAACAGCTGCAGAAGCAACTGCACACACAACACTATGAAAGGTACTGATAAGGTAACCAATTTATGTACAATGAAAGCATGATAACCATCCAGCAGGATCCAAACAACCACTTTTTTTGTCAGTTGGAGTTTATTTGGGTTTCATTACTTTGTCAGAAAGGACTGAGATGGCCTTACTCCACTTTCATATACACAAAATGCTTTCTATCCTGAAAGAAGTCAAGACTAAACCTATAAGAATTCTCAAAGTAAGATTAAGACTTTGATCATTGAAAAATATTTGTCAACTCCTCCTTTGACAAAAATGTATTTGATAAAGAAGTAAACAAGTCAGAGGGTTGGATGATCACCAACCACATGAAGTTTAACAAGGACAAGTGCTGAATTCTGCACCTGAGACAGCGGAACCGTGGATGTATCTCCTGCCTGAAGAATGAGAAACTGAAGGGCAGCCCAGTGGAAAGGGAGCTGGGGGTCCTGGTTGGTGTCAAATCAAATCTGAGTCAATAGTGTAACCTGGCAGACAAAAGGACCAACCAGGCCTTAGGATGCATCAGAAATAGTATCACCAGCCAGTTGTGATTGTCCCACTCTACTCCACACTGGAGCAGCCTCACCTTGAGTCCTGTGTGTAGTTGTGGGCACCACAATGTAAGAAGGATATTAAGCTATTAGAGAGCGTCCAAAGGAGGGCTGTGAAGATGATGAAGGGTCGAGAGGGGAAGCCATATGAGGACATCTTGGGACACTTGGTTTTGTTCCACCTAGAGAAGAGGAGAATGATGAGGGAACTCATCTCAGTCAACAACTGGTGAAGGGAAGTGAAGGGATGGACACTGATTCTTTTCTCTCTGGTGACCGCTGATAGGACCTGAGGAAAAGGCATGAAGTTGTGTCAGGGGAGGTTTAGGCTGGATATCAGAAAAAGGTTCTTCACCTAAAGGTGACTGGGCATTGGAACTGGCTCTCCAGGGAACTGGTCACACATGAAACTTGTCTTGAATTCAAGCAGTGTTTGGACAACATTCTCAAGCACGTGGAGTGATTCTTGTGACCATCCTGTGCAGCGCCAGGACTTGGTCTTCATGGTTCTTGTGAGTGCCTTCCAACTCAGGATATTGTATTATTCCATGATTCTGCCTAATTGCAATGTCATCAGTGGGGCTATATTTGGTCTACTGACGAACTAACAAAAAGTTGTAAATTCTAAGATTAACTTGAGAGACTGTTGCTTTTTTTCAAAAAGGCTCTGTGTTAATAGGCCTGTGATAAATTATACATAATGTTTTTGGGCAGCAAATCCTGAAACCATGAGGTTTGATCTGAACTTTGAAAAAAATGCAAATAACAAAAAAAGCCAAACCAAAAAAACATAACACAAAAAACAACAAGAAATCACCACCCACCCCCCCACCCCCAAGCAAACCAACAAAAAAAGTCAAACCAATGTACTAGCAAAAAAGGACACGCCATCTTTCTCTACAATGCAGTTTGTCTGCATTGTTTGCAATGAAACAATACAGAGTCTAGAACAGAATTAGCTTCCTTTAAACCAACAAGCAGATCTATGAAGGAGTTTGCTTCTAATCCATCAATGCTAGAGTAATTTGCAGTTTTCAATTCTGTGTATTTTTATTAGTATTTCACACTCACATATCTAAGTTAAAAATGACAAAATAGAGTGGGTAGCTTGATCTGAGAACTAAAAAGTCTTTAAAGGAATCTTTAGTTTGCCTGCTCTTGCTGCCTCATTAATCCTAAAAGGTGTCAGTCAGTAAGTCTAATAGCTATGAGGGTTTGTGGTGTGGTCAGTTCCAAATTATTATATTGATTAATTGATTGTCTTCTTCCAGTTGTGAATTGTACTAGTGCTGGCTCAGACTGACTGGCTGAAGGCCAAAACTTAATCTCTTGTGAAAGACAACAAACAGCTTTCCAGTTTCACTGTGGTGGTTAAGTGAGTGATTGGGAAACTAAAACTTCTGGAATGATTATCTGACTAAAAAAAAAAAGTGAGATATAATTAATATATTGTTGGTGATAGTTTAATTTCAGCTGTTCAAGCAAGAAACAAACTCCTTTTGTCTCCAGACTTTTATACATTGTAAACAAGAATATAACTGCTTAATTTTCAATGTTTATGCTGGAGTGATAGGATGGGAAACTAAAGTAGTCATTGTTTGAAATTACTTTGAGGAATTCATACAATCAGTTTCGTGGTTTCAAACTAAAATCAAAATTGGAAAAGTAAAGGCAGGTAATAACTCAAGTCTTGTTTATGCTGACACCTGGAGATATTTGCACAACTCCTGTCTATCCCATGAAGAATACCTAATTTTCAAGAGAATTAAGCATTCTCAAAATTAACATAGAAGAGAGCAAAACTATTGATGTGTTGTTCAGCTTTTTGATTTAATAAGAAAGAATATTATTTGAGGTAGTCACCATTTCTTCTCCATACCTTTCTAATAACATGTAAGAGAATGATTTTGAAGAAAAGTCTTTCCCCCAACTGGGAGATATTTGTCTGTTACTGGAAAATAATATACTTCTCTATATATCTTACAGTGGAGTATATAATTTTTTCTCAATTAAAACCAAAACATAGTGGGTGTAAATAATAGTTTTATGGTTTGGGATTTGTTTTTTCATAATCCAGCCATGATAAAGTTCATGAGACTTTGTATCATCTCCTGTGGAATCCATAAACCAGTAATATTGTTTTGGTGAGATTCATCTTTATAGAAAAGCCATGAAAAGTTCTGATTCATAGGAAATCCTTCAAACCCACAAAAGTTTAGTAGGGTAGGAGTGAGCCTGGAGCACATCCCTTGTGAAAATAGGCTGAGAGATTTAGGGTTGTTTAGCCAGGAGAAGAGAAGGCTTTAGGGAGACCTTATAGAACCCTTCAGTACCTAATGGTGGCCTACAGGAAAGGGACTTTTCATTAGAGATTGTAGTGACAGGATGAAGGGTAGCCAGTTTCAGACTGAAGGAGAGTAGATTTAGATTAGATATAGAATAGGAAGTCTCTGCTGTGAGGGTGGTGAAGCATTGGAACCTGTTGTCTAGAGAAAATATGGATGTCTTGTCCCTGAAAGTCATCAAGGCTGGTTTGGACAGAGCTTTGAGGAACCTGGCCTAGTGGAAGGTAAGAACTAGATCATCTCTAAGACCCCCTTAAATCCAACCCATTCTATGTATGTAATAAATAAGTATAAAAAAATGAGTCATAGTGGCAATAATGGCCAAAATTCTAAACATTTAATACCTTGGGTTTGCTAATTTGCCAAAATTTAGAGAAATTGAAGAATTCACCCTGAAGTCAGCTATCCTGGGCATAAACAACACCTAAATTGTAGTTCAGTTCAGGCAAATTATCCAGTCTTAGACTTGAATCACTGAAATTGTTAACAGTTAGTACTAAGGTTTAATAAACAGTAGTAGGCAAAACTCCAACACTATGTTTAATGAAAACAACATTAATGGACACCATCTGTAAAATTAATCTTATAGGCTAAGATAAAGATGAAGATAAAGGTTTTGTTGCCTTGTTGATTTGTGCCTCATCCTTGTCCCCTTCCTCTGCAGTATTAATATATGCACAAGGGCATTTTTGTCCTACTCCTGAGGAAAAAGAAGCAATGGAGGCAGACTTAGTTGCAATCTAACATAGTGCTGCCCAAGAATGACTTCATCTTCAGAATTATGACACCTTTATATCTACCTATATTCTCTGCCTCATATGCTAAAGAGAACTACAAGTATAGGATATCCAAAGCACCACAGCAACCAGTGTTGGGAATCCCACTGATCCTATCAGGCAATCAGAGGAAACAGAGTCAGAAAAACAGATGGGCTGCAGTCATTTGCCTAAACATAGATGTCTTACTACCCTCCAGCTGACATTCAGAAGTGGGATGGTTCCCTGTAGTGATTATGTCATATCTGCCAGTGATGCATGAATGTTCACATATTTTAGTGCACTAGAACAGCATTAGGTGCCTACCTCAGGAAACTGAACCCTACATAATATATATTTGCATCTTGCTAGAAAAACTGAGGAAACAAAATCTCCACCCATAGAACACAAAGAGTATTTAATAGCACAAGCTGTGCCATGCAGATACATCAGCCTGGAAAGTACCTTGCTTATGGAGAGAGGGGAGGGACAAAGTGTTCAGCCAGCACTGTATGACAATCTGTTATTCAGGTCAGGATAAAAAGGTGCAACTATTACATAAAGTAGTTCAGTTACTGTTGGTTAACAGAATTTAGAACACTTGGAAATACCTTTAATCTATTTGTTGATGTCTGTTCTTGGTTTATATCACCCATTAACAACAGCTGTTCTTCTAAAAAACCCCAAAACCCAAAACAAACAAACAAAAAAAAAAAGAGTTGAGACTACTGCTCAGGGGTAATAAATTTCACAAAAATAACAATTAATTCAATGAGCCTTGATCTCTATAGGCATCTACTGCTTCTCTAGAGACATTTAACTCTTTAGATCTCATTGCTTTCAGTTGGCCTTAATTTGTGAAATCTCTATTTATCCCTGTTTTATCTTTCCTTTTAATTTCTTATTTGTAGTAAGGAAATACATGCTTAGAACAGAAAGAAGAAAGTGAGTCCAAGTACTTTTATTCTCTATATAAAAAGAGAAGAACATTTAAGAGAATAAAATTTCTGGCATTCAAAAAATCGAGATAGATTAGGTGGAATGGAGGATATGCAAAGCAACCAACATAAACATAGTGACAAGAATGCTAGATTTGAAATACCACCTCTTCCCTAGGCAAAGAAAAACACTAGGTATTTATATTCAGAATAAAACACTTTCTCCTTAGCTATTGTGCCTACATTGTCTTCTTGTACATATCTTTATTCTCACTCTTTCCTTTTGAAGGAGCTGATAATGCCCAGACCAACATAGAAGGGAAATGGCATAAACGTTTTGTGAAGAAATGGGTTCGACATTCCTCTGTTAAGGTGGATAAGAGTCACATCTTCTAGGGCTTTCCTTGACTGGCTGCCTATAGTCCACTTATACTGAAAAAACCGAATTAGTGGAATTGGCATATGTTTGCTTAAAGGAAATTTGTCACACAAATGTATTTTTGATGAAGTCACAAATGGCATATGAATCCTTAAAATCAGAGAAGGTGGAAGATACTTTAATGGAAATGCTTATTGCCAAGTAGTCGCATGCCATTAATGGCTCAGGCCACATGTGGGTAGTGGCATAAAAGAGAAAGGAGTGTGAGTGTTTTCTGGGACAGATTATGGCAGTTCCTCATTTTGTGCCAAGAATAAGCACAACAGTTGTGGTTTTGGAACAATGCAATGCTACAGAGCATAGAGATTTTTCCAGTGTATACCCAGCCAAAAGAAAAAAATCATCTGTTCTTCATAGCCTGTACAGCGATTAAGTAATTATATGCAGATAGTGAAAAAAGCCCATGAAGTATTAAAATTTTTATTTACTAGAAATATAAGTCACAAGATGTGTTACCTTTTTAGGGAATCAGATGATGAAGACTGAATGGAAATGGAAGAAAGCTTAATTTTACAGTTTTTGCCACTTATAAGAAACAGAAACTTTTTTGATGTTTAAGTCTTCACACAATCTTTCATAGTATCAGAATGTTAAAATTATTAAGTGTAAGACCTCCTCTGCTTTACAGGGAAAGTGCTCATAAAATACAATAATTATCTTTACAACATGTAAACATTTGTTGTATTAATTTTTTTATCCCATATATTCTATTATTTTATCTTGATAACCTCTTTTCCCCATTTATTTTTAAAGCTAATGCAAGTGAAGACCATTTTCTTTGACTACTTTTCTCTAATATTTTTGTGGAACAAGATTGTTACTTTTCTGTTAAGACAGTTTTGTTTTTTTTTCATTTGCTAAACCAACAATTCAAGAGACATTAAAATTAACATATGTTAAACGATTGTATGCAAAATTAGGTATTTGAGAGTCTCCAACAAAAATTCATCTAAGACAGGCAGTTGGGTTTTTTTTACATCAGTTTGCATTCTGTTTTATACTATTTTCCTATGACATTAGTAATTTTGTTTTTACCTAGCATTCTAGTCTTTTCAAATATATGATGTAGTGGCATCAGATTCCTTGGGTTTCTAAGCATGCCAGTATTTTGTAACTAAATACTAAACACAGAAAACAGTTTACAAATGCTAAAATATGAGTAAGCTGATAGTATTAAACATGTAATCACTTTTTCATGTTTTTAGAAAAATGCAGCAATAGTTTGGGTCAGAATTGTATAGACTACCTTGATCTTCATGTATGTCCTCCATAAAATATCTTGAAGTGAAAAGATTCTCACAATTACTAGGTTTTTTTTGAAAGCTCTTACAATAACTATTTTGGAAATTCAGATTGTAGTAAGTCAATGTACAATCTGTTGAAATAATAGATTAACAATTAAATGATGAAAGAAAATATTTATAAACTACTAAATATATATGGTGCATAATTTAAGACCAAAATCTTAATTAGAACACAGAATTTTTGCAGTTTATAAGACCTAAGAACTGAATTTTTCCATGTTTAATTTATATGATTCATCAAGCAGTTAACTTCAACCTGGTTTCTGTCATAACTAGTGAGCAGTTAGCATTATGCACTCCTAATATTGCTGGTTTTTTTCTATATTAGACTTAAGAATTTGAAACTATTATTAACAAACATAAGACTTCATCTCTCTCTTAGCTTTGTACTAGTAAGAATTCCTGTGCTGATATCTTATTTACTACAGCAGTTCAGCCTGCTACACTATTTACCTGCTTCTTTCCACTAGTTCTGCACCTGTCAGACAGGCTCAGGAAGTCTAGTGCAAATTATTACTTAACTATCTGGAAGGCACAGGTAGATGTGTGTTTCTTTAGTAAGAAAATCAGGCTTTCAGTAGAAGTCTTCTATAGGTACCTGTGCTAAAGGTTCACTCATATAAGTGAATCTGTTTGTATGATGTTTGCAATGAGTAGGGTTAAAAGGCTGGAAACCTGACTCTGTACTGTTTGCATCACCACTGTGTTACTGACACTGATGAAGGAATGGTTTCCTCATGCTCCCCCTATTACTCTATGAATATGTACCTTCAGAAGACTCTTCCATCTTACATCAACTTGAATATTTCTGTTTCCAGGACTCAAGACAATTCATGACTGTCCAAGATTTGGTTTTGGTTTTGCAAAATACCATGTCAGGATTATTTCTTTTTTCTTTTTTCTTCCCAATAGAAAATTTCTTACGCTTGTTTGTTTCTACATGAATAGCATCATGTCATTTTTCTACCTATTGTCACATGTGTTTGTGACATAATACAGGTATAATTTACATATTTGTAATGGCTTTTTATAAACCTGCATGAAGAAATACTTTTGGCTAAGATTCACTCACTTTTCTCACAGACTTGTTTCACAGATCATAGAATCATAGAATTGATTGGGTTGGAAAAGACCTCCAAGATCATCGAGTCCAACCTTTGGTCCAACTCCAGTCCCTTTACCAGATCATGGCACTCAGTGCCACGTCCAATCTCAGTTTAAAAACCTCCAGGGATGGTGAATCCACCACCTCTCTGGGCAGCCCATTCCAATGCCTGATTACTCTCTCTGGAAATAATTTTTTTCTGATCTCCAACTTAAATTTCTCCTGGCAGAGCTTAAGCCCGTGCCCCCTTGTCCTATTGCTGAGTGCCTGGGAGAAGAGACCAACCCCCACCTGGCTAGAACTTCTCTTCAGGTAGTTCTAGACAGTGATGAGGTCACCTCTGAGCCTCCTCTTCTCCAGGCTAAACAACCCCAGCTCCCTCAGCCTCTTCCCACAGGACTTGTGCTCCAGTCCCTTCACCAGCCTTGTTGCTCTTCTCTGGACCCACTCCAGCCCCTCAATATCTTTCCTAAACTGAGGGACCCAGAACTTAATAATAATAATAATAATAATAATAATAATAATAATAATAATAATAATAGTAGTAGTAGTAATAGATAAACTAGTACAAAGAATATTTTGACAAGACAAATCTTCAGCAACTTTAGAATATTAGCCATAAAATATAAGTACTGTAATAACATAGCAAAGCAAGAATATTTAATGTAATCAGTTCTCATGACAGCAAATGATCTGAGATCTAGTGCTACCTGCAGGAACAAAATTTTCTATGATACAGCTTCTTGTATTTTCTGTGTGGAGAATGGCATTTGAAGTAGTGGGCCAAGGCTTTACTATGTTTTATCAATTTATGATCAAAGCAGATACCTATTCTAACATGTCTTATTATCCTAAAAGAGAAGAGGGTACATTATGAATCACACTTTCCAATTCTTCCAAGATCAGTCACAGAAAAAAAAGAACAGTACAAACCCAACATACATCAAAGGATAAAGAAGAGGACTGAAAGATCATGAAAATTGCAAGCAGATATATCTGAAGCAAGAAGGGAGGAAAGATGATTTTTTTCATAATCCTTGAAAGCCTAACTGTGGGGCAAAAGTTTACAGGACTCTTGATTTTGTCAGTTATAGACGCAGACTATTAGTGCTCCTAGGTACACCAAGATAATGTACAGGAAGTCTCTAGTTTTGTAGCTGACTCCTTGAAGATGCTGTATACAATTGTATATATTTCAGTCAGCCTTGTTATTGCTCCATGTAAATCTCTAATGAGTTTTCTCTTGAAGACGTAATTCATCATTTCTGAAGTTTAGCAGAACAACTATACAATCCAAGTCTCACTGACTTTGATAAAAATGACCAAGGGAAAGCTGGGTGAGGGAGGAAGTGGAGTCTCAAATACAGACTGTTATAAATCATGTATAGAAACAGGGCTGTACCACTCATTACAAATGCTTCTTGGAACCTAGTAATAAAATAATCTTCCTTAAGGAAATGAGAATAAAAAGAAGGGCAGATGTCATTTTCAGGAAAATAATTGATTGGTGAGATGAGAGAAGAGAAACAGGAAAAAACAACCTCTACAGGAAATCAACTGTTAATAAATATCAAAAACTGCAGTCAAGTGACAAGATAAGCTGCAGCATATGTTCTTCCAGCTACAAAATGGAAATCATTTTCTATAGAAGAGATGCTGATAAGCCTGTCTCCTCCCCAAAACGCAATCATTTTACATTTTATATTATTTGAAAAGAGCTTGATTATTTTCCTTTGAACGAAAAAAGATGATTCACATTTACCTGTCAACAGAATTTTCAATTCATCTGTTTTGCCTGTGTATTTAAAGGCATATGACAAAACCACAGCATTCCAGGGAGGAAACTTGAGTGAGATGTAAATAAATAATAATTCATAGCCACAAATATTTCTTTACCTTCATCCTAAATCAAGTTACTGTAAATTAAAAACCAAAGAGTCTATAAAATGTGGCACTTTTTTTTCAATAACAGATAACACTTATGTGCAATATTCTCAACAAGTTCAGAGAAGGTATCCCCCCAAAATAACACCCACTATGAAGGGCAACATACGACAATAATTAGGATGTCATTTGAAGTCTAGATTTAAAAGGAAAGTTAATATCCCAGATATATTTTGCAGTTGTCTAAACAGGGCTAGTGCAGTAGTACATGCAGAGAGTCTGATAGAAGGCAGGGAAGAACAAGTATAGATAGTAAAGGTTTGGGCATCTGGTTTTCATTACTAATAGATTAGTGTTCAAACCTCCCTTTCATTAAGTAGGAAACCTTGGAAGTGAAGTCTGAATAAGAGTTAAAAGTTTTGTGAAAAGTAGTATCGTGACAGTATTTCAATAATATTCTTTCTCATGATGTCCTGATGGTATTGGTTCTTGTCATATTTTAAGTCTACTAGAAACAGACAGATAGAGATAACAGATGCAAATGGGACATTGTGGGGTTTTGTTCTGAAGTTGTCTGTAAGACAACAAAAGAAAGGCAAGAGGATTCACTTTTTCCCAATCTACAAGTCAGAAATAACAATATAACAACATATTATCCATAGGGTACTGCAAATGAAAAAAAAATAGCCTTATAAAGGACAAAACTGTTAGTTTTGTCCTTTCTGGTGATTAGGCCTTATTAAGTGGTTTTTAAAGAAGAAATCCTCTACCTTTTCCAATGGTGTACTAGTAAGAGTCCTGTCTAAGAGTGCTGTCTTTCTTCAGGGAGCTCTGGGCATAGCACTTTGTTTGGGAATGATCTGTCAGCCCTGCCTGCCTGATACTCACAGTACTCCACCAGTGCTGCCCCAGAGAGATGCGAGATGGCTCATCAGCAGGCTTATACCACCCAAAATATGCCTTACTCCTGCATCTGGGATTTTCCTATCCTAATGAACATGAGGGCATTTGACTTTTAACTATCTGTCAGGAGATAGTACAATTTACACCTGACAGAATTTGAGTGGAACAAAACACCTTTTGGTTTCCTTCTGTTTGAGTCAAGAGAAGACCACAATTTATGTTAAAAAACCACACTGGGCAACAAAGATTAGAACAAGAAGATAGTAAGTCATGAATCCATTATGCAATGAATTTGAAGAAACTTGTGTTTATTTCAAATGTGATTCATTCCTATAGCAAGAAATAATGAAACACAGAACCTAAATTGTTTTGCTTACTGAAGCTAGACATCCGGACTGACCAGGCTTGCAAAGAAGTGACTTTCTGCGTAACACCAAAATTAGTCCTGATATAAACAGTAATTTATGGTCCCCAGTAATAACAAGTCCATAGCAAATAAATAACATTCTTATTAAGTAATTACAAAATGACTACTTCTTACAGAACCTGAAAAAAAGAAAGTTACTTAAAATACAAAATACCAACATTTTTATAGTCAGATTTGTGTCAGTTTTTACAGATGGAAGTTTCATTCAGGGGCACTGACTGTAGAGTGTTGTAAAAGCAGTCCTCAGAAAAATAAAAAGTCCTGTTCTAAACCTGAAAATCTTTTGAGACAGTGACAAATGCGAGAATTATTTAATATATCAGTGATTTTTAGTAATACCTTAATTCCATGAGACTTTTTTTTTTTGATCTAGGTAAGTGTGACTAATGCTGAATATCTTTCAAAGTTAATGTATAACTGTGTAATGGTTTGGCCCATGGCTTCCCCAGTAACCATTGTATCCAAGGAAGCTACAAGTATTCCACATGTGTCTTCCACATAGCAGTGGAGGAGTGGTTTTGTTCTCTTCCTGCCTGGCCGGGGAGATAGTGGGAGGTGGTTGGAGCCTGGTCCCTCCGGTCGTTGGTGGTTTTCCTGTCCTGGGTGAGATTGTTTCATGTTTGTTCACCTTCCTTGAGGGTTTTATTGTGTTTGTTTGCTCCATTTGGTTCTGTTAGGTTGGGTTTCTATCTTCCCTATCTTCAGTCCCCTTTTTTCCCCTTTCCCTTTCCCCTGGGGGTGGGATCCTACATACTGTGTATACAGTGTATTTGTGAATGTTAGAAAATATAATTTATTCTTTTTATTCAGTTCGGTTTCTTCTGAGTGCGTTTCTTTTCAGGTTTTTTTTTTTCCCTGCCTTTGCTGGAAGTTCTGGGAGGGGGAAGGGGGGCCAGTCCAGGGTTGGTAACAGCTAAGCCAAACCTGCGACAAACTGTTAAAGACAGTACTGTGCAAATAAAAAGAACAGATCTTGAATTTCAAAAATTTTTAACTGGCATCTCATTGTGATCACCAATGGTTGTGCAGATTTGTGTGGAAAAGTCAGCAGAGCAACTGTAGAATCAGCTACTTCATGTTTTATTTAAATTCTACAAAACTCTGGAACATTATCAGTCCCCATTTTATATTGATCATTATTTTTCTGAAAGTTTCAGTTCTTAAAACAAAATTCATAATTATGCTTTTGAAGTTTGAAGTATTTTTAGCAGTGATTTTGTGATTGAATATGCAGCTTTTGCCACTATGACTCCACATTTTTACTCTGCTCTGTGCGTGACAATTTCATCCTCACTGAGATTACCCACAGTCACTAATACAAGGCTTTAAAAGAGTTTAATTGACTAGGGAAGGCATTATTGTAATTATTCCAGATAATACCACCACTACAGGGTTTTTCAAGTGAATTTAATTTCAGAAATATAAACACACTGTTTTATCACTCCATTCATAAAACATTAAGGTTTCCTACCCCCATGCTCAGAAGTGCTTTAAGTCTGCCTTTAGACTCATTTCTCTAACATACATAGATTATAACTAGCAATAGTATAACAAGGGAAGCTCTGGTGTACATTCTCACTGAAAAATAGCCTCTCTACACAATGTACCCATTTAGATTTCAGGGTGAAAAAACCCGTGGACCAACATACTATATCTGTGCTGTGTTCAATTGCACGAATTTTCCACCAAGGAAGGAGAAGTCAAGGAAATCAAGGAAAAGAAGATACTCTTTAGATGGAAAGCTTTTTTTTAACTTCAGTCAAAAGCATATTACAGGGATGAGTTATGGCCTTATGGTCTCTGTCTGAATGAAAAGAGCTCAATATAAATTCTTTCCAACTTGTATTCTTCTAGTGCTCTCACTAGTCCCATGGTAAAAGCTCATTCATCTAAATCTCTCTGAAATTTGGGTATGACTCAAGACAAAGCACTTTTCTTGCCTTTACCTGCATGTCCACTCTCAAGAACAAAGTGGACAGGAAAGAAAATCACAGCTTCTTCATTCTGTGTGTCCTGCTTCAACATCTGCCATGCATGAACAGGAAGAGAGGAGATCTCTGGCTATTTTTGCTTCTGGTATTTAAAAAGGAAGAAAATCAAATGTTTCTATGCAACATCACTGTATAGCAATGCACAGCTGACTCAACTAAGCAATGCACAATGGAACTGCATCTAATTTGCCTTTTCACATGGAAGTAATAAATACTCTGAATGTTCTGGTTTTGGTTTTTGTTTTTTTTTTCAGATGCCATGTACATCAAGCCCCTGAACCTAGAAACAATATGGTTGCATTGATGGTGGTTCAACATAACTTAAAAGTAACATCCAAATTACTCAGCAAGCAGAGGAAAGAGTTTGTTCATCAGTCTCTGTACACTGCTTCTGGAGTAGCCTAGGAATTTTGTTAGGCACCTTAGGCTGCCTGGAAAGGGTCATTGGGAGAGTTCTAGTCTGGGTAAGATCTAACACTCATTTCTGACAACTCCTGTCTGCCCTTCTCCCTAAAAGTGTGATTTAGTCTGCAGCCGACTCTTACCGAAGGAGGAACCAGATGGCTTTTGGCTGGTGCCAGGTAGGGACCTAGGCACTGGCAAGGTCTGGTGTCACAAGCAGACTTTCAGAATCGAATCACAAAATATCCTGACTTGAAAGGCACATGCAATGATAGTCAAAGTCCAGCTCCTGGCCCTGCACAGGACAGTCACAAGAATCATACCATGTATCTCAAAAATTTTTCCAAACACTCCTTGAACTCTGACAGCTGTGACTATTTCCCTAGGGAACCTGTTCCAATGCCCAGCCACCTTCTAGGTGAAGAACTTTATCCTGATATCCAGATTAAACCTACCCAACACAACTTCATGGCTTTCCCTTGAGTCCTATCAATTGTCACCAGAGAGAACAGAATTGGTGTCTACCCCTCCACATCCCCTTGTAAGGACACTGTAGACTATAATGAAGTCTCCCCTAATTTTCTTCTTCTCCAGGCTGAAAAAACCAAGTGACCTCTGCTGTTCTTCATAAGGCTTCCCCTCTAGACCCTTCACCATTTTCATAGCCACCCTTTGGATGCTCTCTAATAGCTTAATATCCTTATGTTTTGTTGCCCACAGCTGCACACAGGACTCAATGTCAGGCCAATGCAGTGCAGAGCAGAGCGGGACAATCCCCTCCCTCAGCCGGGTGGTGATGTTTTGCCTGATGCCCCCCTGGACAAGGTTGGCCCTCCTGGCTGCAGGGCACTGCGGACTCATATCCAACTTGCCAGCAACTAGAACCCATAGGTCTCTTTCTGGGCACTACTTTCCATGATCTCATTCTAGACCTATATGAACACTTGGGGTTGCCCCATTCAGGGTGCAGAATCCAACACTTTCCCTTGTTCATCTTTGTGTGGGTGGTGAGTGCCCAGTTCTCTTATTTGTTGAGGTCTCTCTGCAAGGACTCTCTGCCTTCGTGGGATTCAGCGGAATTCAGCTTCTCTGCAGTCTTACTTAGTATCCCTTCCAGTCCAGTGTCCAAGTTATTTATGAAGATGTTGACAAGTACAGGGCGTAAGATGGAGTGATGTGGAAACCCACTAGTGACAGGCTACCACTCTGATATTACCCCATTCGCTGTTACTCTCTATGCTTGACCCATGAGCCAATTGCTCATCCACTCCATGATGTGTTTATCCAGCTGTGTGCTGGACTTTTTTTCCCAGAAGGATACTGTGAGAGACAGTATTGAAAGCTTTACTGAAATCCAAAAAGATTACATCAGCTTGCTTCCCTTGATCAACCAGGTGAGTTACATTGTCATGAAAGAAAATCAGGTTTCTTAAGTAGGACTTTCCTCTCATGAAGCCATGCTGGCTGAGACAATGACTGCATTGTCTTTCAGGTGTTTTTCAATACTTCCCAGAATAATCTGCTCCGTAACTCTATCAGGCACTGAAGTGATACTGACAGTTATACTGAAAAGCTGCAGAAACAAACCTCTTAACGCCAATTTGTAGGTGTTAAAAAGGGCATTCTTTATTCAGTGTGCTGGACATTCTGAGGATAGCTCCTCTAACAGAACATGCCAAATGACAGATGGACAAGGTTTTTTTATTACGCATACTGTTTACATATCATTATATAGTCTCACTTACTTAATTCATATTCATGAATTTGCTTTACATATTCACACACTTATTGGAATCTGGATGTACAACCCGTAAACAACCAGTTGGATGGTAGGACTCACAGGGCCATAGTTAACCTGGCTGTACTCTGCCTGAAGGCTGTCAGTAAGCAGCGTAGTGTAAGATTTACCCTGGGACTTGTTTAACACCTCTCTAGGTGATCTGGAGAAGAGAATGCAGAGCACTCTCATTAGGTTTGCTGATGACAGCAAGGGGGAAACTGTTGTCATATTTGAGGACCAGGCTGCCTTCTGTGGATCTGGAGAGATGGAACGAAGGGACTGTAAGTGAAATTCAGTTAACACAGAGGCCAAGCCCTAAAGCCAAAGTCCTGCAGCAACGGCTCTACAGAGTTGAGGAGCAGTTCTGTGGAGACGGCCCTGGGCCTTGCTGGGCAGCGAGCTGAGCAGGAGCCAGGTGCTCCACAGATAGCAGGGATAGCAACACCCAAAGTGGTGTGAGGGGCAGTATACCACAGAGGAATCACCCTTTATTCAATGTTTGTTCTATCATATTTGGATACAATGTTGACTTTTGGGCTTCCAATACAAGAAAAATATAGATAAACTGTAATTAAATCAGCAAAAGCCACCAAGGTGAGTCTTGAGCCCTTTCCCTGCAAGGAGAGGCTGCAGTGCTGGGACTGATTCTGTTGGGAGAAGGGACAGCTTTGGTGGCACCCAACAGCATCCCCAGCATCAGTGGGAGGGGTTGGAGGAGGTACAAGTGGGCTCTTCACTTTGGTGAAGGCTGGAGATAAGGAGCAGCTTTTTGCCCAAGGAATGGGATAGAGGCTTAAGGAAACTTGTTTGTCTCTGACTTTGGAGAGTTTCATGTTCAGCTGGGTGAAGCTCTGAGCATTTTAGTCTGAGCCCAAAACTCACTCTTCTCTGGGTAAGTGGTTGGACTAGGGGCCTTCTGAATATCTTCTAGTCTGAATTATGCAAAAATCTGAAGAATCAAAGATCAAAAAATGGTCACATTTATTTAACTGAAGTTGAAACTTCAGTTTTTAAAATAGGAGAATATTGTTACAGTCTCAAAGATGTGCCTTTTTTTCCCAGGGAACATGTCCAATAATAATCTAACTGAAAACAGCAATATTTGCTTATGAGATTTTTAGTTGAGATTGCATTATCAATAGAAAAAAATCTGGAAATTTAATGCTGCAGGGATTTATTTTTTCTTTAGCCTAGTGCCTGAGCTAGATATTCAGTGGATTTGTCCTGTTTCTGTTTATCTCCTTATCAATAGGAAGTGACAGAATGCATACTTTTCTTAGACAGGCTGTATTGCAGAGACCAGATGTGTATAAAATCAGATTAAACATGTACAATACCAGTATTCATTCTTTAAAGGTACAACATGGTTGACTGTTTTTTTCAAAATATGAGAACATTTTCAAGGCTATGTGGTCCCAGCTGCTGATTGACAAAGATAAAGACATGAGGTTTTCCCAAATGAGAGAGAGGAGCAGTGAGCAGTTACTGTACATGCATTTAATAACGTGACTCAAGGCTTTTAATGTTCCTTTAGGAATTCCTAGGATTAGTATTGATGCATCCTCTCTTTCACATGATTTGGGAGTAGTATTAGCAGACAGTCACAGCCTAATAGTTGTGCAGTTCCTGAGGTCGTATTTACAAAAGGTATTTAGGTACTTAAACAAGCAGATAAATACCTGATGTGATTTTCAATGTGCTGATATGTTAGGCACAGTCAAGGCATAAAGTCAAGCATCTTAGCAGATAAAAAGATCAAAGAGCTTATATGTCAAAACAGGGAGGGAAAGTAAATATTCTAACACGGTGCTTTCTATAAGTAAATTCCAAACACCCAAACACAGGAAATCCAGTATCTGTGTTGTAGTTTAAGACTGACACTCCCCAGTTTAGTGCCCATCCCACCAAGACTCTCCCAAACCAGACAGTGCTTGCCCTCTCTCCAACCTCCCTCTCTACTTCCCTCTCCTCCAGGGATGGAGTTGAGAATTGAAGGCACAAGAAGGTGAAAATCATGGGCTGAGACAAGAATAATTTACTGGAAAGAGCAAGGAGATAAGAAAAGGACTGGTAGCAGCAAATGATAACAAAATTATACAAGATGAGAGAATGATTCACATGCAAAAATGTTCACTGCAGACACCAATCCAACCCAAGTCCAGCAACTTTTTCTCGACCAGAAAGGGATACACCTCCTTTGCAGAAGCACGAGAGTGTCCCCTTCTCCTGCTCCTGGCAAAGACATAACATGGTATCAAATAACACTAGTGTCTTGAGCACAATCCTAATAGAGTTTGGTGTCTCTCAATGACTTTCCAGAAAACTAGTGCTCCTAGTCGATTTAAGTGCTCCTAGTTGATTTAATTCTTAACTCCAGTGCCTTCTCTATAATGTCTCTCAACCTACTGTTGAAATGTCTTTGCAAATCACAACCTAATTCTTCTTGAGTTTGCTGCTGCATTTTGTGGCAGCCTGCTTGTAACTGTTTGCATAGACAATAATTAAATAGAAAATTGAGCCCATCAGCAGTTTCATGAAAGTTGCTGCAATGTGAAAGACACATATTCCAAGACAACAATGAACATTGGTTTTCAAGACATAATTTAGACATAAAATGTTTAAATCCTGTTTTGTTCAGACTTTAAATCAATTTAAATATTAATTTAAATATAAAAATCAATTTAAATATTAATTTAAATATCAATTTAAATATCAAAATATATTTGTTAATTTTTTATTATGACTGGCAGTGCTAAAGATAAAAAAACCCTAACATGTACTTTCATCATCATGGCTAGGCTTTGCGAACAAAGATTTGGGAGGGGCTCTACCTAGACTTGCTGCAAATGTGCTGGTGGCTAAAAAGGCCAATGTGGGATAGGCAAGTCCAGTTGCAAAAGGCACAGTGGAAAGTCTCCTTAGGCGATATTGGCAAGGAACAGTCCTTTCTGCATTGCCTCTTCTCCCTGAGACTGACTCTGCGTGTGTTCTCAAAGGAAGCAGCAGCATTGTGAATGGTGTGTCTCCATGAATCCCAACTGGAGGCCAGAGTGGACCACTGATGGCAGTCAATATGGCCAAGGCTGAGGTGTTGTTTCAGGGAATCCTTGTATCTCCTCTTCGGGGCTCCTCTCTTGTGACAGCTGGTGGTGAGTTCACCATAGAGCACCATCTATGATGCGCCATCCTGGAGACGTGCCCTGCACAGCACAGCTGCGTTCTCAGCAGCATGACTTCGATACTGCTGACCCCTGCCTGTTCAAGAACAGACACATTGGTCACGTAATCAGAGCAGTGCATGTTTAGGATTGAACGGAGGCAGCGCTGATGGAAGCATTTGAGAAGCCGCAGGTGGTGGTAGATGACACATGATTCAGACCCATATAAAAGAGTAGACAGAACAATGGCTCTGTAGACACTGATCTTTGTGCTTTTCTACAGGCGTTTATTGGGCCAGACTCTTTTATGGAGTTTTCTGAAAGCTCTGTATGCCTTTGCTAACCTCTTGTCTATCTCTTTGTCAATCTTACCGTTCAAGGAATGATGCTTCCCAGACAGGTGAACTGCTGGACTGGCTTAAGCTCTAATTCGCCTATGGTGATATGGCGATTATGGGAGACTTCCTGAGGTGCAGGTTGGTAGAGAACTTCTGTCTTCTTCAAGCTCACTTCCAGCCCAAAAAGCTCCGCAGCCTCTGCAAAGCAGGATGTTAAATGCTGCAGAGCTGCTTCTGTGTGAGCAATGAGGGCGGCATCGTCAGCAAAAAGCAGCTCATGGACAAGGTCATTTAGGGTCATAGTGTGGGCCTTCAATCGCCTTAGGGTGAATAGGCTTCCATCGGTACGATATCGGATGTAGATGCCGTTTTCTTTATCAAGATCTGCCGTGACTTTTTGGAGCACCATGCTGAAGAAGATTGTGAATAGAGTTGGCGCAAGAACACAACCTTGTTTCACACCGTTGGTTATTAGAAAGGGCTCAGAGAGCTCATTGCCATATCTGACTTGTCCACGCAGGATGATAATTTTGAGGAACTTGAGGGTGTATCCTAAACATTCAAAGATCTGCCACAGGTCTTTTCTGCTCACAGTGTCAAAAGTTTTGGTGAGGTCAATGAGGTTACATAGAGACCTTTGTTCTGTTCCCTACACTTCTCTTGTAGTTGTCTGAGAACAAATACCATGTCTGTGGTGCTCCTATTGGCTCTGAAACCACGCTGGCTTTCAGGTAGAAGTTCTTCTGTGATAATGGGTACTAATCTGTTCAGAAGTATTCTTGCAAGGATTTTACCAGCAATAGAGAGCAAAGTAATACCTCAGTAATTGGAGCAGTCTGATTTTTCTCCTTTCCTCTTGTACAGGGTGATGATGACTGCATCATGGAGATCTGGTGGTAGTTCGTCTTGTTCCCAGCAATGCACAACAACTTGTGGAATTTAGCATGGGGTGTTTGACCTCCATGCTTCCAGACTTCAGGTGGAATTCCATCAACCCCAGATTCCTTGCCAGTTTTCACCTGCTGTATGGCCTTAAATGTTGCTCCCACAGGAGGGGCTGTATCCAATTCATTTTTCACCGGTTGTTGTGTAATGTGCTGAATTGCTGAGCCTTGGACTACACAGCTGGCATTGAAGAGTCTGAAAATGTTCAGACCATCAGTTCAGGATGGAGGTTTTATCTGCGAGAAGCATTTGACCATCCGCACTGAGTAGGGGGCTTTGAACCTGGTGTGTGGGTCCGTACACTGCTTTCAGTGCCTCATGGAATCCCCTTTGGTCACATAAATCTCTGCATAGTTGGGTCTTTTCTGCTAGGTTGAGCCACCATTTGTTCTGGATGTCTTGAAGTTTCTGTTGGAGCTTACTGCATGCAAGACAAAAGGCGGCTTTTCTTATATGGCAAGATGGCTGAGCAAGGTGTGCTTGGTGAGCAGTTCTCTTTTTTTCAACAATTGCTGGATCTCTTGATTGTTTTAATCAAATCAGTCTTTGTTTCTCTTGGAGGAGAACCCTACGGACTCTTCAGAGGACTGCAGGATGCAATTTTTAATATGTTGCCAAAGTGCTTCAGGAGAGGGATCTATGGGATTATCTTTAAGTCTACTTTGCAGGTTTACCTGGGAACTGTCTCTCACTGTAGCTGTTTGAAGATTGTTAACTTGGAGCCTCCTCCTTGGAATGCCACCTCTCGTAGGTTTGCGCTTGAAGTGGATATTAAGTTTGCAATGTACAAGGCGATGGTCTGTTTGGCATTCTGCACTAAGCATCACTCAGGTATGACGGACATCACAAACATTTCTCTGTTGCCCTAAGACGTAGTCAATGAGGTGCCAGTGCTTGGATTGAGGATGCATCCAGGTTGTCTTCAGGCTGTCTTTCTGTTGAAAGATAGTGTTGGTGATGGTTAACTGCTGTTCTGCACAAAACTCTAGCAGGAGGCGTCTGTTGTCATTGCAATTTCCAACACCATGCTTGCCCAGGACTCCTTTTGAGGCTAGCAGGCCCATCCTGCCTACAGACACACTTTGTCTGACCCTTCAGCTGAGATCCATCTGGCATGGGGGACCCTACCAGGGGCACATACCACCAGCAGCATAGCTTGCAACCTCATGATGGCACACAATCTTCTTCCCCTCAACAAGGGGGTGTCCGCAGAGAAGAACATGTACTTTAAATTTGGGTCTATAGGCTACATATGAATTTTCTTTGTTCACTGTTGCTGTGTCAAAAAAATAAAAAGGCATTTCCTGAAACAACACTGATACCTCCAAGCTTATGAACAGCTTCTGTATAGTTTTCATTTCATAAAGTACTGTGTAAATAAGTCTTTTGTGGAATGGTGACAGTGAAAGTAGAGGAGGGGTCTCTTCATAGAAACCTTCTCACTCTGTTCTCCACAGAGATGCAAATTCCTCCAGGCAGCAATAGGCATTCACTTTACAAGTAGAGAATTGAGATTTGTGTATCTGGTCATTTTTCATTTTTAGTGCTTGTATCTCTGCAAGAGATAAATTGTTATGGTTTTGCAGACTGGAAAGAAGTTCAACCCTCAATTTATCTCATTCATACATGGTAGCTAAGCAGATTATACAGCGATTAAAAAATGCTGTAGTTCAATAACACCCGATTTTTCCATATGGAGTGCCATGTATCCTAGTTTTTATACTAGATGCAAACAGATTTCAGGTATTTGGAAAGCTAAAAATTCTAGAAATTGTAGCAGATTTTTAGAGAAAGGGAAGGAAAACACAGGATGCTGCCAGCATTGAAGCATCATTGCTGTGAGGAAATATGCCTTTCCATTACAATGCCATGCATACAGAAGTAAATGAAAGATGGAGTCTTGCTTTTTGCAGAAAACAGGCAAACAGCAAGAACCAAATGTGGCCAGGGAAGATAGGAACTAGGAATGATTTTGTAAATAAAACTGTGGCTGTGTCTAAATTTTTTTTCCTTTTGAAATGAATTAGACTAGATCCAAATGTAAAATTCATTTCTTAATTAGCAAGTCCAGAAGAAAGTCATGAAGATTGGTGGATGGAAGCACCTCTCTGATGAAGACAGGCTGAGAGTATTTGGGTTGTTCAACTGAAAAAGACTCAGAGGAGACCTTATAACAGTCTTCCAATACATAAAAGGACCTACAAGGAAGGTTGTAGAGGGACGTTTTACAAGGCCAAATAGTAATGGGGTATGGCTTTAAAGATGGTCCATTTAAATTAGATATCAGGAAGCAACTCTCACTACTTTAAGCAATCTGATTTAATGGGAGGTGTCCCACCAGATGCAGGGCTTGGAACTAGGTTATATTTAAGCTCCATAAAGGATTATAAGTATGTTCAATGTCAATTAAAAACTATGTAAGAAGAAACAAAAGTATTTGTTCTGAGTGTAGAAAGTCAAGCACCGATGGGAAGGTGCCAGTCTGTCTTGTCATTTGCAAAACTGAAAGGAAGCTAAGAGAAAAACCACCTTGGAATAATGTTTTCTTTACTGGAAAAGTTAGACAAAGAGGCTGATTAAACAAAACACACATGGGAGTATTTCCTAAGAGCAGCCCAAAGAACATATTAATTATGGAATTTACATGTGTTTAGAACCATGAAAATGGAGCAAACTATGTGCTGAGATTTAGTACACTGACAGAGACTAATGGCATTTTAGGCAACTGCCAGAATTTTTAGTGCCTTTTTTTTCCTTCACTGGTTTTGGCTTATGAATTGTCCTCAGAAAGCTCTTCTTAAGAAGGCCTTAAAATATAATTAGTGTTCTACAAAATGATGGTGATAATTTATAGAAAACTAATTAGAGATTAATACTGCTGTATCACTTAGATTCTTCAAGTAAAACAATGTAATTAGACAGTTTAGACAACTTGACACTTCATTCTATAAGATTACTCAAACTACAGAGGGTTTTATTTTAATTCTAGTCTTTCTCTTGCCCATCAAGACATCTTAAATACATTTCAGCACTTGTTGAGAAATAAGAATAAAATATAACTAAAAAAATATATGGTCTTTACTCTTTCTTTAAGCAAAAAATTATATGCTTTTAACATCTTCATTGTTGCTGATAAAAAAAAAGCAAATTTTCACTTATGTATTTTGCTTTAGAGGTAACACAGGTACCTAGACACATATAAAAACCAGGGTAGTATAAAAAGTATGTCTCACATTGCATGGAAGGATTTTAAAATGTGTGCTTCAAATGAAAAAATAGGTTTCAATAGATGTCACCAACAACTTACAGCAATAGTTCTTTAATGTACAAATTTTACTATAATTAAAGAACTATTCAGTGGACAATGGCCTGTCTAAATAGGGTGCTACTGATATTACTGCATAATATTTTCAGCACACACATACATATACTTTAACATGTGTATATTTAGGCGGCAGTAAGTCAATTCATAATTCCTCTTTTTAGCTGCAGTGTAGCAGCTCTTTGCTCTAATGTTTCCTGTGAATATTAATCTCTAGGATGTGCTATCTCCTTGTATCGTTTAAATGTTTGACAGCAGTGATTACAGAACACCTATATTGCTTTTTGAATTCATACACCAGATCTCAGACCACTATCTTTAAAGAAGTGTTGTCATCACGGAGGTTCTTGTTTCTACAAAGAACTTCAAGGGAAATAGCTTCATAACCCACAGAAAGAAGTCAAGTCTACTCAAGCTGAAGAAATGTCAGTATTTACTACAATAGACATTTCAGCTCACTCATTGATATTTAGAATGGGCAGAAAGAAAAAAAAGTTGTGCATTTTCTTTGAAGTGTTAAGGATTGGAAAACAGGCTTTTAAAAAAGTCTGGAAACAGTGTTTCCTTTCTAGGTAAGCTGCAATCAAAAAATAATGGGGACATCAATAGAAAAACATTCCTGGAGGCTCCTAGACTATTACCCGGCCCAGTAACACCTAGATAGACATGGGGAAAGTGTAAAGTTTATTTCAAACTAGACCCCAGCCAAAGAACCCTGAAATTTAACTGCATATCATTCCTGCATGGAAAAGACTCTTAAAAGAGGATTTTAATTTCTTATATTCTTTTGTAAAAAAATTCACCTAAGAAGATAAGGCATACAGTCTGATCTAATAGTTTTTGTTTTATTGTAAAGACTAAACAAAGTGCTGTAACACAAACATTAAAATTACAAATGTATTTACAAATAGATGAAATACATACTTATTGAAAGACGCAAATTAATTTGGAGTAGCTTTCTGTATCTAAGGGTGGTAATTTAGTCTGATGGGAATTTAATAACTCATATTTAACATATTACTAATATGATGTTTTTCTTACTGTAAATTAGAATTACTGAGAGTATAAATCACTTATTTAAATAGAAATCTTGAATTCTACAGAAAAACTCTTTAAGCTGGCAAAGAGCAGCTAGGAGCAGGTAGTCTTGTTGTTTTCAAAGAAGTTTCAATTAATTTGTGGTTTTGGTTTTTTTACATAAGTAAACACAGTTAATTAAGACATTCTCTGTCACTGTCTATCATACTGCAGCTGTAAAAGCTAGATTACTACATTTAGTCATAGCCCTGAGCTAGGGCCAGCACTTCATCAAGGGACAAGTTAGACAATTTTAGGGAGACATCTGTACAAGAGAGCATGCTGTACATCTTGGAAATGAGAAAAAACAGTCTGGGAACCATAAAGTCCAATAGACTTCTGATTCCTATAGCCCCCCCTTCAATTTTTATGCTAAAATCCTGGTATATAAGTCTCACATCAAACTGCTGTCAGTAGAGAGCTACTCACTTATAGATCTGCAGAACTTATCCTGCCCACCTTGGTAAGATGTTAGAGAAGACCAGAGTCCACGCTTATACAAGAAAGAGTTGTTCTTAACACACATGGAGGTATACATGACACCTGCATACATGAGAGTTGTCCATATGGTAAAGAACTGATGTTTAGATCTTCTCTGTAGATGTCATAATTTTCCCTTTGCATAATAAATACAGAACTACAAAAATTAAAAGTTCAGACAGGTTAGTATAGATACTTACATCTTAATTCATTAGTCTGTGCAGCAAGTCAATAGTCTGGATGATGCTCCCATGATATTTTTCATTATCACACTGATACAGAAACACATTAGACTAAGGAAATGAGAGAATCACAGCCTTTGACTCAGATTTTTTTTAAAGGGGGTGGGTGTTCAATTCTTTAGATTTTTCAATACTAATTGTTTAATTGTCACTTCTTTAATGTCTTGATTGCAAATCCAAATTTATTAACTGAAGGAAGACTCATATTCATTAATGCATTGCTATTTTATTTTGTCTGAGCAAAATTTTAGTCACAGCATTTCAGCATTTTTTTGCTTTTTGCAAAAGTACAGTCACACAAGATATACATAGAGTTATGTAGCTATTGAGAAGTTGGTATAACATAGTTTTGGGGGTGAGGGGAGGGACGTTTATGCAGAACTATGTACATCTCTGCTTTGGGAAACTGACAACATGGAGTCTAAACCACGGAAATAACTTCTGAAGAGCACATTTGAAAGATGAGAGTCTGAACACAACTTTTGAGATCTATCCTTTTTACTGTCATATATATAGAAATACACAGTCTAGTTTAAAATTTAGTGTATCAAATATAATATCTGTTTATTCTCAAGCAACATCTGTCTTGAAAGAATAAGACAGTGGCCAGCACGTTTGTACGTTTTTAACTATAAGGCAATGATCAAAAGCTGTTTTAAATTTCACAGTTTGGACTAATTTTGTTGAAGCTACATCTGTAATGGTATAATCCACCTCAGGTAATGCTGGTGCCTTAGAGAATGGGTTACAAATTTTTTAGAACTGAAAAATACAAAACCAATAAACAGAAGTAAAGTTAAATAAATGATCAGATTATTTTATCTGAGCAATCATATTTGCTTTAATAGAACAACAGGTTAATTAGCCAGCAAGTCACTTTTACATAAGGAATGAATGTTATGGAAAGCTATTAAAGTGAACTCTCATCACAAGTTGGAGGGTCAAACAGAAAGTGTGACATTGATCAGTATCTAAAACATCGAACCTGCACTTTTCACTTTTTTTTTTTTTTTAAGCTTCAGTTTGTCTCTCTGCAGGGTTTATCTAGAGAACAGTTCAAAACAAGATTCTATGATATGGGTAACTTTGTCAGATAAGCAGTGTTGGGTTAATGCAGTGTTGACTCTTGGACATAAACATCAAATGTACCTAGAATTTTGTAAATTGATAACAATAAAGATGATTTTTTTCAAGTGCAGATATCAGTATCAGGATAAAAAAAATTGATGCACAGGTGACTCAGGATCAGGTCATAGACCTCATTAGCAATTCTTTTTAGGTTTTAAAAGTATGATGTAAAAATGCATTTCTAGTATGAATTTTCTGTGCATGTTTGCAATATGAACATCCGCGGTGCACTACATAGCAGGATTCTTAAGACTTGAGCTTCTCTGAAACAGCTAATCTTCTTATAATTCTTACCTAAAACTACTTTATGGATGATGAATGACAGCATGATAAAGAAATACACAGATATAAAAAGAAATGTTTATCATCTACTGAAAAAATAGTGGTTAGAATTGGCCGTGGCTGAGAACTCTCATTTACAACGTAACTGGATTTGCGAGCACGCTGCTAAGGAGAATAGTTTTAGATATTCCTGTTATTTGCTGATGGACATCATGCTTGCTCCAGCTGTCAGGAACACAGCTGTTCTGTTTCCCTTTGAGTGATCAGTGGTGCTGATGCCCTCCAGCCAGCATGTTCTTTGCTAAGGTCCAACAGAGAGCTGTGAAAGAGCTGAACGTTGGGCTTCTAACAACAAAATGAAAAAACAAATTTCACAACAAATCTCATTTTCACTGCTGCCTGATATCACCCAATTAGAATGGGCTGAATTTTTTCTAGTACAGTGGCTTGGAAGGAATCACAAGGGAAGTTTTTCTTATGATTATTAAAGCAATTTTGGGCCAAAGTTGTTGTCTATTAGAGAAGATGTTGTTGTAATATTCTGTATAACTTAATAAAGCCATTTAAAATAAATGAGTTAGATCCAAAGGGGCATATTTTGTAACTTCATATTGAAATGTATGTGGTCTGGATCTCATTGCATTTGTACCAAGAGCAATACTGAAAACAAATCATTAAAGCAATCCTCATATTTTCCTTCTTAGTTATGCAAAAACTTTTTTTCCTACTGCTTCAGGAATGCATGCAGATGAAATACATCTGCTCATGTAGATGTAAAGTATATAATGCTCAGAACAATTTCTGAAGTTCTAAGTGAGAGGAAATCATGAAAAAATCTTCATGTCAAAGAAGTAGTTATCTAGGTGTATACAGGATATTTCGGAGATACGTGAACCTTAATACAGTAGGAAAAATTAGAAGAAGATACCTATGATATATCTGAAAACAGTACATGATGTTTACTGTGAGGACAGACAAAATTTGGGGAAAAAGCAAAGGGTTCTACAATCTGAATACATTTTATAAATATTAAGTTTAATGCTTCTTCAAATGCCTTTTTACCAATGCTTAACTTTTGTAGTGTTATGATTTTTGTTAGCCAAAATGTCATATTGCATAAACCAGTTTCAGTGCATTCCTTTACAGTGTATGTGTGTGACTATTTTTTGCTGATTATGGGATGCACTGAACTCTCTGGAATTAGTTCTAGTTGAAATTTGTGTCAAGGAATTCAGAATCTTACTGTCTTCAAAGTAAGAAATGTTTTCAGTATTCATAATCTATCTTTTTCAAACTGATGAACTTTTATCATACAGAAAGAAATTATTTTCTCTTTCTAAATAGTCCAAGTTTTCTGTGGTAGTATTCCTGACCTTAAAACAAACTCTCAAAACAAGATAAGTTACACCATATTTCAAAGAGCATCCTTCCTTCTCTTTTTGCTACTCATTTTTCAATGTTCTAAAAATACTCTCTGTTGGCTTACAAATCTGATTACTCCTACATTGACTGAACTGAATAATTTTTTCTTCTAAAAGATTCTCATTTAACCAGTTAAATAAATGCCTGGAAAAAGTCTCAAAATCAGTCTCTTTATCAGTCTTGCAGAGAAATATCTTTTGAGGTTTCAAACACCCTTTCCAGATAAGACATTTGGTAAAAGGTGTTTGGGGTTTTCAGAAATGTGGGTGTATATAAATGGCAAAAGTCAGTAGTTGCCAAAAGGCTTTGGAGCACAGTAGATACTTGTCTGTGAGGGAGTCTGTTTCAGGAATGAACCTGAGGTTCAAGAAATGAGATATGGTGCCACACTGTAATGATTACACTACCACCCACATACATTGCAAAGTGGTGTGAAAAAGGTCTAAGAACAGACAACAGTATAGAAGACAGTGCATTTACAAAGAGAAGGAAAGCATTTAGAAAACTGAAAACACTAAGCTGAAGAATACTGTATGCCTTTTAGAAGGGTAAGATAGTGGGTTTTGACAGTTTCTGGAGATAGGCTCAAAGATGCCTCTGCTTCAGTGTAGCAAAGCACATTATCTCTGGACTCTAATTCAGTTTTCTCAAAGTAGGTACAATTGGATATGACTGAATTGTATATGAGCAAATACCATAGTCCCTTATATACCCTCCTCCCTGTTAATGCCTCCCCATTCTTTTTTCTGATCCTGCTGCAGCCATATAACATGCATGGTGCTGGGTTGTCAGGACAGCAATGAACAGTAAGTGGTGAGAGAAGCTGCTCCAAACCACCAGCAAGTCATCCAGCATTGCCATAGACTGCAGTAGCAAGTCAGTCTTGCAGAGTTTGTGAGTACCTCCACAATATTTTGCAGTGTGATCCTTAACAATTCTGGATCTATGCACTAAGACAACACATGAGAGTATGACAAAACAGTGAGTGCTAGGTTAGTACAGTGTGAGTTACAATTAGTGAAGTCTCCAGTAATAAAGTAAATTATTGCACCAAAGTGACTTGGTGTGTTAGTCTGGGAACACAGCAGTGATAAATGTGGAAAAGACTTCATTTCATTACCTTGCTCAGTACTATTGCTTGCAATTCCATCTTGTTCCACTAACTTTTCAACAATTTATCATTCTCTTTTTCAGCAATTTGTAAGATATTTAGCAAGGGAAAATTAAGGCTAGTTAGGTGTTTTTCTCATGTTTTCAAACCACTTTGTACTCACTATTATGACTATTAGAAATTGTGAGTAACTCAGTCAGAGTAACTCAGTTCTAAAGGTTTAATACTTCAACAAGGCAAACAGTTTTTTAAATCTCATAAGTCATGTTTCAGAAGGTTTATATTGTATTCAATACAAGAAAGATGCAGATAACCTTCCAATTCTTAACTTTCCAACATCCTGTGCAACTCACGGAATTACAAAATCATACAGTGGATGACGCAGGAAGAGACCTCTGCTGAATAACAGAAGGATATACTGAACCTCAGGTTACTTTAAAGTCAAGGTTTGAATATCAAGAGATGGAAATTTCACAAAATCTGTGGTCAAGTTCTTCCAATATTTGATTAATCTTTCCAAGTGTTTGAGCAACGTTTGTTAAAAAAGCCCCAAACAACTAAAGTTTCCTATATTTCAACCTGTGTCTGCTGCCTCTTCTCTTCTCTTTGCACATCTCTGAGAAGAGTTTGTCTCCATCTTCTCTAAATCCTTTCATTAGGAAAGTAGACAGCTATTGAGTCTTACTGCACTTTATTTTCTTAAAGCTGAACAAATCTGAGAGGACTTGCTCCACGATACTCCTGTGGGCCAAGGTGAGATTGACTTACAGTTTCCTAGGTCTTTGCTCTAGTGTTTTTTTGAAGATGTACATTTTTCTGTTTCCAACTTCGACATGTTAAGGACACCATTTCCAGTGAGAGCTGAAGATACAGGTTTTAAGATTCTTTAAAAACTGTAGCTTCTTTGCAGTCTCTTCTGCCAGTTTAGACTTGTTTGTCTCTTTAAAGGTGTGGTTAACATGATTAAAGCTATCCTTTCTTCCTACCAGCTGTGAATGGCACAGAACTGAACTGGATCTTGAAATATTCTTGAAATATACATAATTGACAAAACAAATTCTTGTAGTTTCTACAAAGTTACAAAGTCTCTCATTTTCTGAATGATATTTTACATTTTGTACTATATTTTGCTCTATTTTGGAAGTAAAATTATTTTTACAGATATTGTTTTTATTCTTTGTGGAAGCTTTATTAATGGGTACAATATGAGAAGGGAACTATTCATGTTCTATCTTTTTTAAGGAAACTATTAACAGAATCACAGAATATGCTGACTTGGAAGGAACCCAAAAGGATCATCGAGTGCAACCCTTAACCTTGCACAGGACCATCTCCAAGAGTCACACCAAGTACCTGCAAGCATCATCCAAATGCTTCTAGAACTCCCCCAGACTTGGTGCTGTGACCACTTGCCTGGGAAACCTATTCAAGTACCCAACCACTCTGAGTGACGAACCTTTTTCCAATATCTAAGCTAAACCTCCCTGACACAACTTCAGGCCATTCTCTTGGGTCCTGCCACTGATATGAGAAACAGAAATGGTTTATTTCTTAAACATTGTTAACATTATTGAAGGACTTTTGCCCCCTGTAGCAAACTCCAAAGAAGCAACTGCTCATTGAAGCCTGCTCTTATCCAAATAGGCCTACTAATTTGGACTATTTTGGGAACTGGAGGTACATCAATTATCCCAGGAGCAGACAATCATGGTGCAATCTGACAATGTGTAAAGTAATCCCCCAAGGTTGAGGGTGTGCTCACCTGCCATCTCAGGCTACCAGCTGACTGATGAACAAGATAAGGAGAGAGGAAAATCCTGCTAGGCAGGGAAGTGTTTCTTTGTCCTTATACAAATGACTCAGCTGGGATAACTCCTCTCCAGGCAAGGACCAGGACAATTCACACATAGCCTGAGGATATTCATCTCTGCTGATGAGCCATAATGGGTCATCAATGGACTCAACTTGCTGACATAACAGGCAGCTGTAAGGCCTTAGAAGGAGCCAAAGTCTTCTGAAATGTCCTGTGATCCAGTATCACATCATCCAGTGTAGAACACTCTGCCCCAGGGTAGGTACTGGGGTCATTATCACCTGGCCTAACCTCAGTAAAAGGCCACACACACTTCACTCAACACTTTGTTTACTTCACTTACCACATGGGACTTTCCTTACCTCCCTGGACTTCCTTGACTTTTTCCTTCACCACACAACTTCCTTCACCATTATGGGCTTTCTCCCTTACCACCTGTGAGAGACTGGATTTGTATCTCACTAGATTGCTTAATTATTTTTTTTGATAAACTATTTTGTCTCTGTGTGTGTGGCAGGGAGGTTGGGCCTGCAGCCTCATGGCTTGGGAGGCACGTGGTTTGCAGTCAACATGGTGGCCTGGAGTGCTCATGGCACACGAGGTATGTGGCTGAGCTGTCAACCAGATAAGGCCTGTCTGGTGGCCTGCCAACACCATGTCTCCTGGAGGCTCTGATTTGCTATAGCCCCTTTGGCTAGGAGAGCTGTGAGTGGTCAGTGAACCTGATGTCCCATGTGGGAGGGTTGGCCATGGTGGCCAAACCATCTAAATATGGGGGCTTATGGGTTCCATCTTGTCCTGTCTTCTCTTCTGGGATCTGCCACCATGTGACCTCTTGTCAGTAACTATTTTTTTCTCCTGAGTTTCTCTGTTTAGTTCTTTCATCTCTTAATCTCTCTTTTCTTCCTTTACTCTGTTATTCCTCTTGTGGACAACTTAAAGCTGATGTGTGGTATTTCAGTAATGTGTGGTATCAGTGTTTGGTGGGTGATTTAGTGTAAAGCCTATCCTTGATCGGTCATTACTCCTTCTAAAAACCTTTTACCAAAACATGTACTTTTTCACTAAATTAAAATAATTTTTCCTATAGATTCTTCTCTTCTCTCCAATGTGTTAAAGGACCAACAGCTTTGCAAAAGTCCAAGTGAGCAAAATCTCTTGGAGTCTTACATGTAAATAACTGTCCAGGCAGCATGTGGCTTGACACCCAGTGTATTACACCTCCCTGGGCTTTGCTTGATGGAACCATCACTTTGAAAAACTGGGACTGTCATCACCAACAAAAAGGGCATCTATGGGATCCCATAGAAACCCACTGAGTGGTGATGTATTTTCTGTTTAATCTGTCTTTCTGTCACTCTTTCTCTCCCGCTTTCTCTCTTTTCTTTATTTCTTCCTATTACTCTCCTCACATTTACTGTTAAATAAAAATCCTTATTATTGACTTTGGCGTGTGGCCCTGTTTGCACCTTAATCTGGCCAGAGGCATCTCTCTAATAATTTGAAAGAACCTGATCATAACATCTGGTCACCACAGTGAAGAGATCAGTGCCTGGCCCTTCTCTTCCTCTCATAAGGAAGTTTTAACTGCAATGAAGTCTCCCCTCAGTCTCCTCTTCTCCAGGCTGAACAAACCAAGTGACCTGAGATGTTTGTCACACGGCTTTCTAGTTAAGTGTCATCTGAAAACTTGCTTAGTATCCCTTCCAGTCCTGTGTTCAACTTATTTATGAAGATATTGAAGAGCAGAGGGCTCAGGACGGAGTCCTGTGGAACCCCACTAGTGACAGGTCACCACTCTGATGTCATCCCTTTCAGTTTTACCCTCTGTGCTTGACCCATGAACTAATTTCTCAACCACCATATGATGTGTTTATCCAGCTGTGTTCTAGACATTTTGCCCAGCAGGGTATGTGAAAGACAGTAACAAAATATTCTCTACTCCTTTCCCCAGTAAACCTGTGTCAACACCTAAAGAGCATGCAAAGATTGGGCCTGCTTATAAACTGATATATAGTTAAATAGAAAGCAAGGTAACTTTTCCATAAAAATATTTATTCAACATGGACCTTCTGCTAATATTCAACAATTTTTAGGTTTTTAGTATAACCAGTCTTCTTTTTGCTGGTGACATTTGTGTACATCTGCTCGCTATTTCGTATTCCATGTAAACATCACATTAAATAGTCATAGAATAAACAATTTGAGGCAGAATGGAAAGAAAAAAAAAGAAAGTGAGGAAAAAAGAAAGAAAAAGAAAAGGAAAGAAAGAGGGAAGGAGAGAAGAAAAAGGAAGGAAGGAAGGAATTCGGAAGGAAGGAATTTGGAAGGAAGGAATTCGGAAGGAAGGAAGGAAGGAAGGAAAGGAGCATCCTAGTTTATCACTGTGTGGGTGTAACCAAAACTGTGTAATCTACACCCTCTGTGTCAGATTTCATGCACTCTTAATAATGGATCATTGGCAGCAGCTGCCCAGAGCATACCTGACACTGCAGGCTCCAAGCTGTGTGTTACAGAACACTGGGAAAGAGGGGTGTGTTTATGTTTTCACAAATGTGTGATAACTCTCCTCCAGGGAGGGGGGAGACAATTAGCACCTTTACACCCAGCCTGAGGGGTCATGTTTGCTAACGGGCCATCAAAGATTCCAAAAATATTCCATGACTCATAGAATTAAATCACCCATTGTGAAACTCCTTGGCTTGGGGAGGTACTAAGCATTCCCACCAGAACCTGAGTATATATAATCTTTGGAGTTTGGAGACTTCGGGTACAACATGTCAGATCCAGGGGGGGACCAGGACCTCAATAGGACTGTGACTGCCACTCTCGACCAGACTAAAATGATCATCCTCACCAACAAGTTTTTACTTTCCTTCTACTTTGTGCTGGGGGGACCATGTGGTGCTTAACACAGGGACTAATGAACACCATTCTGTTTGTGCCCCAGGATGCTGGATTATACCTCTGTTTTTTCTGTGGGTTAAAACCATTTTTTCTCTGTATCATTGTATTATTTCTATCTTTTTAGTAAATTGTAACTCTGGTTTATAATCTCCTTTTAGTTGGGTTCATTTTTCCTGCCAGTTTACCTTTAAAGCAGCATAGGAAGGAAGAAACAGAGGAAGGAAGAAAAGAAAAACACCATGTTCTCGAACATCTGCAAAATTAGAAACATTTAGAGGATTTTATTTTAAGCCTATATACACAATTTATTTCACGGAACAATATTCAAATTTATGTCTACATCCTTCATGGATAATTTATTAGTAAAACTTTGCAGATGAATAACATATTGGCCAACTGTGGTCATCATCAGTGTACAGAAAATGGTATCCGTTTGTAGAGGTCATAACATGAACAGGCTACTCACTTACGAACCACGTTTAGAAAGCTATATGCAAGTGCTCTGCAACTTATAAACCTGGAGTCTCATGGATTGCTAACCCGTAGAACAAAGTGTCTATGTAAAAGCACAGGGGAGCTGCAGTCAGGGCACAGGACCAGAATAAAGGTGTCATTTCATATCAATAACATTCAGACAGGGATCAGATCTGCTCTGTGCTGGGACACAGGACTGGCTGAGCATTATGAGCAACTCAATGAGGCTATACAATCCTCAGAGCTCTGG
Organism: Willisornis vidua nigrigula; assembly: GCA_021164005.1. Taxonomy (NCBI): domain Eukaryota; kingdom Metazoa; phylum Chordata; class Aves; order Passeriformes; family Thamnophilidae; genus Willisornis; species Willisornis vidua. The sequence continues at coordinate 16,112,128 of JAJPCS010000033.1, forward strand.
GCTATCAGGACAAGTTCTGCCTTTATTCTCTCATATGAGGCACAGAGTTCTGATAACCGCAACTCACTTTCTCAACCTGTACTGAATTCTGTGTACCCATCTAGTGATCTACCTGCATGTCTGCCTTAATGTGTTGGGCCATCTGCCTGATTTTTACATATACTGACAGAAGATGTGAACCACAATAAAGGTCATGAAGATTATGAAGTTTAATAAATGTATTTCTTATCTATCCTTAGACAAATGTATTGACAGAATATCCCAACTAATAATTAAGCTATATAGTTGAATGGAAGATGTTGGATATTGCCACACAACTCATATCCTTAGGAAACTGGGTAATGCATGACAAAATGTCCATTTCAAAATGCAAACATTTCATTATAAACATTCTTCACAGAGATATCTTATTGCTATTGCAAAGAGCCTTTATTATAGGAAGTTCTTTTGTGTAAGAAGAAGATGAATTTGGCACTTGAGCATATTAAACAGCAGTTTCATCAGAGCTGTATGGTTCACAAAAGATTAATCTATCCCCTTGGAATATTCATGAATCAATAAGAATATTCTCTAAGTCCAAGCAATATTCTTACTCTTGACTAAACAAGGTGTCTATATTCTGATGAACCAGAAGTTACTCCCCCCAAATTCCATGAGTTTGTAGATGTTTATTTTCTTTTCAAGGGACAGGAGGAATGGAGTCTCTGTATTTCATTCATCCTATGCTGCATTAGGTAGCCTGTGTTGTGTTATTATTCAAAGGATTCACCCCTCCTGGAAAAATGTTGGGTGAAATATTTGGTTCTACCAGAAAGAAGAACAGAATAAAAACCAAGTGCCAGCTTACAGAGGAGATCTCTGCTAATACCAGCCATATGCACATTGTTAATTATAGTGACATACTGAAAAAAGGGGATTATAAACTCTGTCTCCCTGGTATAGGCTGAGTAGTTTTGTAAATTACTTATTCATTGATTCCCTACTTTTGTTCACTAGAAGTCCAGTTTCCTAAAAATTGGCTTTATGCCTGCACGACTGAAACTATGTATCATATTAACATTAGCATGTTAATAAAATGAAAACTAATTAGAAATACAGCAAACACAGACTAATCCAGATAGTGGCATCTCATTAACAGGGCAAGATACTTCTGTTGTTTGTTGTGTTGTGTTCATTTCAGTTAACAATTTTTAATAAGTGTTCTTCACTCAGCTGTCCCCTCAGAAATTTATTCTAGTCTCAGTGGAGTCACTGTGATTTATTCCACCTCTCCCTGATCAGATGAAGAATAAAAACAGGAGCAATGCATCAAAGGGTCTCCTCTCCTCATTCTCAGGGCAAGTCATGATTGCTTCACAAAGAGATGAAAATTTCCTCTGAACTTTATTGTTACTGAAACATTGCTCTAGTTACCCTGCAGTGCTCTTGGTTTGTAAAATGAAAGACTTGCAAGGTCAGAAAAGATCATTATATTATGAGAAAGTGTTCTTGATTACAGAGCTGCTTAATGTTGAAAATCTGCTGGGTCTATATTATTCCTTTTACGCTATTGCTACATGAAGAAACACAAAGGGTCAAAGGTATGCTGAAGTGTTCCAGCAATGTAATTGTACCAGAGATACTGTACTAGAAGTTTTATTTGGCAACAACAAGGCAACTCAATCATATGAACTACTGAGAACCATGGGAAAAGATAGAATGCAGTCAAGGGAAGAGGCTTGCCTGCATTGCTACACCTCTGGCATCTTCAGAAGAGTGCAGAATATGCGGGAGAAGAGCTAGCAGATGCTGGTAGGTGAATTTTCTGGTTAGCCATTTAGTTCCCATCTGATTTCAAAATGCCTTGCAACAGCAATGCAAAGTTCTGGGAAAGGGATTCCATATAAATGAGTGCTAATTGAAGTGGTCTTCTAGTAGATATTCTACATAGTTAACCACGGGATTGCTAAGGGACAATGTGAAAGGCAGCTGTTGTCTGATACCATCTGCAAAAATGCCCTTCCTACCCATTCCATGTGCTGCTATTACAGAAGAGTTATAGATTTACAGAGAATAAAACTGAAAAATACTGACATAGAAGTCTCTCCTTTCTGAATCCTGCCTGAATTGGTTACCCCCTGCTCATGTAAGTGGAAGGCACAATCTGGGTATGAGTGTCTTGATTTGCTATTACGGAACTGCTAAAATGGAAAGGCAAGCTGAGCAGGAGGTGGAGCTGTTTTGAAGGCTTTAATCTGGTTTCCAGGGAAACCTATTTTTCAGTTATTTGCACGTTCAGCACATCTGTTTCATTTGGACTCTGGCTTTTTGAAAGTGATGAATGTGTCATGGGAAAAATGAATGAAAAAATAATTTAAGGAATTAATGGAATGGAAGGAACATAGAATTATTTTAAAAATGCAGCTATGTTTTCCCTTTCATCTTTCTCCATAACCCCCCTTTCTTTTTAAATATAAACTTTTGGATGATATTTATTCCGTATTTTGCAAAGGCCTCAGGACAGCCAAGATGTCCAGACTCTTAATTGAAATAATAGATTTAAAGAGCATGTGTATATGTATATTAATATTACTAACACCAATAATGGTTGTTAACCCAAATGGCTGATGCAAGAGGAAATATGGACTGAAGAGAAATGGAAATTAGAACAATATAAGAATATACTTATGTATATTGTTCACAGAAAACATCCTATTCTTCTCAAAATAGAAATAGTTTTATTTTCAGGAGAACAACTACACTAAAAGATTGCTGATAACCCAGATGCAAACCTCTCAGAAATACAACAGAATTATCTGGTCAAATGGTCTTATATAAGCAGATCCTGTGGGGAGCCTGCACTGAAACAGGTTTTCTGGCAGGATCTGTGGCTCTGTGGTAAACCCAGTTTAAGGGACCCATCCAGGAGCAGTTTGTGGAGAACTGCAGCCTGGGGAAAGGAATAATATTGGAGAAGTTCATGAAGGATTGTCTCTTGTGGGGGAGACCACCCCCCGGAACAGAGGAAGAGTGAGAAAGAAGGAGCAGTAGGGACAATGTGTGACTGAACTCTCTGCATTCCCATTCCCAATACCTCTATTCCACTCAGGGAGAGAAGACAGAGAATTTGGGAGTAAAGATAAGCATGGGAAGAGGAAAGTGTTAGTGGAGGCTGAGGGGATAAGATGACAGCAAAATACTAAATACAAAACAGAAGCTGGCCATCTAGAGAATCAGTAGCACTACTTGCTGAAGACTGTCTAAAATGGGTATTGGAGATTGGTAATATAATAGGAAAGAAGTTCAGGGCGTTCTTTCTCCTAGTCTTTACTTGTGAAAACTTTGGAAATATTTCTCTATTTGCCCCACTCTTTGTGAGGAAAATTATAGATGGATTAGACCAAATAGAGGAATTGAATGACAGGATAGGATGGCATTTGCTTAAAAAACTAGAAGGAACTGAAACATGAAATTCTCAAGTTACTCCTTAAGGTGTCTATACCACTTGTGACAAAACCCACATTTTTAGAGGATTGTAAATGCAAGTTGAAGTCACCTGCACCAGCCAGAAGGGCTCTAGAGAGCACCTGAGAACTAGAGACAAACAACTCTAACTTCAGCTCATGAAAAGGTCTTCAGTAAAGAAAAAGGTCACTGATTTAATGGGTGAATGCAGACTGCTGATTAAGAGTCAGCATAGTTTCTACAAAGGGAAGGGCTGCTGCAATGGCTTGATAGAGTGCTGAAAAGTTGGTAATGGACATGTTGATAAAGGAAATCCAGTGATCACAATATACTCGGCTTTTTAAAATCGTTGATTTTTGCTGCAAGGAGAATATTTTTAGAGAACTGAATTGTTTTGTCTTTCTTTTATAGACTGAAAGCAGTTCAAGAATAAATCACAAAGTGAAAGATTTAGTGGTCACTGCTCAGTATGGAGAACAGTAACATGTGGTATTCTGAAGAATGTGTCTTAGTTTGAGGGAAACTGAAATATTTACCAAGATCAGAGGAGAGGATTCCTCCTCAATAACCGCTCACCCTTATTAAATTTAGAAAAAAAAACCCAACCAAAACTTTAATTAGAAAATGTATATAAGAAGGATAATGGTTCTTAACTACTTTACATAGATATAACTGTGAACAGACCACAGCAAACTACTCCCCCAGCACCAAAAATAACCCAGCAACCCTCTCAAAACTGTAGATTCCTCCTGGTCCAATTATATTTATGGACAGGGTCAGTGTCACACCTCAGCTGGCTGCAAGATGAATTCTCAGTCTTTTCCCAGCAAGGCAGAGACAAGGCAGTGAATGATTCACGTGATGCAGGATGGAGCCTTTCCTGTGGGGGGAAGAGAAGACTCTCCTTGTCCTTTGTTCAAAAGAAGGAAACACTGGGAGTTAAGGAGTGGTGGTAATTCCCAGAAATCTTGCAGTTGAAGTCAGTCCCCAGGAAGAAAAGGACTGCAGTGTGTCCCAAGGCAGCCGTGACCCCCCTCTCTCTGTCTCTCTGGTCTCTCTAGCTCAGGGTGCCCAGAGATGGCAGGGGAAGGAGAAGACAGAGCCAGAAGGAGCTCTCATCAACTCAGCAAAACAGTGGCTCTTACCCAGCAGCTGCCCAAAATGAAGTGAACCCAGCACAAGGAAAAGCCTCTCCCCCTCCCAGGTGCATTGAGTCTGTTTTCTCACCTCTGCCCCACCATTCAGTTGGAATCTGGAGCCATCAACCACTCCTCTGTCCTGGCACTTCAATGCCCAAAACCTTTGTGTTGGTAGGGTGAGAAAAATTCCCTGAAGGTACCCTTTGACAGAATGCCAGTGATTTTGAAGAGGGAATAGTTTTTACTTAATGCCTTTCTGTGACCTATATGGTTTAGGAAGCCATTAGAACTGATCTGGTTCAGGTATCCAAATGCCTGTTTGCTGCTGAATACCTTAATGCTGGTGGAAAGTTCTCAAGAACCTTGCAACACTAAGAAAGCAAAAGGCTGACAGATTTCAGTGTAGATACAAATAAAGTCTCTAGAGAAAAAATAATCAAAACTGTACTTGCAGAATGCTGATTTTGGAATGACAGTTGTAATTCAATAGGGATATCTTGGAATTGTTATTGACACCTCTCTGAAATCTATATTTTCTGTATAGTAGCATTCACAAAAGCCAAGAAAACGTTATTGCAGTCAGAAGGTGTAGTGAACAGGATGAAGGCTGTAATTTTGATGTTATATAAAATCTTTGTATGTTCTTACTGTGAACATTTTATGGGGCTGCGTTCTCTGCATTTCCATGAAGGTAAAGCGAAATTAGAAAAGGTAGAGAGCATTAAAATGTAAGAGAGAATAGAGTTTAAAGAACTGAGACTAAAATGGCTGCTGCTCTTCCATTGAAGGTGAAGGCAGAGACTGGATATGGTCTGAGCCAAGAGAGTGAAACATAAGGTAAAGTGAGTACTGTTACTCACTGTTAAGAGGGCAAGAGGATGGGGATATCAGTTTGAAAGAGGAAGAGATCAATTTAAAACAGATTATTATAAAAACAGTAATGAACATCAGCAATCTGTTGACACAAAAACTTAGTGAGGTAAATAGTATCAGCAGATTCACAAAAGGATGCAACAAGTTAAAGGCAAAATGGTAAATGGACACTAAATACAGCAGGTATGGATGTGCCTTTTGACACCCTTGGTTCTGTGAATGTGGTTGATGGGGAAGTCGGCAAGGAATGCACTCCAGAATGAGATGTATTCCACAGTCATGAGGGAACTAGCACATGAAGTTGCAAAGCTGCTCTCTGTCATATTTGAAAGGTAGTGGCATTCAGATGAAATCCCCAGGGAACTAGATAAAGGGGAACATCACATCCATTTTTGAGAGGGGTAAAGAGGAGGACCCTGAGAAGTACTGACCAGACAGCCTTACCACCAGTCCCGGTAAGATGATGGAGCAGATTCTCTTGCAAGACATGTCAAAACATATGAAAGATAATGAGGTGATTATAGACAGGTAACATGCTTCACAAAGAGTAAATCACACCTGACTGATATGGTGACCATCTATAATAGAGTAACCGCATCAATGAACAAGGGAAGAGCAACGGATGTAATCTGCGTAGACTTTTGTAAAACTTTTGACAAGTTTCTGTAGAATTTTCTGTCTGTGACATTGGAGACATATTGATTTGACAGAAGGACTGTTAAATGGATAAGAGACTGTTTGGAATGGTACTTCCAAACAGTTGCAGTCAACACCGCAGTGTCCAAGTGGAAACCAGAAATAAATGTTATTTCTCAAAGGTACATGTAGGTCTCAGTGCTATTTAATATCTTCATAGATGACATAGGCAGTAGGACTGAGTATGGCCCAAGCAACTTTGAGGATGACACCAAACAAGTGGTGTAGTTGATTCGCTAGAGAGAAGAAGCACTCTGCAGAAGGACCTTGACAAGCTTAGTATGTGGGCCTGTGAGAAGTTCAGGAAGTTCAACAGGTCAAGGACAAAGTGCTGTATCTAGTTCATGGCAGGTTCAGAGGAGGGCCACAAAAATGTTCAAAGGGGTAGAATCACTCTCCTATGAAAAAAGCTGTTAAAGTTGGGATTGTTCAGACTGAAGAAAAAAGGGCTCAGAGGAAACATTTTTTGGCTAATATTGCATAGAAAAGTGGGAGCAGACTTTTTACCAAGGCCTGTAGTGACAACACAAGAGGTAACAGTTTTAAACTGAAAGAAGGTTAAGTTTAGACTGGACAGAAAGAAGAAATTCTTTACTCTGAGGAAGGTGAGGCACTGGAACAGGTTGTCCAGAGTAGCTGTGTTTGCCCCATCCCTGGAATTGTTCCTGGTCAGGCTGGATGGGTCTTAGAACAACATAGTTGTTCCTGTCTGTTCAAGGTGGTGGACCAGGTGATCTTCAGAAGGCCCTTCTAACATGAACTGTTATATGATTCTATGACTCTGTGAATAGATGGAATAAACTACTATTGCCACTACCAGAGGAAAAACTATTGCACTGGACAGAGTATAGATCTGCTTGAGTACAGTATTTCTGATGTTCCTATGTAAACTAAGATGCAACAAAAGACTGAGATAAAAAGCATGTCCAGTAATAGACTATTTTTTGTGGTTTAGTTGACGAAGGGGGCGGAAATGGGAAGAATTGGTACCAAAACAAGAAAAGAAATAAGATTTGTTTCTAATATATAACTTAATTTTTTGTTCTTTTTGGTGAATAAGAAAAAAATAAAATATTTCAGTATGCAATATAAATTATTGCATTTCTGTAGGAATTGTTAAAATCTTCCTAACTGTTTTATTTTCTCAATTTACATCAACAACAAAACAAAAATGAATTATATTTTGGCCACTGTTAAATTCTGAATTTCTTTGGGCTAAAGATATACTTAATGGTAAAGTCTTGCTATTTTCATAATTTTTTAACACTTTCCCATGGAAAACTTATGAATACTTTTGATATTAAAACAACTGGGTGTTTCAGGATGCAATGGTAAAATTTGACATTGTTCTGTCTACTTTAGCATACTTTCACAAAACTTATCTAGAAATAAAAATTGTGTCAAAAAATAGAAATGAAATTGGTCAAAGAAAAAATAGAATTTATCTACCAATTTGTATTATGAAAACTATAAAATAAAGAAAAAAATAACACAGTAACTTTTCAAAAATGTTTTAGCTGTGCTCATCTTTTAGAATCATTATTTTTATATTGTGCTATACATGTGATATTGAATAAAACATTAGGCTTAAATGAGACATTGATAGCATGCAATGTGATACTGAAATAGCCTAAAAATGTGCCAAATTCCAGAATTTTCAATAAAATGAGGATAAATTAGCAATGCAAACACAAAACATAGGGCTTGTCATTGGGCTTATGCTTGTAAAGGTCGGGGTTTATAAAAATCTTTTTTATAAAGAAGTTACTTAGAATTTAAGTTTCCAAACAATAAAAAATTTTACATATTTCTCATCATTCCAGCTAGGAAAAGTATCATGAATATGAAAGGATCAATTTTAGGAATAAAATCCTAAAAGTTAATTCCCCAGTTCCATATACATATCTATATCTCTATCTAAATATAACTTTGTTGAAAGTAAAAAAATAAACAGCATTTCTACTGTGCCACTGAAACACGGAACTGTGAAGTAAACAACTCATTTAATTCACAGTGGTTTACCATTATCCTCTGCTATTTAACTGTATTTTATATGTCAAGAGTTTAAGTATATTTCAATATGTTGGAATGTAGTATAGATACAGAATCAGGTTACAGTTTGGAGATCCTAACTGTAGTAAAAAACAATGGAAAATCAGACATAATCCATTGATTCAGCTCTGAAATGGGGAATAATGTTGGGCTAAATATAATTCAGTTTTTTGTGGACTTTGCATGCCAGCTGTGCAACTCAGAGAAACACAAACCAGAAGGGTTTGGAATTTAGACACAGTTCACATGATTTCTATTTCAGAGCAGAAGGTTGTAGCACATGAGTATGAGTTGCTGGTTTATAAAGATGATTGTTCACTTTTTCTCTAAAGTTTGTGTTCTGAGATCAGATTTCAGAAGACAGGATATAGATGAAAACTGAGAAGAGTATTGTACAATTTTCAATAAAGTGGAAAAAATATATGCTCACCTTGTAATTATATTTTCTGTAAATTTATTTTCAAAACAGAAAAAGCTCCTTGAACCTGAGCATTTCACAGTAACTGATACACCTTTCAAAGAACTTAAATACCAATATTTTTGTTATATAAAACAGAAGTGTCAATGATCTATTATATTTTTTTAAATTTAAATCATGAATTAAACAAAATATTGCCCACACAGTACCTACTTTTTACTTTAAAAGGCCTAATTCTGAAACTGATATCTCTACTTGCCCTGGCGAAAATCACTATTATGCAGCTGAGGTACTTGTACCAAGTTTTGATCACTGCACTTTTCCAATTGGTGTCTTTCACAGACAATCTTACAGATAAAATAATTTCTTAATAATTTCTTTGTTGTTTTCTTTATTAGTGACAGTGTATGTACAATACATCTCATTTAAAAGTGGCTTCTGCTTCCTTTGGTAGCTTCTCTGCAGACAATTGCAAAAAACTTCCAGAATACTGTTTCCACACAACTTTTCTATACCTTGAGTAGGCTACTGCAGAAGGAAGAGAAGAAATTCAAACAGAGTAGGATAACGTTTTGGACTCTCGTTTGTAGGCTCATTAATACTCACAAATGAGGGAAGTGAAGGTGAGAACAAAATATTCTTTAAGGTTGGTTACAGCTGTGTTGGAGAAGCCTCAGTTAAGGTCACTAATTGGTACTACAAAAGGCAGCCTCTAGCAGCAAATAGCCTAAAAACATTTCACTTAACACTAATCCCAAAACACAACACCAGTGTTTTGTTCAACTATGTGAGTAAAACCCAGATGAATTACATGATTTCAAGCTCCTGTATAGACAATTTCAAAGACAAATTCAGATAATTTCAAAAAGAGACCTTGAGGCTGTTTTTAGAATTTTTTTTTTTTGGGGGGTGGGGTGGTGGTGGTGATATGAGACACCTTTATTTCTACTTTAGGATTACTGTTAATCACAGAAATGTTACAGTACACTGACAAAAGTGTCTCTTCTTTCAGAGCCACTGAATGACTGCTCTACTACAGCTGTGATAAAAAGTTGGGAAGTTGTGTCAGTAGATCAAAACAATTAGAATAAGCAAATAAATACAGCCAGAATAAAAATCTAGGCAATGGCTTAGCTAAATGAAGAAAGCCAACTGTCAGCAGCAAACTTTAGCACATTTCTGTAAATGTGTACTGCTGGAACATTAATGTTTTAAGTTTTTGAAACAAAGATTAAATAAATTTAAATTATGTGTGGCTTATAACTGCAACCAGCTTTTTTTGGCTTATTTTATGTCTTCTATGTTGTGAATCATCCCTTCATTAACAGTACTTGCTTCTGAAAGCTATTCTGAAATTTCCACTGATTTCCCATATATGCATAAGCCTGCCTAGAATCTATTATGATGTCAGATGCATGGAATTGGCAAACATCATAGATAGGTAAACTATCCACCCACAGGCAAGTATAGAGAGAAAAATGTACTGATGTGCAAGAGGAAAAATTTATTAACTAACTGGCATTTGAAAAGACAGAGAATAAACTTCCCATAGCATTTTCATTGCCATATATTATAGTACTTGTAATAGCATTAATATTAAAGCTTATGCCTAGAGACAATTAGTGCATTAGTTTTTGTTGTTAGAAAATAAATGGTACTACTTTAAAGATACATCTATTATGATTTATGAATGGTCAGCTAGGCTATTTGCCTGTGCAGTTCACCTGCAAATTTCAGATTATAACAGAAATTTTGATCTACTTAATGGGAGCAAGTTTTATCTCTGTGTTTTTCTGGTAAAAGTCAATATGGTAATACTGAAAGTCTTTGCAAAATTCATTCTGGGAGTTACTGTAAAAAATGGAATATAAGCACTTAAGTTGATTTTCTTTTTCTACATGAAGAGCATCTTCTATCTGTCTTGAAGGCTCACTAAAATCAAATGTGATAACATGCAAGAAGTCACTCTCAAGTCATATTGCTTTTCTCTTCTTCAAGGACTGAATATTTATTGATAAAATTCAAAGAGTCAGCTTATAATTCTGCTAATATTTCTAGAAAAGAGGTAAGTGCACAGATGAGATTTAGCAATAGCAAATACGAGAGGGTAAAATAATTGCTTTTAAAAAATCTATACCAGCCATAGTCTTAAAACTAAGCAAAATCCCCATATGTATTAGAATTCCTCATGGCTGCAAGAAAAGAATTTACAATGGCAGTAGCCAGTGCTTTACAACACTGAACCATGTAATTTACATCTTAGTGAAATTAAACATAGTATAATGGTTTAGCTTCCAGGCAACAATACTATTAAAATTGCTATAGCAGATTATGACATCATCTGAAACCCCAGGATACACTTTCAAACCAGCTATTACACTTGTAATATGTACTGCTTTTCTGGTTAGTTTTTCATTTAATTCATTGCAAGGATTATATTTTTTAATGGCTGCACATGCCATCCAGCAGAATGGCTCCAGAATGTCTGTGAGCCAAAGTAAGGTCACACAGGAGACCAAAATTATATTCTTGTAAGAGGAAAGAGCACAAAGGTCAGTAAATAACTTGATAGTACACACTACTTGTAATACTACGAGTAAGCCTTCTCTTAAATTTTCTTAGCCAAGTTATCTTTTATTTTGGCAATAAATGCTTCTGAAGTTTCTGTGCTTTTAAATTCCTGCTGTTATAAAACTGTGTGTTGGTTCTTACTGGAATTAGTAGGAAGAAATAAAGATATTAAGATGCAACACAAATAAGTGGTTATTGTGCACCAAGAATCTGGTGAGGACCCTAGATGGATGTGAAAGCGGGAGTTTTCTTTCTTGACAGCAGCACTACAGTCTCACTTAGGAAACTTTTCTGTGATCAGTGAGTGCCTCTGCTGCCCATTGATCTGAGCTCTGCTTCTCTGATGAGCTGCCTAAAGTAGTACCACAACTTGAAAAATATCAGGATGGGTGGGCAAACTGCTGTGAACTATATATTCTTGCACTGATGACAATAATGATTATGTCCCTTTAAATGTTTATGTATATGCTTAATTGTACTCATCCAAGGAGTCAGTAAACCTATACAGGCAGTAATATTGAGTATGTACATAAAAATTTGAGACAGATTCTCTCCTAAGGGCAGTATTCAAAGTGTCTAAAATCATCAGCATCGAACTCACTGAATTTGGCAGTCTGATATCCTTTTTTTTTGCCATAAACTCTAAAAATGGCATGCCAAAGAAAATTTGTATGAAGTACCACAATATTTAAAAGTTACGTAACTCTCTTGCTGTTCAAACAACTGTATGCATGTCATACGTTTCTGCATATGGCTTAAAGACAGACCTACTAGCTTTCCATGTAATTTCTGACTGGCTGAGCTGTTCCTTAGTAACAGATTTGTATTGATTTCCATGCCAGGAGTCTTATGGACCTGGTCTTTTTTTGCCACTGAGCAGGTTTATCAAAAGCTACACCATTGTCCTTCCATGTCCTTGGTCGATGCCAGTGCCTCAACTGGTTAATTAGTTAGATAAATGTGGATATATTTTCCCTCTTCAATGTTCACCTGCCAGAAAATTGTCTCATTGAAATATGCCCTCTCTTTTGCCACTGAATCAAATGTATCAGTCACACTGTTGGTAGTTTGCCTTCTGTACCCATAGTTATGTTAAAGAAACATGCAAATTCAGCTATAGATTGATTGCAATTTGCAATCAAACTCACTAATGTGCCTGTGTGTTCTTTTCAAAGTTTCCTGTCGTGTAAGCAAAACATTTTTCTAAGTAACTGTAGGTGAAATGTAAACTGATGTTTACAAAGACTTGTATGCCTGCAATTATGTTATTATTCCATTGGCTTCTAAGTAAAATTAATGAGTAAAAGCACATTCTTAACTATGATTACCTTTATTTGAAATCTCATAGTGGTACTTTTGCATGTGAGACATGAGCTGGTGGAATTTTAAACCTTTCACTAGAAATAATCAGAAGATGTGATCTAAAGAATGCAACTAATGCAAGAACAAACTAGAGGCAGTCCAAAGTCAGTCCCCCCTCAGTGCCAATGAGCTTTCAGTATCGGCTATCTGCCTTTGCTGAATCAAACTATTGACTTGCACCACTGGCTGAAAAGATGCTTACTGCAGTCAGAAGGACACTCCACTGAGCTGCTTATTCCAAAGCACGCTTACTGGTTCAAGCAATGAAAACAACTGCAAGTGGATGTAGTCTCTGACCAAATGCAGTTCCACAACTCATGAAGAGTAGTGAAGAATCACGCAGCTCTTCTCACTGCCACCATTACCTAAGTAGCTGCAGCTGATGAATCCACTCTCGATCAATTACTTCTTTCACCAGCTAACTGCATAGACAGAAGTGCATGTAGATAGAAAAGGTGAGTGTTGCAATAACAACAAGAAAACTTCCCATGAGATTTTTATCTCTCTTCTGAATAAAACCCAAAGTTAAACAGGAGTGACACAAATAAATTCAGGGATGAATCTATTTTTTGTCACTCTCATTCCTGTCATTGGTTTTCCATATTCCTGTGACAGCTCCAAAGTGCTACTTTCTAAAGCCTTTAATAATAAGCAAACAAACCCACTACACTCCCTCACCACGTGCAAAAATCCCAGCCAACCAAAAAAAAAAAAAAAGCCTCTGAAAACAAAACCACCAGCAAAAATACCAAACCAAACCAAACAACAACAACAACAAAATAAAACAAAAATAACCACAAACAACAAAACAAAAAGACACTACCACCTGAATCTGCCCAGGAAGAGGAAAGAAGATAGATTAACTCAGCTTATTGTAATGACAAGTGACACCTTTGAAGCTCATTGCATGAACACAGAACTAATCCTTGAAAATTGTATTTAGCAGAAGAGAAATAAACATCTGTGAGAGACTGATGGGCAGCTGTGTCTTTCTGATATTGTTCATGAAGTTGCTATTAAGCAGGCTTTTAAGAGAGGTTTTACAGAGACTTAAAAGCTGACAGGTGTAAAAAGCAAAATCAGTGTCCCTAAGCAAAGCCCAAAAGATACAATCCTTTTAACCCAGACTGCTTCCACTATTGGAAGCAATTCACATTGCTGAGTCAATTTGCAAGTTTTCTGATATTTTTCCTCTTATTCCATTTATTCTTTGATAGCTGTTGGCATTAAAAGTGATGTTTGCTAAACTGAGTGAGTTGATTAATAGGTATTTTATACATCTGGTATTTCCTCATAAAAGACTGGAAAACTTATTTCAATTATCATACCACCAACAAGGATGCAATCTGTTCACAATGGCTGTTTACGAGTGGCTGCTTTGGGTAATGGCTGTTTTCTTAGCATGGGAAATGAAATATAATATTATTAAACAGAGATATGCAGAATGCTTGTCAACTTATCCATCTTTCTGATGTTTATAGGCTTAATTTTTTATAATGTTTATTTTATTTTATGGGACCAAACTTTAAAGTATCACTTATTTGAAATGATCTAATTTCTTTTATTTTTATTTTAATGTCCTTGGATATTAACATCCACAAATTCATGTGCAATCAATGCAGAAAACCTGTGGTAGGTACTCAATTAATTCTATTTAGACAAACATGTTTTAATGAGAGAGATAATGAATGAAAGAGTTTAAATTTTTTAGGGCTAAGATTGTCTCATTTGGTGGTTTTATTTTAACAAATCACCCGTAAAATGTCTTAAAATGATGCATGATAATCTCAAAATTGCTATGAAAATACAACGTAGGTGAGAAAGCAGGAAGTGCATGTGTGAGGCTGGCTGGTGAAGCAGGAAACACAAACATGGTGAAGGTTTAAACATAAAAATAATTAAAATTACGTTCAATTAATACCTCAAGTAGTGACAGAAATCACTGTAGTACAAATTTAGCCTCTCAAAATCATTAAAATACAACTATTGTTTTGTTTGTTTGTTTACATAGAAAAAGGATTTTTGGATATGCAAACCTACCCATCATTCAATATCTTCTAGATTTCAGTAAATAATATTTGAGATTCTAAATATATCAGACTGCTTTCATAAATCACTTATCTCTGTAACAGAAACAGTATTTGTTTCAGATACTCAGATATTGAAGCCTATAACATACAGACTTGAATTTATATTCAAGCTTAATTTAGGGAAATAGAAAGTCATACTTCAAAATATAAATGAAAATGAAAATATTAACTCTTATGAAATTTTTAAAAGCTTTAAAAGTCAAAGTCTTGAGCAGATAGGTAGGCAGACATAAGGGCATAGGCAACAGATACTATGTAGATGGTCCTGCCAAGTGAAAATTTGCTGCCTGTCAATACATATCAGTACTGCTAAGAAAACTATTTAACAGGGAATGTTTCCTTTATCTTCTTTCCTTACCCCCAGTAGACATAGGTTGAAAGTTTCAATGTTTGTCACCATATATTTTCACCATTTTTGTATGTAAACCTTGACAAGCAGTAATGATACCACCTTAGCTCTGCTGTCAGCATTGACCTGCACTGTGGATCAGCTCTAGCTCTTTATAGTAAATATGGTTGCAGTTCTGCAGCTGTTTAGATACTATCTCTTTCCCCCTTATATAATCGACTGGAACAGACCCCTCAGCTACAAGATTGGCAAAGACATGCAGAATGGCTAATGCAGAAACAAAGAGGTGTATGAAAATTTTGTGTGCAAAAAATGCATGCCAAGTAGAAGGTTTCTAAACCAGAGCACCATTTTCTTGTTCTCACAATATTTGATTCTTCAGCTTCTCAGCAACATCACTATCTCTAACAGCATGCCATATCACTCTGAATTTTGCCTTTGAAAACCTTAGTTTTAGTTCCAGTCCTCCAAATGACTCCTTGTGGTTGTACCATGACAGTTTTATGAAGCCATCCTGACTTGACCAATTCTTACCCGAACTCCAACAACTTCATCTACAAAGACAAATATCTCTTTGCTTATTGGATAAGGCTGAGTCCTTTAGATTGTGGTTTTTGATATGAAATAATGAGATTTTTAGTCTCTATTGCATAGACAAAGATGCAGAAAAGGGCAGAGAAGGGCAGTTAAAAGGACTATTAAAAAAAAAGAATTAATAGAATGCACTAAATTTATTAGGTGAAAAAATTTAATGAAGAAAAATAATAATTAAATTATTAAAATCTAGACTGCAAGTAGTGATTAAAAAGATGGTTGCTATGCAACCAAAAGTATCTTTGTGACAGAGTGCAGAAATATATTTATTAAGTATGCTGGTATTTCACTTTGCCCTTTTCAGTCACACACACACGTGTCCAAACTGTCTGTAAACATATTTTTGAGAATAATGACACTCTAAATACCTACAGAATAAAGAAACAAAATGGCTATTGGAATCAGTTAATGTCTTTTATTATACTTAAAACCTTAAGAGCAAGGAATTTGAGAGATAAAAATAAACACAATTTTAATTATGTATAGAATTTGTATGCTGATATTTCATCAGTGCTAATGGATTAATTCCTATCCCAAACATAGCTCCTGATCCTATAGGACATGGAAACATTTATTTCCACAATGTAATGTGTGACTTAAATCTGCCCTCTCCTGAAATTTTTACAGAAATCTAAGCAGTTGTCCATAAAAACTAAGGGCAACTTTAACTTTTTCTGGAATAGAGCACACATATATTTCTATGAAGAAGTGTAAATTGTGACCAGCATGACAGGGCTTCCACATCTTTTCCATAGTCAGGCAAAGTCTGCATTGGACTGTGATGTGCAAATGAGAGGGAGAACCGGTTTGCTGGACCTAAAGGTCTCTGCTCAGTTGTAAAACCATTTACTTCCTGAAGTTCATTGTTGTCCATATGACCAACTGAACTCCATTTAAAGTCACAAAATATTAAAGACTGCTTTGATGGTATAGTTTCCTTTCCACTAATACCACAATGGGAAAATTACAGTGAACTTGAATTGGATCTAATCAATTGACCTCTGACTAATGCTGGATCACCACTAGCACCCTGCATCCAGAAGTAAACGGTGTCTTCTGGTAAATCTGCGCTCTGCACTGTCACTTGCTTTCTCTCCTTTGAATTTTCAGTAAGAAAGGCAAGAAGGGGGATTCTTAACCAGAATGAAAGCTTTTTCAGATAGGAGGTCCTACAGACATTTAGTTTGCCCTTTTCTTCCTTTTTCTTATGACTTCCTCCAAACATGAGTTTATTTTTGTTGTCCCATAGTTCATCTTCAAATAACTACTCAGAATAGGTCTTAAAGTCTTTTTAACTGCTGCAGCAGAGGAACTATGCAATCTAGTGCCAAAACATATCAGTAAGGTGGAGAGACTCCTAAAAAGACCTCTGGGAGGTTCACTTGTCTTTGGAAACACCAGACTATTGAGCTGTGAGCAGAAAGACATGTGTAAATTTACACATGGTTCCTTTTGCAGAGAAGGAATTTAGGTGAAAGTGCTATTAAAAATAAGTTTCTTCTTTTTCCTTTACAGAGAAAAACATGGTTAAGAGGATTTCATTGTTTAGCAGTACCTTAAAAAATATCTCCTTTCATTTAAAATTACACTTGCTTGGGACCTTGTGCATAAAAT
>JAJPCS010000033.1:16129729-16346468 GCA_021164005.1 Willisornis vidua nigrigula
AAAGAAAGAAAGAAAGAAAGAAAGAAAGAAAGAAAGAAAGAAAGAAAAATTATATCTAGTAAAAAATGGTACAGAATAATGGAAAAATAATCTTTAGTCTGCAGGAATGTGAAATGATATCTTATCTTAGTGTCCCTGGCTATCATCCGTGTAGTGTTTACATCTAAAATGAAGTTTTTATCAGTATACTAAATCTATCCTAAATATTTGTTGTATTACAGAAGGTAATATAGATTCCAATTTTTCACAAAGACATAGACACATCCTGAAGACCTCAAGCTTCATAACTACAGTTAGATATTATAATTATTTGGTTTTTCATTACTTGTTGATAAAGTAAGATTCACTGTAAATAAAGAACTGTAAATGCTTGCCAAAATACTGAAGTTACAGAATCACAGACTATGCCTAGTTGAAGGGACCCACAAGAATAATTAAGTCCAACCCTTAGCCCTGTACCATTCTCAAAAGTCACACCATATGCCTGAGAGAATCACCCAAATGCTCCTTGCACTCTGTCAGGTTTGGTGCTGTGATCACTTTTCTAGGGAGCCTGTTTCAGTACCCAACCACCCTTTTGGTGAAGAAACTCTTTCTAACATCCAACCTAAACCTCCCCTGACACAATTTCATGCCATGCCCTCGGGTCCTGTCACTTGCCACCACACAGAGGAGATCCATGTCCGTGCTTCCTCTTTGCCTCACAAGGAATTTGTAGGCTGCAATGTTTCCTCTCAAGTCTCCTCTTCTCCCGACTGAACAGACCAAGTGATCTCAGCTGCTCCTTATGCAGTTTCCCCTCAAGGCCCTTCATCACCTTCATAGCCCTCCTTTGGACACTCTCTCAGAGCTTAATGCCTTTTTCATATTGTGGTGCCCAAAACTGCACACAGTATTCAAGGGGAGGCCGTCCCAGTGCAGAACAGAGCAGGATAATCCTCTTTCTTGACCGACTGGTGATGCTGTGCCTGATACCCCCCCAGGACATGATTGGCCCTCATGGCTGCCAGGGCACTGCTGACTCATATTCAACCTGGCATTGACCAGGACTTCCAGGTCTCATTCCAGCATCTCACTCCCCAGTCTGCATGAAAATCTAGGGTTGCCTCATCCCAGGTGCAGAATCTGGCACCTTCCCTTGTTGAACTTCATATGATTGCATATTGTCCAGGGTTCTGATTTGTCAAAGTGTCTCTGCAGGGCCTCCCTGCCTTTGAATAAGACAACAGCTCCTTCTGGTGTGTTGTGTTTATCCAGCTGTGTGGTGGATATTTTATCCAGGAGGATCCTGTGAGAGACATTATTAAAAGCTTTACTGAAATCCAAAAAGAGTACATCAACTGGCTTCCCTTGATCAGCTAGGTGGGTAACCTTTTCAAAAAAGAAATGAGGTTTGATAAGCAGGACTTTCCTCTCATGAAGTTGTGCTGGCTGTGACCAGTGACTGTGTTGTATTTCAGATGTTTTTCAATACTTCCCAGAATAATCTTCTCCATAACTCTACCAGGCACTGAACTGAGACTGACACGCCTGTAGTTTCGAGGGTCATCTTTCTTGCCCTTCTGGAAAATCGGGACAACATTCTCCAGCTTCCAGTCAGCTGGGATCTCTTCACATTCCCAAGACAGCTCAAAAGTCACCACAAGAGTTTTTGTGATGACATCAGCCAGCATTTTGAGGATTTTTGGATGAATCCCATCAGACCCCATATATTTGTAGGGATCCAGCTAGAGCAGCAGGCTATGCACAGTTTCAGGCGTTGATCACTTTTTTTGCAGTCATAGTCCTCCAGCTCAGAGCACTGAGACCCCCCTTGCAACATCATCAGTGTTGAAGACAGAGGCAAAGAAATCATTAAAGACCTCTGCCTTGCCTCCATCCCTGTTTGTGAGGAGACCATCTTCCTCCTGTGACGGATTGATAATACTTCTATGCTTTCTATTGACATCGGTGTATTTGAAAGAACTCTTTTTATTGTTCCCTGCATTCCTGGTCAGCTTCAACTCTGACTGAGCTTTGACTGCACAAATTTTCTCCCCACAGTGGCAAGCTGCATCTCTGAATTCTTTCCTTGTCACTTGACCTGCTGCCACTGGGCATACACCTTCTTCCCTTGCCTTATTTTCAAGAGAAGGTACCTGTTCAGCCAAGCTGGCCTTCTGCCTCACCTGCTTCACTTCTGACATTTGCGAATTTCCTATTCCTGTGCCCTCAGGAGGTGATTTTTAAAAAATTGACCAGCATTGATGAACTTCAGCATCCACAAAAATGTTTTTCTGGATGATCTTATTTACTAATTCCCTGAGCAGCCTGAAGTATACTCTCCTCATGTCCAGAGCTGAGGTTTTGCTGGCACTTTTCCTACTGCCAACTGAGACTTTAAACTCAATCACCTTGTGGTTGCTGTGACCAAGACAACCACAAATCTCCACCTTGCTCATGAGATCTGCTTGCCTGAAAAACAGCAGACCAAGGAGGGCATCTTTCTGAGCCAGCTCCATTAGGACCTGTTCCATGAAGTTGTCATCCAGGTTTTTTAAAGAATCTTCTGGTCTGGGTTGTACCAGCTGTGGGATGCACCTAATTAATTTCTGGCAATTTGAAGTCTCCCATATGGACAAGGGCAGCTGACTTGGGTGTGTCCCTTAGTTCCTCAATGGAGGTGTCATTGTTCTGGCAGTGAGGTCTATAGCAGACTCCCACAATGATATCCACATTATTGTTTGTCCCTTGATCCTTACCAAGAGGCTCTTAACAGTACCATTGTCAGCTGTAAGCTCCATACATTCTAACTCTTCTATTACATACAGTGCCACCCCTCCATCTCTTCTTCCCTGTCTATCCCTCTTAAAAGACCTATAACCCATGCAACAGAACAACCCAACTCCAGTTACAGGTCTCAACCCACCAGATTTTCCTTATGCCAGTGGTGTCAAATCTGTGTGACAGAGCCAAAGCTTCAAGGTCCTTGCTTATTCCTCATGCTGCGTGCATTAGTGTAGAAATATTTCAGGTGTGGTGCACTGTAGGCAACACCTCATGGAGCAGATTGAAGGATCCTCTTAGTGCTGGTTTGTTCAAATTTTGCTACACCATCCCGTTGCTCATCACTGGTGAGCCTGGTTTTGTCCCTTTCCCCCTTCAAAGCTAGTTTAAAGCTATGTCAATGAGCCCAGATAGCACCTGTGCTTCCTCTGTTTCCCTTCTGAGATACGTCTTGTCAGGTGTCAGCAGACCAGGTACTGAGTAGATCAACCCAAGGTCAACAAACCTAACATTTTCTGCTTACATCAACCTTAGAGCCACTCACTGACCTGATGGATATGCCTATTCTTATCAGTATTAGTTCTTGTTACTGGAAGGATAAAGGAAATTACTGTTCTCCTGATTCCTCTACTAACCCATTCAGGGTCCTGAAGTCTCTTTAGATTGCACTTGGACTTCTCTTTGTTATTTTGTTGCTGCCAGTTTGAACAACCAATAGTGGATAGTAATCAGAGGGCTGTATTAGACTGGAGAGTTTTCTGGTATGTCACTTACCCCAGGCCCCGGGAGACACCAGACTTCCCTGTGAGTTGGGTCTGGTCTGCACTTGGGGCCCTCCGTTCCCTTTAAAAGGGAGTCTCCTATTACAACAATGCTTCTTTTCCTCTTGACAGAGGAGGTCTTGAGACGGCTTAGTTAAAAATTTACTTTTAAAAGCACATATCAAAAAGCTTTTATTTTTTTCCCCTCCAACTTTACTGCAACAACTGATCTTAACTAAAGTGTGTTAGTTAATGAGCATTTCCAATTCTGTTAATGAAATATGAATATAAAATGCCACATTGATTTATATATGTGTGTCCTGATCAACTAAGCTTTGTCACAAATCTATGTAGATAAAACGGTTCAGAACCATCTTTAGTCAAAAGCACCACCTCCCCTCTCTTCTGCTTTAAAGAAAATTTTGGTGTTCTGGAAAGATGAAGGAGTGTGTTTCACTGTCCAGAGAAGTTAGAACTCCCTAAAAGCTTTCTCTTTTCATGGGGCCCAGATTAGAGTAAAATATAAGTTACAGGAAAACTTCAGCATTAATGGAAAGATAGTCCTTGGAATGTGGCATTGTGTTTCAAAACTGTATATAAGCTCAGAAATACAGTTCGTCATTTTAAACATCTTATCCAACATATCACTGAAAAGAAGAATGAACAGTAGTTCTCTATATTGTGGAAAAGATACTGTGTTCAGAAGGTAAACCTTCACTGTAAATTACCACAGTGAATATCTGCTAGACATAAATCACAAGAATAACATCATAGAGCTTTAATACCATTGGCTTTAAGTCAATTAGTTAAATTACCTAGTAATAAAAAGAGTTTCCTACCTCAACTTTGTGAATTCCAACTCCTGTTAGAAAAGAAAGAAAGAAAAGGGTTTTCAGAGAAGGGCACAGAGAGGGAGACATTTGGCATTGCTTAGCAAATATTTCATAGAAAACAAGTCCAGAGTAAATGTAAACATTGTTTTCTCCAAGTAATCTCCAGCTGTAAGAAGACTGTGCAATTTTTAAAAACATTTTTGAATAATACTTCACTACATAAAGTAAGGTATTATTGTAGGATGGAATGACAGTGTGATAGCTAGGAGAATCAGCGATCCAACTTACAGATGAACAAAAAGAATACATGACAATTGAAGTTCAAACATACTTCTAAAAGTCAGTTGCCTGAAGTCTTATCCCCGTCTTGTAAACAACTATACAATAAACAAATCAGCTTTTTTTTTTTTTTTTTTTTTCCCTCCCAGTCAATGTATAGTTCTGTAAGTTTCTTTCACAGTCTTTTGATTAGTCATCCTCGGCTCCGGTTTTGAGTTGCTGTGAGTCCTGGTATAATTTTGTACCATAGTGTTGCTGTTACAGTGACTGTACATTTGACATTTTCCCAATACTGTCAGAAGTCAAAAAAATTAGAGAGTAAAGGTGAGAAAAGAGACATCCTAAAAGGTAATTTTTATTAAAATACGTCAGAAGTAAAATCTATTTACACAAACCACAAATAATTTCAAGAGATTTCCAAAGGGATTTAAATGTCTTTAAATTTAAATTTCCTAAGTTATATGGAATAAAAGGCACAATCTTAGCTTTGTCCATAAGAAATTTATTCTCTTATCTTTAGCTACTGCTTGGAAGGGGCAGGAGAAAATCTTTTAAGACATGCACAGGTTCTGGACAGAACAAAAGAATGGTATGGAAGGTAGGATTTAATACCAATATCCATATCAACTTACATATTTAAATTAGTTTGTGCACTAAACTACATTTTTCTTGGAATTTGAGGAGAGATTTAAAATATAAAGAAAAATGTATTACCAAATGCATTGCTATAGCTGTTGGTAAATGATTGAATAAAATCTCTATAGAAGAGAAAAAACCCTTGTGTCATCTGGATTACAGGGTTTTACTTTTTTTAATCTTGGGTTTTGCCTTTTTTTTTAATTCTTGTCATTAATCAATGACTTATTCTTGACAACTTTTTATAATCTATATTTTGGACTATAATCTGCAACAGATTGTGGCAATGCATTCTCAATACATGGTTTGGAGGATGTCATGTCAGAAATGGGCTGATGAAGAAAATCCACCAGCCACTGAGAATGCTTTAACAACTGATGTTTTTAATGTGGTTTGAATGTACTAAATGTAAAAACTGCAAAGTGACTGCTTCTTCTTCCCATAACCCCCTGCCAGGCCAGGGGGCTGGGAGAAGAACACTGACATCATATTTCCTGTGACCCCCTCCCATTGAATGTAAATCCCCTCACTCTTATTGGCACAAAGCCAGACTTCCCTCTTTCTCTTATTGGTGAATTTGTATCCCTCCAAGGTCCATATAAACCTGTACCCCTGATTAAACTTCCTCTTTGTTCCTGCCTTCGCCAGTGGTCCCTGTGTGTCCTTTCTGGGGGGCGCTCAGAGGCCTCATGGGCGAGGTAAGCATAGAGCACATTTCTCCTAGGTTAATGGACTGATAATCCAGGACCAGGAGATTCCATATCGTTGCAGATTCCTTCAGCACACAGCATAACGAGGCTACTAGAAACCAACCCTCATAACAGATGATCATAATTTCATTTCCTGTAAAACAGTGCCGTGCAAAAACAGTGTTTATAAGATTCAGACTTCTGCAGAAAGCTGATTCATATTTACTTTTAAATAAAGCAGACAAAGATTGTCTTCTCTTCTATAACACCTCTGCAGGAGACAAAAAATGTAACTCTTTCTTTGCATCCTCTCACTTAGTATAGGAGCAATAATGTCAGAAAAATTCTCAAAACCTTAAGAAAAGGAGCAAGTTTGTGGAATTGGAATTGCATATTTTTGATGGACTTGAACTAATTTTGTAAAGTCTTTAAAACTTAATCTTATGGCTTTTATTCAAACTGCCACGTAGAGTCAGTATCATGTTTCCTCCCTACTAATATCTCTCCAAAGCATTTTACTGAGTCTTTAGGATTTTTATTCATTTTTATTCTTTACTTTTCTAGAAATACATCTCATAGTTTGAAAAAGATTCCTTTCTCATGAGTGATGAAGGTGACGTTGCAATTTCAACAGCAGGGCAAATAAGTGATGTAAGAACTTGAAGACTTTAGTAACTCTGGAATAAAAAGAACTTGAAGCCTTTACTAGTTCTGGAATAATTTTTTTTTTCAGTGGTCCTCTAGTTCTCTTTCAAATGCTAATTACAGTCTTCTTAGTTTTTGTCTTTTATTACTGGTAAGATTTTTTCTTGTGCTTTGGACTTTAGAATGTGCCGGTTTATGTCAACTTAATATGCATAGTCAGTGGGAGTCAGTACTGAAAATTAATTTGATAGAGTATAGCAGTCACATCATGCAGAATATCATTCAGTGAAGAGTCTGGATTGTAATATGACAGCTAAAAAATTTAGGAGAAATTACTACCAAAGAAGGAAAAAATCAATTTTTATGATAGTGTCATGTGTCCTGAGCCCACTGATCCCTGTGTAAAAGAATGAAAGAGTTCCAAAAACATTGCTGATAAGGTGGATAACCTAAAAGACCCCTAAACTGAAGTCAATACTACACCCCCTCACAGACTGATTCCTCCAAAGTGCTGGTCTGAGACGCTCAACACAAGGAAAATGCCGACCTCTTGGAACAAGTCTGTAAATGGAGCTGGATCACCTATCCTGTGAAGACAGGCTGAGAGAGCATGGGCTGTTCAGACTGGAGGAGGCCTTGTAGTACCTAACAGGAGACCAAAACAAGGCCAAAGAAGTACTTTTTGTGAAAGTGTGTAGTGACAGGACAAAAAGGAATGGCCTTAAGCTGAAGGAGGATGGGTTTAAATTGACATCAGGAAGAAATTCTTTACTGTGAGATTGGTGAGGCAGTAAAACAGGTTGCCCAGAATGGTTGTGGATTCCCTGCCCCTGGAGGTGTTCAAGACCAGGCTGAATGGAGCTCTGACAAGCTCGTCTAGTGGAAGTTGCAATTCCTGCCCATGGAAGTTTAGTTGGAATGAGATGATCTTTAAGGTGCCTCCCAACTCAAACCTTTTCATGATTCTCTGATAATGAAGTTATTGGTGGAAAGCTCATGTCAGTGACACTTAACAGGTGTCATAACTAGACGCTACGAAGGCAAGATCATTATCTGTAATTCATAACACAGTGAACAGCATTAAGGTCACTGAAATATCAAGCAGACGAGTCAGGTGCCACCTTTAAAACTTTCTTCTGTTATATGGAAATATTGAGCTACCATGAGGGACAGAATTTGTTCTCCATGAGTCAGTGTGTTTCCTCCCTCCTTTCTCTCTACAGACCATATTTTTCTTGACTTAATTGATGCAGACCTGGCCTTACTCTTTTTTTCTCTGTTTAGAACTCTACTTTGTGTTTATTGTGATCGGTCAGAAAACCAGAGACAAACCCCACAAAAGTAAGGCTTAATTTCAAGTGAATGCTTGTTTCTTTTAATTTTTCTTACACAAATGGCTATGTTTTCTGCAATGTTTTGCCATTCTAGCTATTCACAGAACTTTTGTTATGGATCATTAAGTTAATGAAATTACTTCAGGAGAAAATGTGTCTTTCTAAGCCTTTAAAGGCACACTTTTGATACAGCACTTACTCTGTCATGAGAATACTGACCATCAGAGATTCATTTCCTATGAGATTGGATTAAGAGTATGGAATTTTTTTTTTAACATTAAAATTATGCATCTTTTTAAGTTTTCTAGATAATGAGGACTAGAGTGATCTCACTTTGAATACTTCCTGCCTTCAGTTCAATACTTGGATCACAAAACTAACAATCTGCTCTGGTTAATGGAGTTTGGAGTTATGAAACAATGTAAATCCTGTGGTTAACTAAGGAGCTATAAAAATCTTTGTTCTGTTGGTTCTGCTCTATCATCTTTTATTCATATTTGAGACCAGGTCTATAGTGTCAGTTTGCTTTCTTAACTTCCTAATGTATATGTTTTTCTGACCCTTAAATATTACAATTTGAGTGAAAGTTAAAGAAGTGAATGTCTTTAGCCTTATTTGTTCTACACAGGAAGTAATTTCACAAGAAGAATTACTCCATCATTATCTTTCTTCATGTAATGACAATTACATTCTACATGTAATTGCAGTTACCTTTAGTTCCAATTTATTCTCAATTAATTTGTTTTCAACTAATTTCTTTTATAACTCCTTCATTCCTAAATACATTTCAAGTTTAATGTCTTTTTCAAATTTATTCAGAAATACATTTTAGTGAGTTTGGGTCTGATCAGACTGCACATTTTATATTTTATTCTGACTTTTTTTGACAAATTTATCCATCACGACATTTTTGTATTATCCAACTCATCATCTCCATCTATGGAGACAAGTCAACATGATAATGTAATGCAGTTAGTGTAAATCGAGTTTTATATTGTGGTTTATTTTTTTCCAGATAGGAGTCACTAAAGAGGTAATTGAACACCAGACATGGAATACATTGGGAGATTTCAGAGTATAGTACTAGGAAAATGGTGCATGGTACATATTTTCCGTTGATCTTTCTTCCAAAGTGTCCTTTCAAATAATAAACCACAACAGATATCCAATTAATATAATAAATTCATACTTCTGGTAGTATTCCAGCTGAACTGTGTTCCTTCATTCCAGTGGTAGATAGTAACATACCATATGATTTAGCCTATCATTTAAAAATCTAATATCCCCTACAGAAAGCACTATCCTTGGTCACATTACCAGTTGTCTAGTTTTTACAGATTTCATGGACATTTTGAAATTTGTGTGGCTCTTTATCTCATCAAAGACAACAATAAATCTTGCTTTAGGAATTGTGAAGAACATAACAGTTGTTTAAAACAAAATGATTGATTCGTGTTTCTTAAAAACTTTACCCTGAAAAACCCACCTTACATTTTCTATGTAATTTTCATCTCTAGTTTCCAAATGCATATTAAAATATTATAAATATAATTAAATGATTGAAGAGAAATACTGCTGAGTACTTTAATATAAGAAAACAATCTCCACATGACCCATTAATTTCAAATGAATTTTTGAGGGGGTTTGGGGGATTTTTTTGGTTGGTTGGTTGTGTTTGGTTTTGTGTGTGTGTGTTTTCTATTGAACTGTAAGAAATACTGGAAAAGTTAAGTCTGGCTAACATTTGGCTAAATGAAAACGTTTCATGTGGAGTCTGGCCTTTCATAATAAGGGAGGCTATTATAATTGGTGACTACAAAAAAGTGAGCTAGGATACCAGTAGTTTTGGTAGTATGAACCTGCTGTTTTAATATTTGAACTATCAGATATAAATAACTTCAACATTTGGAGAACTGCCAGAATGGGAATTATAATATCTAGGTCATTGCCTGTTTAAAAGACCATTATCTTCTGACTAGAGTAAAGTGTTAGACAGGCCTTCTAGCTACCAAAAACCTATGCTGAGGCATTTTTGGAACATCATATGCATATTTATTTTGGCTGCAGAAAATCAATCAAGGAAGAAATCACAAAGAAATACTTTCAGGAGAAAAGTATGTTTTTTTACTAAAATCTCATTAAAACTTTTTTTTTTTCCCTAAATATTTATCTCCCTTTATCAAATTCAGTAAAACTACTAATTTTATCTGAGTTTTAGTTGCACATTTGCTTTTTTTTTTTAATGCTGGAGATGGTATGATAATTTAACAGGTTGTGTTTCTAAAAGCAGGGCTTTAAATATTGAGACACACTTGGAAGAGAGAAAATATTTGCAGATAAAAATTCATTAAGTTCAGTTACTGAAAAAAAGCAAGAAAGTCTGAGCTACTGAAATGTCAAACTTGAATAAAGAATCAGAAAGTTGCTTGTGTTTCTCACAAAAAGGAGCTGGTGTTTGAAGTAGATCCTGTTTTCCTTTTTGGTGTTTGTAATAAAATCCACTGCTACAAAATTCCAGATGAGATCTTCTACTTTGTTTGTGCTATGGCAAAGTAGAAGAGAATAGAAAAGAAAAAAAATATGATAAACATTCATTCACCATGTTTCTCTAAAAATCACCCTTTTACCTATCTACAAAGGGTAACTGTGGTCATTTATATTAAAAAGATGATAAAGCTACATACTCTTGGGCAAGAGTTCTAAAGATGATCAGAAGAGCTTGCAGCCTGCCTGCAAAGAAGATACTACCCATCTTTTTAAAACTAGAAGAGGAAAGCTGTGAGAAAATACCACAGCTCCAAGTAGACTCATCAGGAAGGTAAACATTTAATATCATGGACTTTATATGAAAACATGGATATAAACTAGTCAAACATAGAATTTGAGTAAATAATGGCTGATAGCCATTTAGCCTGAACTGGTTGTTCCTGAAAGTTGTTGTTCCTTCTATTGAAAATTTCCTTTACACTCATCCTCTGTTACTGTGAGACAATATTTTATTATAATTTCAGACAAGAGATGCATATGGCTTTGCAATAGAAGCTGAACTTACCTTCAGTGAAGGTTTATTTCTCATAAAATAAGCATGTTGTGCACATATGGCCAGGTACTGGAATACAGCTGAAACAATAGCTGATGCACTGGCATATCTCAAAGAATGGGAAAGCAAAATAACAAAAAGTGAAAAATGGTCTTGCTGCCAAATTGTGACAGTAATTTGAAAATGTTTCCATAGATGAATAGATACTTGAAATATGCATCACTGGAGAGATAAAATACTGCTATTTTATTTTAATTTTCTTAACTTTTTTTAACAACACAATATTGTTGGTATCTCTTGATGAGAGTCAATGTGAAATTATAATTTAGAAAAGTCAGCATTCCACAGAAAGACAGAAACCTAGCAGCTAAGAAAATTTAGCCTCTCCCTTATACATTGCAGTAAGTTCTATCAAGAACACACTTGTGCCTTCCCCAATTATTCACACATATATTAACAGAAAATAATGAACGCCTTGAAATATGTATGCATCATATATACAATTCAGAAAAAGAAGAATGTGCATATTCTCTTCACTTGTCCTTGTCAACATATAATTTTTCATATACCACTTGCTAGCCCTGTATAAATTATGGATGGAATTATGGATAGATGCTGCTCACAGCTGAAGTTTTGAGTGAAAATTTTGCTGAAAAACCTGCATTATTTCTCATCTTCCATGAGTGACTGATGTGCAGAGAACCATATTACATATATTATCTTTAAGAGATAATGATGGGCTCACATGGAAAGTTCTTTGAACTACCCGAGTAGTGAGTACCACAGGGTACTCAGATACATGACTGACTGTATAGCAGAGTAACAATTCAGAGTAATATTCTTTGCTGGATGTAGTAGAGATTGGTGACTTCTGAAGGCACAAACCTCTAAAAAAACAGGACTTCTTTAGTCTGTCTAGAGAAATGGCAGACAAAGCTACTTTCCTTGGAAAGTGGAGGACTTTTATACCAGCCAAATTTCATTATCTTCATTAGCATCACCTCTTTGATGCTTGGTAAGAATAACTATAAGTCTCACTGAAATATTAATTTTGATTTTAAACATTAAAGTAAAAAAAAAATAATTAAAAAAATTAAGTAGGAAACTAATCTACCATATGTGGACATGGGACAGCCTAATTGACTTTTGGAACAGTAGCACAATTGCATGAACTTTCTAAGGCTAGATACTGCATAGATGGCCTTTAGTGTGCTCATAGAAAGAGAAGTCATTTTATATCTTTTGTAAACATCAGTGTCATTGCTACCAAGCCATCTTTTCTTAAAAATGTTAAGTCTAATACTTTTTGAGTAATATGAGCTTCTATTTACCTGAAAATAAAACAGTGATTTAAAAAGAAGTCTAATCCTATATGTTAAGTCAAAATAATGTTAATTTAAACATAAGAATTGAATTTGTTATAAAGAAAAATTGAATTAATTGTAAATTTAACTTTCTTGGATTCAAAAGTGTCCTAGTTCAGCAGGAGGGACCAGCTAACACTGTGTGTGAGTGATCAAAGCTGTGTATTCTACCCCCTCTATTCATTCCCCAAGGACAGTGGGCCATTAGCAGCAGCTGCCCAGGGAGTCATTATCACCTTCACACCCAGCCTGAGGGGGTGTGGCTGCCAATGGGCCATCAACAGTTCAATACCCCCTGGCTCCCAGAGTTAATCACCCATTGTGTGAGTCCCCGCCCAGGGGGAGGGACTGGGTGCTCCCTGAGGGTACATAAGTGGTAGGTAGGAGGACCTTGGGAATTTTTTCTCATCGGATCCAGAGGAGCAGCAGGACCTCAACAGGAGGAGATCACCGCTCTCAACCAGACCACAGCCCTCGCCTGCACCAACAGGTTTTTCATTCCTTTTGCTTGGGACTTGGGGGAGCCACAGGGGTCTCAGCATAAGGGCAAACAAACCCCCTTGGGTTTGTGCCCCAGGACACTGGGTTATACTGCTGGGTTTTGGGAGTGGAAAGCAATTTCTCTTTGTGTCAGTCTATTTGTTGTAATATTATTATTAAATTTTAGCTCTGACTTGTGATCTCTCTCGTGGTGAGTCCATTTTCCCTGCTGGTTCACCTTTAAACCAGCACAAAAAGTTACGTGGTTTGTGTAGTAATTGGGGTTAACTAGAGAGCAGAAGAGTAATTTCACTCTATGAAGTATACTAACATAATACACTTTCTATAAACAGTTTCTGCTAGAATCTGTGCACTATCATATTTTATGAACATTTTTAGTTGCTTTATTATATAACCATAGATTACAAAGTAAAGGGAATGTAATGCTATTATTTAAGTAAATAAATATTAAACACTGTGCACAAAATTTAAAGGCAATTACAAAGGCACTACTCAATTTTGATTGGCAAATTGTAAGTAAAATATGTCAAATCTCTAAAATCTTTTTCTTCCTCATTAAACACTTCATATCTTTTGAACATACACTTTATCATTAAGCATCTAAATATTCATTGCAAACCATAGGCCCAGATGTTTCCTGTACACATAAAGGAATTTATATTCTGGCTAATTTTTTCTTGGCCCTTTATATGAAAAGCACTACTAAAGCATGTTCTTAACTGTTTCAAATGAGGTGAAAAGCAGTATAGAAAGTTGTGGCATTTTTGACTCAGAGGGGTATTCAATTCCTTATCAAAAAAAGGGGAGTAGAATTTTACATGTGTTTTCAGTGACATATAAATTTCATTAAATTGAATTATGATTAACTTATATATCTCACGTGGAGAAAGACTACCTTCCAAACTTAAAAGTGTCTCAGAATATCTAGCAGTTCAATATGACCTCATTTTGTTGTATTGAAATGGGATCTACAATGCTTAGGCACATACTGATAATAAAGAAGTGGATATAGCAAAACAATGTAAAAATTTAGCGTTTAGTCAAAACACATCCAGACATTTATTTGGGCTCCTTTCCTTATTATTCATTTTGATGTTTCTGAAAACTGTTCTGCAAGACCAATCATGTGGCACAGCTACATCTTCAGTAGAACTGCAGAATAATCCATTTTTTATGTTGTACTGGGCGATCTTCAAACATAAAGACTGAAAATGCCAGCACTACTCCAGAGGCATTGCAATAGTATAAGACAAAAACCATGTAGGTGACCAGATGAGGGACTCACAAGAATCAGACTGACAATACTGGTAAGTACTGTCATGCAGAAATGATAGGACAGTGACTTATGCCTGCTTCTCTTAAACAGTGGAAACAAAAAGTCTTCTATCACTGTATTAGTTATCATATTAGGTATATTGCATTTTACACTCTGTTAATTATTATTACTTTTATATTCCAAATGGTGTTTAACAGGAACATTTTATTCTCCACAAATCCTTGGGGAATAAAGTGACAAACAGTGACAATAAAAATATATTTTATATTGGCATTAACACAAAATATAGGACAAGGAATTAAAGAAAATAGTGCCCTATCAAAACAAAAAAGGTAATTTATCCAGGCTGTAATTATTCCAGCCAGAATTTGGCCAGTTGCTGGAGTTAATTATTATGCTAGCTTAAAAGACCAGCCAAACTGATCAGGTGTATTAACTGCTAAAAAACTTGTCCAGAAAAAGATGGAGCAAAGCAAAAAATCTTTTATGGTAAGACTGGGACATGTTCGGGTGGTCCTGGACCACATGGCTCAGAATCAGCTGGCATGCTGATTCATAAATGTTTTTCACAGCAATGGTCTTTCTGCGTCTTATTAGTAAATTGCACCATCAATTTTCTAGTTGAACTGATACTTTATTTCATTCACATTGCACAATACATTTCATTCTTCCTCTATTTTTTAATTGAGAAATAAACTGCATTATGCAGGAAAGGGAAACAGAAATTAAGCAGGCAACATTTTTTTCATATTCATTGTTTCCAATACATGCCATAAGCAAGAAGTTGACAAAATTTGATGAAATTTATTCAAAGTATGGTGGTCCTTTTGGAATGAATAATTGAATGAGTAATTGAACTGACTTGTAAAAGGCTACATAAAATGCAGCAAATCTGAATTTTTTTTTTTACTTAAAATTTCATGTGATCTGTTTAATCTAGACTGCATATAGATTGCAAACTTACTCTAGGCTGCATATAGAATCTGAAATTCGTGAACGCTTTATTCCTGGATACTCCATTGTTCAATTCATGGGATCTGCTGCAATACATACTATTTATCTACCCTGCTGAACACTCATGTTGTCTTAAATTATAGTCAAAATATTTTCACTTGAATGTGCAGTTTAAGCCTTTTTGCATATCACCAGAACTCATATATTAGGAAGTTTATAATCTATACATTTGGACTTCCCAGCTTTTATGTAGCTCTTGGCTTGAAACTGTGTTTCCAGTTTTGAAACAAATCCAACCCCCTAACCAACCAACAAAAACAAACAAACAAACAAAACAAAACCACAAAACCCCAAACTTCCTCTGCAAGTAGCAAGCTGAAATATGTTTTTAAATTTTGAAATGGGAAAAAGAAAGGAAAAGAAAAAGATAGCTTTCTTCTGTTTCTCCTTAAAATTTTAAAATGAAGTAATATATTCAAAAACCATTCTAAACATATCAAATCAACATATAATGTATACTACACTTCAGAACTCATGTAAAAAATGCTTGAACCTCCTGCACCCTGCCCCAGTCAACATTTGAACAAATAATGGAAACAAAAATTTCAGGCTAGATAGCTTAGCAACTTAGCTCTCCATTGGGTACTGGCAAAGGACCCATATTTGCTATCATACTCCTATGTCCCACAGGGTGGAAGGACCCTGCTTTTTATATAATTTTCAGGGAATTGAATGAGTGAAAAATTAAATGCAGTCAATTTATTTGGATTGATAAGGAAACTATAAGCATAACACATGGAGAAAAAATACAGCTTGGGAAACCCATGGGAAACAGGTGGTCACTGTTGAAATGATGGAACAACTGGGTTTGTTTATCTGTTGAAATAAAATAAATGATAAGAAAATAAGAAAAGCTCTCTTCTAGTAGAGATATGGAAAAGTATTTCTTAGTCCTATTCCCTGACTATTGTCAGCACTAACCCCATACTCAGTACTACTTTTCGTTTGAAGATTTGTAGAAACAGTGACATTTGCATTATTAAAATAATCCCAATAGGGCAATTTTCATTACATTTGTAACATGTTTTCCACAAAAATTAAAAAAAAAAAAGATGGTATAACTAAAGTATATTTAAATGAATATGAAATAGAAAGATACAATTATTTTTATGGAACAAAATTTGCATTATGGATTCAGAGTATTCTTGAAATTTTGAAGGAATAGGTCAAATTCTACATTTTCAGTAAATGGTAGCAGAAAGACAAAAGGTTAATTTAAAGGAAGTGCAGAGAAAACAATCAGCCTGAGAATCTGTAGCTAGTGTAAGACTGTCCTGTTTTCATTTTATTTTAGCAATCTTGCAATGACCTCATGCCGATGTGAAAAAAAGGCATTGTACTATAAAAAGTGTCAAATGATAATTGTTTCCATTACAAATATGTAAGATGAATTTTCTAACTTCTTATCTAATGTACTCAAGATACATCTGTGGGAGAGTGGCAGGGTTTGTTTTTAGTTTTTGTTCCCACCTAGAGATCAGATCTATGAATTCTCTTTATTTTATGCTATTTGCTGTCAGACTTCAAAATATGTTTATGTTTGCAATTATGTATTTCCACAAAATCGACAATTGCCAAAACATGTATGCATCATGTGAGAAGAAAAATTTATGAAATCTCTACAGCACAAAAATGAAGTCATTTTAGTACAAAAACCAGTCACTGTACCCTTCAAAGAAAAATAGAAAATCAGATATCAAAATTTCATTTAAAGAAGAGATGTGAATTTAAGACATTAAAACGTTCATAATCCACCTGAGAATGAGATAATCCTGAATACTATTGAATGTTATTTTAGAGGTAAGTAAAGTGGCCCACTGCAGCAAATCATGGTTGCAGTTGTCACAATAATGACTAAAGAAGGACAGAGATGTAGAATGTTTTAATGGCTAATGAATACCATCTTATCATTAAGATGAATGGATTGCCTTTTTTTTTTTAAATTACTGAATGCAAAATAAAAATATCAGAATATTTTATTCATACTTAGAAAATTCTCACCTGTCTGCGGAGAAATATCTGATTCAAGGGAAGTAAAATTACTGCTTCTCTGCAGTTTCCCAATTCTTAGGGTCATTGCAAAATAGTGAGATTCTCTGATACAAAAGCAATCAGAGGACTTAATTTTCTTATGCCCAGAGGAATTTCATTCCCTCTAGTAAATATTTGACTGACAGCACTATCATGACAATGCTTGTTCCTGATTGCCTCGAAATAGTACATCAGGAGCAGATGACAGAGTTCATTTTCATGGTTCAGTGTGTGAGACAGAGAAGAAGCAGTCCATTTCAGGAGTTGCTTTCAAAAAAGGAACAGCTTGTACTGTCTTCATCACATATTTTTCCACAGCGAATTCTAATGGAGGATTCAGGTCTATAAGATTTGGGAGACTCCCAAATCCAAATACGGCTTCTAGTGAAGTCTGTTATTATCCGTAGACAGATATGAAAGGACTTACGGGGTAGTCTCAAATGGCCAGGGAAACTTTAGCAATGTAAGAATGAGATACCAGAGATCAAATATCTATTCCCATTGAATTTCCTTTAAGAAATGCTTACAATATAAGTAGCTAAAAGCTGCACTCTGAAAACACAATGGAAATAAACTCATCAGGGACTTTTTCTTCACTAAGTAGAGTGATCATATGATGACAACTTCTCTCCTCTGACATGTGGTTAAATTACACTGACATCCCCACACAACCTGCCACCTTACAAGAGGCAGAACACTGTTCATTTTGTGTCTCATAAAGAAATGCAAAAGGATTGACAAAATCTGCCAATTCAGACAAAAACAATCTCTCAGAAAAAATGTAAAAAAATAATTACAGAGTATTATTGCAGTAGAAAGGTTGTGGGATACATTTAATAACTGTTTATGGAAACTAAATATAAAAGCATATTTGCACTTCAATGTATAAATTCCAGTCAATACACTTCTTATATGCTTTATAAAAAAAGGTAATAAAGGTCAAGGAAAAGAGTAGCATGCATAATTTTGAATTTTCTAACTGAGGAACTCATGTCTTTGACTTTCAAATGTGATGAGCTTTGATAGGCTCTGTGCACTTCATCCCACCTGCAGTTTCTTGGATTCATGCCTTGATTTGTGTCAACTGATTCACTGCCTTTTTATGAAGGTGTTCAAATATACAACACCTTAATTAACTACCCAAGGTTTCCTTCTCATTATGTGAGATAGAAAAACCCACTAAGTCATTGAACATTAGTCATTACTTGAGAGCACCTGTACTTATGTGGATGAGGGTGAGGATGGCGATTGATTTATCACTATTTTATGGATACTTGACCTGTGAGTCAATACAAATATCTCACTCAGTGGTGGCAAAGGGCAAGTGATCCAATTATGTCAACACAATGGACTAATACAGGTATTCTGGTTTTCTCTGATTTCCCGAGAGAGTTGTTAAATCTTCTAATGCTTGATATTTAGTAAATTTGCTAGTTAAGAAAAGCTTGAAGTAAGAGGGATATCATCAAACTAAAAAGCTTAATGGCTTAACATCATTTCATCATTCCTTAAGTACTGTCAAGATGAATTCACAAGAATAAAAGAAAGAAAACAAATAATATGGCTTATATGTAGATATAATTTTCCAGGGCTTTTTCATTTTTGGCAAGATATTAAACTCATTCAAGAGCACTTTTCAATTTTCAAATACTTTCTGTACAAACCACTGAATGATTTAAAAAATATTGCACGTTAAACCATGTGGATTACATAAAAATTTTATTTATTATATTTTGAAATTTTTACTACACAATGCAAAAAATGAAAAAGAGAAGAAGTAACCAACTTTATGTGTGAACAAGATGAACTCTCTGGACCAGAGTGAGACTGACGGCCTGTAGTTATCCAGATATTTCTGCTTGCTCTCTTGGAGACCGGAGGAACCTTTACTTTCTTCCAGCTATGTGCTAGGCCCAGCAGCTCATCTTGCCTCACTGGTTCCTTGATTGACTGTGTCAAGAAGCTGTTGGCAACACACTTCAGAAAACCCCTGAATTCCTTGTGCCTTGCTCTATTGTTCTTCCACCATAAACTGGGGTGAGTCAATTGTCCCATAAAGACAAGGTCCTATGAATGTGAAATTGTCTGAAGAAGGCATTATCTGCTTTTTCTTCTTCACTGAGATGGTATGTAGCAGGCACTTACAACAGTATTTCCCAGTTTGGTCTGCACACTAGTTTGGCTGGCCCATCATCCAAACAGAGAAAGAACTCCATAAATCAAGCTCTCCTGTATGAAGGGCAACTCTCCTATCTTATTTTCCAGTCTGTCCTTCCCAAAGAACTTGCTTCTATCCATAGCAGTAGTCCAGCTATTAAAGTCCTTAGTGTTTACATAATCTCTCATGTTTTGTTTTGGTTCACTGCTTGCTCATCAGATTGTTGACCATTCTTTCCCTTCTTTCTTGTTCATGTATCAACACATTTGAGGTTTCCTAGGCTTGATAATAAAGACACTTTTCCCTACTTTGTTTGGTGGACCTCTTCTCTTCCAAGAAATACTAGCAGGAGGTCATATGGTCATAAAAAACTGTATTGCCAACAACAAATGTACAACCACCATTTTTTTTCTCTGAGATTCATCCAATTGTTTGCAAGTCTTTTGCATTCACTAGCAAGACCTGGTGAAAGTCACCGGGCACCAAGCTCTTCGTCTTATTCCCTGAAGATGTGTGTTTACTACTTAAAAAGTCCTATCTCCCACATTGTTGCTACTGCCTATATGGAGAAGAAATGTGGCCTAATAGTCTGACCAATTGTCAAGCTGAATAAACCTGGTCAGCCCATCCAAGACATTCTAGACCAAAACCCTCAGCATACAGTAGATGTCCCCTGATAACAGAGTGAGTCAGTTCCGCAGCCTGCACCATCACAACAGAAAGTATCCCATTTCCATTTTTTGGTCTATCCTGCCACTGCTGCCAGAGGTCTTGGGCACAGACAGATCAGAGTCTTTATTGGGCAGAAGTCCCTGTCCTTGCCTGTGCTGGATCCCCAAATCTGTTCTGTAAGTCACAGATTCAGGTGTAATAGGAACAGTCATACTAGTGCCAGAGTTCACAAGATCACAGCCTTTACTAGCGTAAGTGTCTCCATTTCCCAGTCTAAAAAGCATGGGTGCTGTCTCCTTTTTTTCAATGCAGCTTGGAGGTTCAAGCTCTTGCAGTGCAGTGTCTTAAGAGGCATGTAGTCGGTTGACCTTCGACAGCTTAATTGTTGTTGTTGCAAACCCCCTATGAGTGCATGTTTCCTCCAAGTGCAGACTTCTGCCTCTAGTCCCAGCAAGAGGTCCCAGAGCTCAATGCAGTTTCTGAGCTGCAGTCCTACACTCTCCCATAGGAGCTTACACTGGGTATAGGGCTCTGAACTGTCTGTGGATGCTGCCAGGAAACCCAGCCCACCATTATTGTGACACAAACTCAGACTATTTGCCTCCAATTCTGCACAAAATGCTGCCTCTGGGAGGTAACTCTCTTAGCTGAAGCATTAAAGAGTGTAAGTTACACTAGAATTCACTGCTACAAAGCTACCTGATGTTGACTTTTCAAAGCTCTCAAAATAGAATTTTACATAATTCTGATGTGATTGGAAAGATACTGGGTTTCAGAGAAAAATAGGTCTTTAATTTTTCTATGATTCATAGGACACTCATAGAAAATGTTGCTGTATTCAAGTGTTGTGTTGGAAAATTCACTTTATTTGGCCTTCTTCAATCTTTTAAAATATATAGTGATAGAAACCACAAAACTAAATTAATGACAAACTACTGTAACTTAATAGGTTTCCATTCTAGAACCACATAGGCATCAAAGTTTTTATAAAACAGTCTCCGAATTTTCAGATTTCTAATAGAAGAAGAAAGAAACAAAAGCCACCCAGGAAATGTGTTTTTGAGGAAATACAGCAGACAGAAATGAATACTTAGTTACTGCAATGATTCATGTAGTGAAGACAACAAAAGTCTTACAACGAATACAGAGTCAGTTCTTTCCCACAGGGTCTGTTGTTGTAATGAAGCTTTAGCCCATCAACAGATTGGTATGATTTTCTGAAGGTAAATGTACAAAACTAGGAGTTGAATTAAATGCTGAAAATGCTAAATAACCATAAAGGGAGAAACAGTAAATGGTAAACTACTTTTGAAAAATACATTACCAGAAGGTAAAAGTGTTGAAGAAAGAAGTTAAAATATTATAAACAAATATAAATGTATTTGCAACAAAACTAGATTTTGAGATAGTTATGTATATGCTGTCAGGGATGTTCATCAACAGTTGCTGCCTGATCCTCTGTGCCTTATAGTAACTAGCAATCATCAACACATCCTCACTGGTGTCTACAAATTCTGTTTCTCTATACAGATCTGTCACTTTGTTGAAGAGATTTGGTCACAGATTAAAAAAATTGGAAACTTATATGAATCCAGAGTGAGTCAAGAAATTTTCACAATGTGGCTGGCAACACTTTCCCTATTCAACTTCAGAAGACAAAACATAGTTTCTAAAACTGGGAATTACTCAGCCCTTGGAAAAATATTCATATGGAATGAATGAAACAATGTAACAAGAAAATAATAAGATTCCATATTAAATCTGCCTATAACAGCCTCACTTTATGCTGGTACTTATTTGGAAGGTAGTCTCTATTTTTTCTATATAATTAAAAAAACCCTCCAGACCTACAAGCATCCAGAAGCAGAACCATGCTTATCAGAAGTAATTTGACTATTCCTTTTTTGGTTTTCATTTTCATTTTAAAAGATAGAATGGAACTTATATTCTGCATAGAATGGAATACACTGTAGGCTAAAAAAGCAATGGTTCTTCCAGAGAGTTTTAATGGAAAGTGCTGTGGAGAAAAAAAACAAAACATAAAACTGTGCAGGACAATTAGCTGTAAATCAAAATGTGACCAGATTGTGTTATAAGAACAGATGATGTAACTGGGTCTTCATTTCTGGGGTCTGAGATTTAGTATCTTAAATCATGAGTATGGATGAGTTATTTAGTCAGATTCTAGCATTCATCTGTTTTGTGTAAAGTTCATTTGGAGCTATTTAAACCTTAATGTTCAGATGAGGTACGAGAGTCTGACATTAATAACCACACATAATTATTTATGGGACACTAGATAAGCCTTGAAAATCTTAATCTGGAAATTAGTCAACCTTTCTATTGTTTGAAAACTTCAGTCGTGGGTATATAATTTCTATGTTTTGGGCACTGTGTTATTGCCAGATTAAAGACATTTTTTTCTCCAGCCTTCAAAACCTTAAGTCTCTTGTTGAAGAAATGTTTAAAGATGAAACAGGATACACCTGATTAAAATACACTGAATCTTGTTTAAAGCCTAAAATACTGCCAGAAATAGCCATTTTGAAGGGGGTTTTGTGTATTGTTTACCTTAATTTCCTTTAGGCTTACTCTATTTTGAGTAGGAGAAAAGAAAATATTTTTAGCAAGACTAAGGCTAAAATTGTGTTATTACTGTCAAATAACATATCTTTAAGAAAATGTTTATTAAATTCAGTGTGATACTGAAAGTTGATGCTTATTTTCACTGAAGCTTTATTGGCATATTTATTACTTATGATATCTGGGACTTGTTTTCACTGCTTTTACCATTAGAAACCCCTATTAAGGCCTCCCTAGTGAGAAATAGTTGCAGCAACTGAGATAAAATGTGAAGACACTATCTTGAAAACACTCTATTGCATTTGCAGATTTTGCATTTTGTTCTTTTCTGATATTTGCAACTGAAAAACAGAGTTTATAGTCTAGCCCAGAGCCTGTAAACCACATTATCATTCAGGGAAAATATCTTCTCCTTCAAATCTGGAAAACAGCACTTTTGAACTGATTGCTTAATTACTTCATCCACCCCCAAATGAAGATATTACTCTTCAGTACAGCTGGTCACAAATGCAATGCAACCAGCTCTTCCCATGGAACTTGAAGATAAGAGCTGTGTTTTCACTGAATGTCTCCCCAGCATATCAATGAAGTAAATTTTTGTGCTGTGTGTACAATAAACATACTACAAGAAATAACACATTTATACACACAGCATTTTCTGTGAATAATTTCTTTAATTCAATGGGAAAACCTGCTCACAAACTGCATTATTAAAAATATTTGCCTTGATCAAATTTAAACTTTATTTATACAGGAAATAAACTTTAAAAATAGATCTCATCTATAGCAAAGAATTACTGTTCCATGAATAATTGGAGTCAGAGGAATTGAACATTATACAGAAGTAAGACACTGCTAAACAAACATTCAATGAAGCAAAACACACCTGCTTTGCAAAGAAACAAAATCCTTTCCTGACACCTCCTGAGCCCCTTCTGAGAAAGCAGTTCTGATCTGGCAAAACAAAATACTATGTATCTTGCTCTCTTTGAGAAGTTGTTGACCTCTGTGTAGGTCACCTGGCTTTAATAATAGCGTAAACATATCAGGGTTAAGCTCCTCTGAAATGCAAATCCTTTCTCACCCTCTGAAGACTCTGGGTAAATACCAACACAACAAATTCAGACAAAGTGCTGCATCAAGCAGATAAACAAACACCTGCTGGAAATTAAGGTTAGTACAGTAGCTTTACAGGAAATACGTGTAGGTGTGGAAGTTTGGTTAAAGATTATTGTTATCACTTGGAGCAGGCAGTCCCAATTATATACACATCAGTAAAGTCACTCATTTCTTTGACAGCATGTTCCTCTATATTAAAGCACGTACAAAAATAAAAGATGGAATAACGGCAAAATAATTTAAAGAAAGTTTTCCACAAAGTGTAATTGTTTACTTAATTTATCCCAGCTCTACCATTGACTGCAAAGGGGAAAGCTACCATAGCAAGCACCACTGCTTACCATTCCTTCACTAACAAAATTGTCAGCCTTTTTCCCTTAGTAATTCTTTGATGGAATATCATGCAGATAGTCAGCTTTTTCAGGGAAAAAATGACAATATTGAATATCTTCCTTTTTTTTTTTTATACTATTTAAAAAACAAATTTGAGTCAGGCTGACATATATATAGAAAAAAAATTAATTAGTTCCTACATCAACACTGATAAGGTCTTAGGCAGCATTTGCTTTTTAGAATTACAAAAGACAGATACTTCAAAACTTCAAATCATTTATTGAAATTATACTCTAAAGCACATAAACCAAAAGGGTTTGCATTTAACTATTAACTTCAGTAAGACTCAAAACTTCTGAATGGCAAGTTATTACTTTAGATATTGTCATTGGGCCAATTTTAACACCTATTTTTAAAAAATTCTCTTTAATCCTGACATTGTAATAATTTTTTTTTGTGGATACAATGCTTCATCCTGCTTCTTAAATCTAGGGTTCTCAGCATGTTAACATAAAAAGAAAAAAAATGTCAACATTATTTCAGTCATTTCTGCTAAGGCTGAAGAGTTTCATTTCAGATAGGGAATTCACATATATTTGTCAATGATCACTGTTCCTTAAGAGATTTTTAGAACACCATAACAATGATAATTATGAAGTTAGTTGTGACTAAATTTTCACAACTTATAGATCAAAACTCAGAAATTTTCATTTCTTGAAAAATCAAAAGACCAAAGATGGAATAGGATTGCTGTTCAAAGGCTATTGCCAATATTATATTCCAGAGTCTTTATTCAGGTCTGGATTCATAAAAGGCACATAGACAGTAGAATGCCTCTTTCTGTTGCAGTAAAAAACGGGAATGCTTAGCCAACCAGATGACTTGCAAGTTCTTCACTTGTTTAACAATAAATGGATTAATCTCGTAAAGAGTTTAGAATTATGACTTTGATTTAATTAGAAACATATAAAATTGTTAGAAAGATCCTGTAGAAATTTTTATACAATTACTAAACTTCTACTTTGCTACTGCTACTACCACTAATTTGTTTTATAGATGTGCATTTTTTTTGAACACCAAGAAGCAGCAGGCAAGGGAGTACCAGAAATCTGATAATGCCAGACAATCCTTTGTGGAACAGTGACTGCTATGTCGATGAAGTGCAAATGTTAAACCTACACCTTATCATGGGAAAAGACTACCTGGCTCTCTGAGTGTACCT
This sequence comes from Willisornis vidua nigrigula, assembly GCA_021164005.1. Taxonomy (NCBI): domain Eukaryota; kingdom Metazoa; phylum Chordata; class Aves; order Passeriformes; family Thamnophilidae; genus Willisornis; species Willisornis vidua. The sequence continues at coordinate 16,154,986 of JAJPCS010000033.1, forward strand.
TCAGGACAAGAGAAAACCTCTCTTTGACACCTCATAGAGATCCTAAGTAAAGAAAATATCTCTTATCTGCAGAACACTAATGATTTTTTTGTTTTGTTTTGGGTTTTTTGTGTTTTTGTTTATTTGTTTGTTTTCTTTCTTTTTTTTTTTGTATTAGGTATGAATCTCTCCATGTAGCAGGCTTATAAATGTATCTGATTATGCTGCTGTATTATTTTAGACAATAATGTACCTTAGTTTTAAAGATTACTGATTAAAAATATATTTCCCTCTGCAAAACACTCAAAGCATTAGGAAAAACAGTGTGGCCATGGCTGGCCAACTCATGTGAACTAATTTACTTATTACAGAAGGGATAGAATCTTTCATTAATAAAGGATCTCAGCCCTATGCTACTTTATGCCAAGGAAATGCCAGAGCTATTTGATCACATTTTGAAAAGAAGAGAAAGAAAGAGAAGAGGAAGAAGAAATGAGGGGAGGCTGAAAGGACCGCTGAAAGGGAGTCAGGAAGTAAGTTAGGAAAGGAAGGAAGGAAGATTGGTGATCATAAAACTTACTATAATGCCTGACATTAGGGGGATTAATTAAACAGATAGATTTGAATTGTATTCTTAATAGCTAATAAACTTGATACAAAAATATGTACCTTTAACAGAAAAACTGAAAATATAAATATATCCTCTAGCATAATTTATTACATTTTCAATCAGACCAGCCATCATGCTTTCTTTGTTTCTCTTGGTTTTTTTTTCCCCCTGAATCTTCTGCTTCTATCTTTTGTATTTCTAATGAGAAAATTTCTGTACTCTCAGTTTTGAGCTTTTTTCCTGATAACAACTTCACTCTCATTCAGGCTGCTATTCTCTTCTTTTTCTTTTTACCTGAATAAAGCTCTCATTTTCCTATTTCATGCATGTATTGTATATCATTGAGAGGAACATCTCAGGTTACTGAATAACAGGGTCTGCTATTACAGTCAACTGAGCTATATAAAACCTTTCATAAAAATATCAGTCTGTTTTACAATCCATTAGATCATTATTCCTACAGAATGCTGTTCTTAAACCACTGATGTTTAGAAATCTTCACATTTTTCAGCTTATACATTCTCTGTGGAAGATTCTTATGTACTTGTACAGTAGCAACTTTTGGATTTCCACTAAACCAAATATTTCTAGAGAATCCTTCAAAGTTAAAAGCTAAGATTTTTTAGTCTCTTTCCTTTAATTATCAGTTTTCTTGCATCTTTTAAATTAACCTCTCAACATCTTTTCACAAGACCACAGGTCTGCCCAGAGATCTAGTTGAATTTCTTACAAGTACAAATAAAATTGAAATACTCCCCTAATCTTTCCAGTCAAATTTGTATTTGCCTGTTCTTAAGCTGCAACAATCATGTTGTGGCACTTACATAATAAGGTAAGGATATACTTTTGTCTTCTGTAATTTCTACTTGATGGGACTTAAAAAGGAAATGTCTGCTCATTTCTTTTTCACAGCTTGTCCATCAAATTATTGTCATGCTGACTATTTTTTTGAAATAAGATCATGAATCCATGCTATACACAACCTAGAACACCAACTGATATCAACCAAGAATTCTGTGCAATTCATACATATTTAATGGTTTAACCATGTTATGTCAGAGTAACTTCTTTCAGAGGCCTCTCAGGAGAGTATTTAATTATTTTCTTAAAAAATTGAAGCAATATATTTTGCTAAAGTCTCAGAGTTATAAATGTCTGCATCAACTTGATGTCTCAACCTTCAGACACCAGGAAAAGAAAATCCACAAAATGAAAGCCTGAGGCAGACACACACAGTGGGGAAAAGACAATCTATCCCAAGGTTAAATTCTGGAAAACAACTGAGCAGAATAACAATACAGTAATACAAGTATAACAACAAGCACAAAGTTATTGTAATATTGCACAGAGGTGTTCACTCATATATGACTTCAGACCACACAGTTTCCTAAAGTAAATTCTATTCAAATGACATGGAAAATACTTTCAAATTTAATAAATTAGTATCTTTAATTTAGTAAGACAGAATCCACCGTTTACAACTTATTAGTATTTGGTGCTTACAATTTAGAATTGAACAAATGAGTGCATGAGTTCATATTTTGATAACTTAGTGCCTGCTGAACCAATAAGAACGACTTTATATTGGTTTCTCAAGGAGAAATGATCAAAGCATGAGGAGAAACAGAAGCCTCAATGGCACAGTGGAAGTACAGGGGACATTACATATCTGTGAATGTGAGGACCCCATTGCTGTCTTGGAAGGTTTTTGCTCCAGTTAGGCTTATATCTGGGATGGTGTGGAGAAAACGTTGAGGATCAGCAAACCTTATGCTGTTAGTCCTTTGTGATAATCTACATGGACACCAGCAATGCTCTTGGGTTGACCCTTCTCATGATAGGAGAGATTGCAGAGCTCTGAGGGTGATATCACGCAGAGGCAATGGTGGTATCACCTTAATTTCTCATTGAAGAGGATACACCTCAAGTGCACTTGTGCAAATGTATGTACATTGGGAGATAGGAGGGATAAGAAACCTGTGAACACCTATGATTTCCCTTAGACTAAAGAAATGTGGTTAAGATGACTCACAGGGCTGGACTGGAGTGTGGTGATGAATGGAAGAAGGCTTTCTAGGGAGGACCAGCAAAAAGGTGAAGAGGAAGGAGGAGATTAGCACAGGGAGAGAGCTAAGTGGTGAGAACACAGGATGGGTAGTGGACCCATGGATTACTTACTGGGAAAATCAGAGGACTGGTGACCATGACAGACACTGTAAAGGGTGTCTGGTACAGGTTACCAGGATCAATAAAAGCAAATTGATCAAATCTCTTCAGACATGAGAAGGAAGGTATGTAAACCCATTGGTCTTTGAAGACTTAAGCTTCCCTAGTATCTGTGAGAAGGGCAATGGGATAGGCACAAGTAATACAGATGATTCTGAGCAGGCTAGACAAGTCAGACTTCTTAAACCTGTCGTCCAGCATCCCACTGGACATGAGCTCCCTGTTCCTGCCTAAGCTAATGTAGATATATCTCTGACTTCTCCACCTTTGTCTCCTGAACAAGCCTTGAACCTGTGTTTGAGTGGTGCTTCCAGCCCTGTCTCTGACTCATGTTTTTCCTACACCCCTTAAATCATCCTTGATCTGGTTAATCCCTTGTCTGAGACTGTCCAGGAACTCATTGCCATCACTACCCTGCTCAGCTCACCTGTTGGGTGAGAATTGGAGTTGCAGTCCACAGGGAGGGCCCTATTTCACTTGGGACCACCTCCAGCTGCTGGTTTATCATCTGCTGAGGGCAGTCCTGCATTCACAGTGTACTGATGAGTTCAGTCATTCATAAACAAAGTGGATGTGGCTAAAAAGATCAGGGTATGCTAGAGTTTATTATACTGAACAAGCTAAAGCAGTTAGCGTTCATACAAGAAAAGGTGGTGAATGCTGGGTTTGTGCAGCCTAGAAAAGAGGTTTTTTGGGTGAGATATTATTGCTATCCACAAACACTTGTTGAAAAGGTGTAGAGAAGACAGTCAATCTCTATTTTAAGATGTGCAAAGAAAGAGCTAATGGGCAGAAGTGGCAACACAAGACGTTTTGCTAAGACATTAGGAAAAACTTTTCACCATCAGAATAACTGAAGAGTAGAGAAAGTTGCACAGACAGTTTGTGAGTTGCACAGAGGAACGGAGATTCTTGGAGATAGCCAACTCCTGCCTGAGCTGAGCCTAACAGGATCTGATACATCTGGACTGGCTGTGAGCTAGGACCTGATATGATCATCTCCTGAGGTCTTTCCCCAAATACATAATTCTATGACACTCTGATAATACACATTGAAAGTAAACAGTAATTTTCCAATGATATTATGTCAGAAAATTATTATCAAAATTTAATCAAATAAAACTTTCCAAAGTTTAGTGTGGCCTTGTCATTTGAGACTTTTCACTAGAAACTGTACAGTTTAAGTACTTTTGCTCACAATGTTACTTTTCATGCATTAAAAGTCACAAACATCAAGATAAGAACTGCTTCATGAAGTTCAAGCATTTATGTTACAAAGGGGGATTATATTGCTATTAGAATTAAAAAAGATGCATCCAAGAGAAGTTCTTATTATCTTGTTTATTTATAGTGAAGTTTTAGTGTATGCCAGACAATGGACTTAAAATTAGTCAATGTACTAATGTAAAACTTAGTATAAATGCTATTCTTGCTTGTATGTAGAGAAAAGTGAGTCTTTTTAAAATGGATCATGCTGTAAAATATTGTATGAATTTTGCCCTTCTAACTTTCTAGATTCGAATGTGTTCCCACATGTGTTTTCTTGGCCTAAAAGTTGCACAGATGATTGGCTAAAATTGGAAGGTATATTTACATCCCATTGCCAACCAGTTCAGGATTCATCCATTATTAATAGAAACAACTCTAATATCTTTGTGTTGTAAAAAGTAAAATTCTATTTAAATAGTCAATATATTATACCAAATCTAGGGTATATGAATTACATATTTTTCAGTCTGAGATCTTGCAATTTTCAGCATAATTCCCCTGCTCTGGAGCTAATGGAATTTACACGCTTTATACGAACAACACAGATAAGAAGAAACATGCAATGAGGTAATTTTGATAGGACACATATTTGGCCTCTTTGCAAAGAGCATAAAATATCTTTCAGGGCAATGGAAGATATTGGTTTACTTCATGATAACACACATCTAATTTGGATCCAATGACATCACTTTTCTAAGTGCAACTAATTGATAAATATTAAACAAATTTGTTTTCACATTAAAAGTGAAAATTTTGAAATAAAAAGATTCAAGGAAAAATCCCCATAACATAACCTAAGACATGGGGATTGATATGTGTTAAAGTAAGATTTATATATCATGTTACAACTTTATTTATATATTCACAAAATAATAGTGCTAGATATTCAACCAATTGAATCAAATTAAAGAGACACGTTGCATAGTGAAAAGGATAAGTGTTCCCACTCCATAATTTGGGAATATCAGAACCATATGATAACTTAGGTGATCTTCCCTCATAAGAACCAAAGTCCTCGTTCAGTTCTAAACTGCAAAATCTACTAACCTGCTTACCAGTTTGCATTACATCATGAGCCACTCAATGAACCAGAGCTTTGAAAACACTGTCTTGAATCAGGACATTTTATCTCACAGGACTGACCATTGTATATTGCTCAGACAGAAGTTGTTCCTTAAGTACAAGTAAGTTATGAAAGTTTATGTATTCAATTCTCAGTAATGACATGTTTTTGCTCTGCTGGTGCTAAGATGCTTGCCTTTTAGGACTCTATTTCTCTTGAGAAAGATTTGTTGTCATCAAAAAAGGTATCCTTAAATTCTAATGATAAATGTAAAAGAATGTATTCTACCACATAACTTCAGATCCCTGTAAATCAGCTTATTAAGGAGAGCATTGAGTCCCTGAAGGGTCTGAATTCAAATAAAATACAGACATACATACTGTATCAGCTCCCAGGCTAAGAATCTTTGCCTGGTGGCTCATCTACAAATTGCCCCTTGGTTTACGTTACTTGTTAACTTGACTGGGTGTACATTTGAATACCAGCTGACCTCACTCTGCAGATAACTTCTAGTCATATTGAAAGATAGCTAAGCAGGAGACGAGTTACTGACTTCCCAGTATAATGAATGGTGAGATATAATTTCTCTGAAGTTCTCTCTTCAAGAGAGACCTCAACTTTGCCTCCAATTTTTCCCTGTTATGAAGCAGTTTCAGAAAACAACATAGAAATATGCATTCCATTCAACAAGGTATGCAAGCAATAATTTTATTTAAATCTGCTCTTTGAATAGCAGTCAGCATGTTATTATTGGTTTTATTCAGGAAAGATTCAAACTCATACAAAATGTGGATTTTATTATATTTTAAATTCTGGAGAACACACAAATATGGATTTTGGACAAGACATTTGTACTAACTGAAAAATGAAGAAGAAAATATTATTGATAATATTGGAAGCTCCATATGATTTTCAAAGAAATATGTCAAAATTGATTTGACTCCGTGTGTAAATTGGTTACCATAAGGGGGTAACTGTTATTAGTCCTTAGCAATACAGTCTCAGTATGAAAGCAGAATATTGTACTGCAGGACTGAGAAATACATCCTATCTAATTCTGGAAAGATTCTTAAGGAGAATTTTTGCCATAGGAAATGCAGACAAAGAGCTACAATCCAATGATTAAATGGAAATTGATAAGGTCTACTATACTCTTTGGAGAACTAAAACAGGCAAAATGAATAACCAACAATTGGCCTAGTTTAAAAAAAAAGTTAGTTAGCTATGACAATGAGGACAATGTAACACAGAGAAGAAATGTGACATCTGTAAAGAAGGAAAAAAACAAACCAAACACAGAAGAGAAAAGAAAGTTTCAAAACCTTATCAAACAGACTCCAAATGCATTTAAGATGGAGTAGAGTTGAGGTTAAAACTTACTGAGTTCATGGACAGGTAGGCACTAGTTCACTTCAGTGACCTTTGAATTATTCTGTTACAGAATGACACCCTGACTAGGAATAAAATAAGTTTTTATTAATTCTAGAGAACATCTTGCTATATAAGTGACATGCAACCTTATACCAGAGTTTGTTTATTTAATTTCTGTGTGATTAAAAAAGTGGCAGGTTTTTTATCTACATGATATTTGTGGTATCACACAATTAATTATATATATATTAATTAATTATTTATTTGAGATTCTCAAAAACGAGGCAGAATACCAGAAATTCAATTACAAGGAATTTGAAATTTGTAGCTCTTCTTTTTCTTCCAGATAGTACTAACAATTACTGAATAAATTATCCAGGTGTTCTCAGACCCTGGTTTCTAAAACATAAGGAAACTATTTTAGTGATATCTTTATTTTTAATAGAGACAAGTTGGGTAAGAAATATGATGTCTAAACAAAGTGACCATTTTATCAAATCAGTATATAATCATACACAGAAAAAAAAAAAGCCAAAAATTAATATCAAACATAGCCAGGAATTTGAAGGATTTATTCAGTCTCTTTTCAACACTGGAAAACATTTATGAGATACTCGTAGCTTTTAAATTTAAAAGGAAAGTTTTGAGGTGACAACCTTCTTCTCAGCATTCTAGTTTTATGAAAAATTGCCAAAATGAGAAGAGGAAGAATTGACAGTGCTTCATGAACTCTTTGTAGGACTGGCAGGCAGGATTTGTAATCTCAGCTCTTCAACTATTTCGTTTGGTGTAGTCAACAGGGTCAGTACAACTGATAAACTCTGTATTAAAATGTGTCATCTTGTTTCCTGGATGAAGACCTATATTAATTTTCCAGTTAAAAAATATATCTGTCACAATTCTTCCAGGGAAGATTAGTATTGTCTAAATACTTCCTGAGGTTTTTTATTATTCGCATCATAACTTATTTTAGATCTTTTTATTTAACCATATATAGAACTTTTTGAGATAAATGTAATGATGAATAAATGCATTCAGATTGCAAAAATACCACATTAAAAAAAAGTCTGCACAAACAAAAAAGACTACCTCCCTACACCAAAAAGGTCACTAGACAGAAAAGAGGAGGAAAAAAAAAACCAAACCAAACAAACAAATAAGAAAAGATTAAGTAGGAAAGTTTATGTATGTACAGCCCTCAAATAGACAAAACCTCTTATTTTCTATAATTTCCATTTTTTCTTTAATTTTTCTGTGTCTCCCATTGCCTGCATTTGACTTAAGTTTTACCTTCATAGTGGAAGTTTCTCCAGGACATTGAAAGCTGTCTCCACTTTGCTCTATTTAGATTCTTCTTTCATTCTCGATATACATATATGTGTTCATAATTATTTCCTCTAATTTCAGTGGTGGAAAGGTCATTTAACTGAAATGGGCTTGCTTTGTATCAGAGTTCCCCTCTGAACAAAGTAGAAATTGACAAATGTTTACAAGGTTGATGAAAAGAGACTTGAGAAAAAAGGAAATGTGGGATGCTGGAGTAAGGGGTCATTATGTAGCTTTTCTTCACAAAGACATGAAATAATCAGTAGTAAGAACTTCTGTCATTCTCCCAACTCAGGTGTTGGAATTAAGAAAACTATGGTGTCAGGAGAGACAAGAGATGGCAAGTTCAGTCAATAAGTCAGTGATAAGTCCTTTCACATAAAGATAAAAGTAGCTTTCTCTTGAATTTGGCTTTATAAGGAAATTCAAGAAACTTTCATTCCTTGTCTAGCACTCATTAAAAAAAATAATTGTAAAAGTCACCAAAAAATTCCAGAAGGAATGCACCGCAATCACAGAAGTTAGAGATTCTTTCAGTATTATGTGTTTGTTCTTGTGGGATCATTTGGAACTAGAAGTTCAGGATGTTTCAGGCAAAAAAAAAGAAAACACCTCATTTTTCATTTTGGAGGATGGGAGACTACTTTACCCAGCAAAATATACTGCATAAAGGTGACCCCACACTATGAATTTAAGCTCATAATCCAAAATTTTGGAAATTTTGTGTCAGAACATGTAATTCTAAGGCCTGTCTGAATGGGAGAGTAGAATGCAAAAGTCCTTTTCAGGTGTACTTCTTACCATAAGATTTTGGATTATTCTGAACAAATGCAGGATGTGAAAAAATTACTTCCATTGTGGAATGTCCCTGGTTTAGAGGACCAAATGTAGCACTGTACAATGCCACTTAACTGTGCAATAGGGAACAGAAATGAACCAGTCAGAAAGGTAAACTTTCATAAAATATCAATTACTATTTTCCAGACAATAATTTCACACAGAAAAAAAGTAAAATCAAAATACATTGCTAATATCTGTATTGTACTTCAAAATGGACACTGAGTAGGATAATGAAAACTTGAATAGTCAGAAACTAGATAATATAAATTACAGAAAAACTCCAGTAGCATGTAATTGGCATATATGCTGACTGGAAAATTGTGAACATTGTAATGATTTTCAAGAAGGGCAAGCAGGAGGACCTTGGAAACTACAGGCCTGTCAGTCTCACATCAGTGCCTGGTAAAATCATGGAAAATAATTTTCTGGGAAATATTCAAAAACACCTAGAGGACAACACAGTCATCAGTTATAGCCAGCAAGGCTTCACAAAATGAAAATCCTGATTGTTGAACCTGATTTCCTTCTATGAAGGATAACCCACCTCTTGATCTAGGAAAGCCAGTAGACATAATCTTTTTGGACTTCAGGAAAGCTTTTGATATTGTTCTCACAAGATCCTTCTAAACAAAATGTTCTGCACAGCTGGATAACCCTGTTATGTGATGGGTGAGCAGCTGGCTTACAGGTTGGGCACAAAGAGTTAAAGTGAATGGAGTAACATCAAGTTGGTGTTGGGTGAATAGTGGGGTTCTGCAGGGCTCCATCTTCACCTCAGTTATCTTTAAAATCTTCATTAATGGTTTGTATGCAGGAATTGAAGGAATATGAAGTAAGTTTGTGCATGACACTGAACTAGGAGGAGTTGTTGACTTCCTCAAGGGCAGGGAGGCCCTGTAGAGAGACCTCAGCAAATTAGAAAGATGTGCAATCAGCAATTATATGAATTTTAACAAGTGCTGGATTCTGCACCTGGGATGGGGCAAACCTCGCTGTTTATATAGACTAGGGAACGAGAGGCTGCGGAACAGCACTACAGAAAAGAACCTGGGGGTCTTGGATGAGGGCAAATTGAATATGAGTCAGCAGTGCCCTGGCAGCCAGGAGGGCCAACCATGTCCTGAGGGGCAGCAGGCACAGCACTGCCAGCCTGTCAGGGGAGGTGATTGTCCTGCTCTGCTCTGCACTGAGGCAGCCTCACCTTGAATATTGGGTGCAGTTTTGGGCACTGCAATATAAGAAAGGTATTTTATGCCATTAGAGAGTGTCAAAAGGAGGGCAATGAAGATGGTAAAGGGCCTTGAGGCGAAGCCATGTGGGCACTTGGTCTGTTCAGTCTGGAGAAAAGGAAACTGAGGGAACGCCTCACTGCAGTTACAACCTCCTCATGAGGGGAAGAGGAGGGGCAAGTACCAATTTCTTTACTCTCCTGACAAGTGACAGGGCTCAAAGTAATGGCATGAAGCTGAGTCATGAGAGGTTTTGATTACATATCAGGCAAAAATTTTTCACCTGGAGGATGGCTGAGCACTGGAACAGACTCCCTAGGGACGTGGTCACAGCACCAAGCCTGTCGGAATTAAAGAACCGTTTGGAGAAACCTCGTAAGATTCTTGCTGGTGTCCTGTGCAGGGCCAGGAGTTGAAGTCAATGATCATGATGGGTCCCTTCCAAATCAGCATATTCTATAATTCCATGAACTCTTTCAGCCTCATGCTGAGCCTGCAATTTCATATTGACTTAAAAAGAAAAACAGTTCCTGCTAAACGACTAATACCATTGCCTGTTGACCTTTATATCCCTTGAAGGTCACCAAATGAACCAGTCTGAAGGTGTGTAACATGATCAGAACTCAAGGTAGTCTGACTGCAGGTCAATAGAGAAGCTAATATGATATAGTTTGATGCAATTTTACACTTGTCATGAGATCAAAGTATTCTAAGTATTACTGAAAATTGTTGTACAATAGCTGATGGTTTCCAAGACAGGAAATACAATTTTGATACGTTGTGATTACCTGCACTACCTCTGTTTATGTGAAATAAAGCAGTATCATCATTATGTACTGTCTTAGCTTAGGAATGGTGTTCTTCAATTCTGTACTCCCACTAAAACTATGCACTTCTCCCCCACACACACAAAAAGCTAAGATCATGGTTAGAGATAAGAACAATTTACTGGAAACAGCAATGAGATAAGAAATCAAAAAATAACAGCAACAATATTAATAACAAAAGTTATAAGAAAAGAAACAATCCACATGGGAAACAAACCCTTGATAACAGACAATTCCAGATGGCTCCTTTCATTATCTTTTCTTGACTGAACAGAACCCTTTTTCCCAGAAAGGAGTCCATTTCTTCTACCCCAGTAATGATGCAAGATGTGAGATAGCCTGTCTGTCTGTCTGTCTGTCTGTCTGTCTGTCTATCTATCTATCTATCTATCTATCTATCTATCTATCTATCTATCTATCTAATCTATCTATCTAATCAATCTATCTATCTAAATTTGGCTCTTAGACATGCCCCCTTCTGGCTACTGCAAAAAATTAGCCGTACCATGGACAGAAGCAGGACATTATCCATCCATTGCTCTATACCATCTATGTAATACCAATATCCTACATCTCCTAATGATATAAATATATACATATAATTTGCACACAGAGAGAAGAAACGAAATAGAAAATAAAATACTCCTTCCCTTTTGGATTGGTGGTCAAGAATTCAGTGAAATTATAAATACAATTTTAGATGAATGAGTATATTAAGCACCTGAATAACAGCTATGTGTGCTAAGCAGCACATCATCCTACATTTTCTAACTAAATAAATATTCTCTGGGTCTTTAATTTGTTGCTGGAAAGACTTCAGACAGGCATGAGTTCTAAAAGTTTTCTTCTTTCATACAAAAGAATTTATTTACCCACATTTTACAAAAAAACCCCCCACAAGTGTGGACAGATGATAAGATATAAAATGAACAACAGTCTTGAAAAAATGAACACAAGAAATTAGTTTTTGCTTATCTTTAAAACTTTCAATTCAGTTATGTATATCTTAGATATTTATTAATAAATTAGAAGTTGCTTATACTTGTATAAAATTGCTTCAATTCAAAGTAATTTTGAAGAGTTAGCTAGAAACATGATCCTTTCTGGTATTTCATGGATTGTAGGATATTATATTTTCTTTGTCTGTTTGGTAGGAAAATTACTTCTTTCCCTAAGCTCTGTAATATTTCACTCTCCATAGAAGTTCAAAATTATTTCATTCAGCTATGTAGGATTACAACTTCTGTTTCTGTTCCTTGATATATGTTTTCTATTATGTGTCAAGCTTGTTAAAAATACAATGGGCTATTATTATCATATCAAGGATTAAGGGGCTGCAAAGTCATTAGCCACACAAATTGCAAATGGAAATAACCATCTCTGTGAAGACCATGCTTTCCAAACAGAGAGAAAAGAAGAGCGGAAAATGAGGCTTAAGCTTGGAATAGAAGAAAAGAAGTTTTCTAGTATAGCTGTGTGATAGTTTTGATCCAGGCCTCTCTTAGTAACCCATTGTAACTAGAGAAGTGGCCATTTCCTGGGTATTCCACATTTGATTTTTTTCCACGTAACAAGGGAGTATACATAAGAGAAAGATAAGTTTCTCTCTCTTCTTCTGGCAAGGCTTAGGAGCAGTCGGGTGCCAGCGTTGGTCTTACTTATCAGAGCTGAGGCCCTGTTGCAGCAGTTGCAGTCATCTACCCCACAGGAGATGAGAGAGAAGCTAGTTTTCTCTTGAGGGAAGTTTAGTGAGATTGTATTTTGCCTGGTTTTTTATGGGTTGTGATGTACTCGTCTGTCCCATTTCTGTTTTGTCCCTCCTTTGTCCCTGTTTCCCCCCTCCCTGTTCCCTTTTGCCCTCAAGAGCTCCCTGTTGTATGTAAAAATTGTATATAAAATTGTAAATATCTGAAAATATTCTGATTTAATTCAGTTTCCTTCAGGCGTCCAGTTTTCAGGGTTTTCCCCCCCGCCTTGCTTAGAGGAGCAGGAGGAGAAGGAGGGAGCCTAGCCCTTAGCAAGAAGCCAAGTCAAACCAAAACAAGCTGTATGCCTCAATTACTTCCAAACCTTTTTGTTTTTTTGTTTTTTTTGTTTTGGTAATACTTCAGTAAAGAAGGAAGGAAATTTACTTCACAGCCAAGAAGGTAACAGGAAATTAGCAAAGGAACGGCAAAACTAGACTGGCCAAGTAGGAGGTCACAAAGAACTATGAAAGAAGATGAGATATTGAAAAATAAAGAAGAAAATTAATTAAAATAAAGACATTTATAAGAGAGACAAGAAGAAAACCATAGTAAAGTTTCCTTTTCCTCATAATCCAAAGAATTTGAAAGAGAGAAAGAAGTGAAATGTTACTAAAGGTGTAGACTGAAGAAAGAGTAGAATCAACAGAGGAAGAGAAAAAGAAGATTAAATGGTGAAGACATTATAAGTGGAGGTAACAGAATGACAAGGTTACAAGAACAAAACTAATTTAAGGTATGTATTAATAAGAAATTGACAAAACTACTGTGGGCTAATATAATATCAGAAAGAATTCCAAATAGTAAGACTAATAATTAGAAGTTGATAATAAAGGGAGAAATGAATGAAACCCCAAGTAATTTATAATGTAAACTGATAGGGCAGTTTATAATTTAAAGGCAGAACAGAATGCATTCATGTTTTAGCATTATCTGATCATATCCTCATTATATTTATTTTAGAACAAGTGATTATTGCTGGGCAGATGGCCCAGTATCAGGCATGACTATGTGGAGGACTTAACATGATGATTTTCTGACCCAGATCTTGCGCACTTTGTTTTTGTACATGATGGTGATTGAATTTATAGAATCATTCCACTAATTTAGCAAGTTTCTGGTCAGTGGGATTTTTTTTTTCAATAGTACAGTGACTCCAATGTCCTGTCAGAGAAATGCTCCAGCAACTGACATTCTTGAAATCACCTATTAAACATTAACACCTATACAATGCATGCCAGTCATTGTACCCTGTGTAAGTCTGTCGCTTAGTGTAAAAGAGGCTCTGTAATAAGCTGCAAAAAATGAGGTTATTCCTTAAAGCATTTTGTGAGTTGTATATTTCACCTTCTGCATGTGTATTACAATTTATCTCAAAACCAATGCACATAAGTCTAGTACCATATATTAATATCTTAAAAAATATGAATCAGGGGAGGTAGTAGATTAAATAGGAATTAAAAAATTTGTGAACAGGATCTTAAAATAGATTCAGAGCAGATTAGAAATTTTATTGTTTTGCCATCAATAAGCTGGTCAAAAGGAACATCATAAAACTTCCAACCCTTGAGATGTGGCAAAGAACAATACTCAAGCAGTGTTATATCTTGCTTCTAAAATGAACTGGCAGTATGTAAGGTCTATAGACAGCAGCTGGTTTTCTCTAAGTGAGGGTTATGCTGATAGTCTTTGGGAATTATTAAAACCAGAAACATTAATTCAGACTTGTTTAATGTTTAAGCATTTAATTTATGTCAATTATCCATAAACCCCAGAAATCTTTCACGTTACAGATGACTCTCTATATCTTTTTTTAATAAAATGCTTTTTTGTAAGGAATCATGATCTTTTGTGTAAGGACATTTCTGTCTGTTTCCCAGTATTTCTTCTTGAAGAGTAGTCATGATTATGATATACATATAAACAGTAAGCAAATTAAAAATATATAAATAGCAAAGCCAGATGGATTCAAGGTTTTAAACAAATCTGGAAGAACACAAAGTTTGTCTGATGTTCAATAAAAATTTTTCCTCTTGGGAAAATTAAGGTATCTAAAAAACCCTCCAAACAAACTATAACATTTGAAAATATTATTTTTTAATATTTTTAGACTGAAAGATTAAAAGAGATTAATACCATGTACACTACAACCTGACAGTGGGGTTTGCTGAATATATAGTAAACAGACAAGCATACCAAAATCCAAATACAAGATGATTGTTTTGCTTTTTCTTTGACAAGATGGGGATGCACAATATAAACCGATTAATTGCATGAGATTTAGTGCAAGTTGAAAAACAGGATAGTTGTGCAAAATTGAGTTGTAAAAAAATCTTGGGTTTGAGCAATAACAAATAGTTCTTGAATAATAACATCTACATGTATAATTAAGAAAGTATTTATTCAAACCATAACTTTCACACAATGTGTGCTAGGAAGGATCTCAAGACTGACATTAGGGCAGGAGACCCATGGTTGTGACATTTTGACATGATGTGACACATTTTCATTCCTGTGTGAAATACAGGAAAGTAAGACTTTCATCAGCTTGTTCATCATGATTGCCACAGAGAAAGTAAAAATAAAAGTTTCAACTGTAATAAATGTTTAACTGTTATTTAGAGTAACTCTAGTAGAGGAAATAGAGTAAGCAACAGCAGAATACTGTACCGTATCTGAAATGCTTTCCAAAAATGCTAAGGCCACTGTGGTTTGAAAGAACCAAAACAGGGTGCAAAAGTACTTAAAGTAGTGGGACATTTGCAACTCTGAAACAGACCTTTCAAATTCATTAATGTTGAATCTGCACTGCTTTTAACTCGCTCTAATTTTGACTAAAGTATCCCCTCCAAGATTATACGACTTCATCATCATCATAATCAATTTAAGACTCAGCTTTGCATAAGGCAAATTGTACTTATCTTGTCTGTTAGGAATCTTCCACGCTTTAGGAAACTTTGAAACTGCTGAAAGGAAAACTGTACACTGAAAATGTCAGGTGACGTTATTAAGACAGTGGCGTGATCAGGAGAGAAAAGTGGCAAAAAGGAATTACCAGAGAGCTGGGTAAAAGGAGCAAACAGTTACAATGTTGAAGGCTCAGATTCATGCCTTCCAACTTCAAATTCTGAGATTTGTAGACTTAATTTAGGCAAGGCAAATTTGGACCACAAATATAAGAAAGGTTCACAGTTCCAAACCCAACACAGACATGCACCATATAATGTGTAGGAAGTAACTGGAGAGATATGAAAATATGCAGGTGACAAACCTTTAATTAGGTTCTTCTATAAACATGAAGATTTTGAGAAACTCTGCAGCGAGGCAATGTGATAATCTCTGATTTTGATGCTCATTTTGTTGACAATTATTTTGTTATAGAACAATACTTTCCTGTGTGGAAATATTGATGAACTTTTTCATTATAAGAAAAGAAAATTCTATTAAAAGCAGTTAAAATATAATAATATATATGACTTTTCTGTTGCATTGGTTAAATAACATTTTCATATGAGGTTTCCTCTACTGTGTGAGAAGCAGACGTCACTAATTCATGTGAGCTGATAATCATGTTACAGGTTGGTTTAATGATATTAGTGCCTTTTTGTAATTATTATGTTAATACACTGCCTGTGACTCAGACAATTCTCTTCTATTAATTAGTATGTGATTGCTTTAGTATAATTCATTTCTTCAGAAGTCCCAAGTTCATTATACTAAGTTATATAGTTAATGATTTTATTACATATTTTATTTCATTATGAGTTTGTTTTGGGGCTTCTTCTGATTAAAATTTCATCTTCTTCAGAGTCCTCAGATCTCACTTTACATTCTTGGGATTTGTTTCACTGACAGAATTACAGAAATTATACAAAATAAGAAGTTACTTGTGCTCAAATCCTGAGAATCACCATTGTCTTTAAAGTAGAAATGTTCTAAGGAGCCATAGTAACACATTGTCTTTACTTAGGCTGATTTTCTGCTTCCAAGGATGATGCCTCCAATTAAGATAAATGGAAAAGCTCTTATAATTTCTGCAGTTATTCTTTTAACACGGTATACCCCGGATGGAGAAAATACCAGAGTTAGAACCTTGTGAAGCACCAGAAACTTAGGGAAACACAAATGCACCACCATTTGCCTTCAATCAGCAGCCAATGTAATATATCACAAACAGTCAGGAAGCCTTCGAGCTTTAAGAATGAGTCTATGTTGAGATGGTTCTGGAAAAAAATGGTTCAACAAGGCTTGCAGTCAACACTAGAACCCTTTGAGCAATAGCCTGACTGTATTTCCCATTAATTTATATTTTACAGTAGGTTTGCTTTCTATCCTGATCTTCTTTCCTTCTGTTCCTCAAGAAATGTGGAGGAAAGCAAAGTATATTCTGTTAAATTCCCTGTCTGTCAGGAAATGTCCTTTGAAAAAAGACCAAATATGGTAATTACAGACAAAACATAAAGGGAAATTCATGTCCAAATTCTGAGCAAGTTTTGTGATTTTTAAGTAACAGAAAAAGTGCATACAAAGTATGCTACTACTCTGTAGGGAAATTACGTGTGTTTCTCAAAAAATTAAAAATTAATTATACATTTTTTGTAGTAATGTTAAAAAGTAGTGATCATACATGCTGAGAACACCAGCTTCTTACTGTTCAATCAAAATAATCAAGACACAGTAAAGATTGACATCTTCTTCCAAACAGCCAACCTATCAATCAAAATTTTCCATCACATTATAAAGTCTGACTCAATCTTATAATTTGCAATGACAGAAGCCTTATACTTCACCAAATGAATGGATAGAACATTTTTTGTTAATTGTGTGTGAAGCCACTTACAATGGTCTCTTTGAGAAGAATAAAAAAACTCATCAATAAAACTCATCTCGGTTTAAGTTTCTAGAAAAAAAAATGTAATGGCTTTTTCTATACAGCTGGTAAATAGAAGCTTACCTTTGTATACGTATAATGCCTTAATTTTAAAAGCTCTTACATCAAGTTAAATCCTGTACTCTTCACATGCAGTGTACTCATGATTTTTGACACAGCAAACTTCATATAGGCAAATTAATATTCCTTGTAACTTGAAAATAAAGTTCAGGAGTGCTATAATGGTTATCTCTTTGCAGTGTGCAGTTTCAGTATGCATATGGGATATATGGCTATTCTGTTACCTTCTTAAGTCTGGGTCTGTTTTATATTTTC
This sequence comes from Willisornis vidua nigrigula, assembly GCA_021164005.1. Lineage (NCBI taxonomy): Eukaryota > Metazoa > Chordata > Aves > Passeriformes > Thamnophilidae > Willisornis > Willisornis vidua. The sequence continues at coordinate 16,172,677 of JAJPCS010000033.1, forward strand.
AAAATGGGAAAAAAACAAAAGATAGAAATCTAAGTCCTGGGGAGCCTTTAAGGATAAAAAAATACAGCATTTACACTGATTACCTATGAGACAGTTCATCAATAATTCCACACAGGAAATATTGTATCGCATTTATTTCAACAAAACATTAGTATCTGCAAAATTATCATCTTCATCATATGCACTTAAACATCCTTAATTTTAAAATGTTCATTTTTTTACTTTAATTAGTAAATGTTTCATACAATTTTGTTTAGCTTCCTAAAGATATGTTGCTGAAGATATTTCTCCAGGAAGAATTTGTATTGACTATGCGCCTCATGGGACTATATATATATATATACTTAACATACATCTCAATACTGCTGATGTCAAAACAACAACGTGAAAGGAAACATTTATTAAGCACTTGAAGTGGAAACTGGTAAGGCAGCTGTAACCACGCCTATGACCCTGTTTAGCAAGCTTTGTTTATGACTGTGTTTTCTAGCTATTTGTCATTTGGGGCAACAGAGAGAATTAAATTCAACATTTTCTGCAACAGAGTGGAGTTTGTGTTCATAGTGCTGGGTAATATCTTTATAGTGCAAATGCAAGATCAAATGCATATAAGTATCTATGTTTCCCTTAATATTTCAATACTTTTTGAATTACCAGCTACTTTTTCTTTTATGCATGGTTAAGACATCTACCAACATAGATTCATTTGCAATAGTATATATTTCTTTCAGCTTCACCACTTTCACCTTGTTATATATTGGCAAAATTAAATGATAAATTATTATATCTATATAGATATGATTAAATATTACTCATATTTTCTAATAATTGATTTTATATACTTTATACCTCTCAAAATATGCATCTCTATGCAACTAATAAGCCAGAATATTGTAAGGAAAATAGTCCAACACTTGCTTTACCTTCTTGTTTGTATCTGAATTTTTTTTAAAAACCTTATTTTTAAGATACTATCAAATGGAATTTTTATGTCAAGCAGGACTGCTGCCAATCTGCTTGTGTCTGTCATCTCTTTCACATTTTCAAAACAATCCAAATGGACAGACACCTTGTGATCAGCACAAAATATTTTAATTGGAAAATGCTTTCCTGCTTTGAAATATATATCTCTGCTTCATGTGAACTTTTATTTTTTGCAAATATCTTGACATTCATCTTGCAGTAGAAAAGCATTATCTAGAGAAAAGGTTTAGTCCCTTTTGACATTACTTCCTAAGTGAAATAATGATTAGAAGTATAAAAGAGTAGCAAGTTGTAAAAATTCTCTCCTTTGTTATACCAATAAAATAATACATGAGATGGAATTAATTTTATGTTTTGTTGAAATAAATGTGATACAAAAATTAGGTAAAAACCAAAAGGTAGAACACAAATAATTAGTCACCCATAATAGGATATAGATAGGGAAGGGGGGAAAGGCAAAACATCCTTCAGTAAATGAAAAGAAACAAAGTATTTAACTAAATATACAGGCTTTTTTCTGCTGATCTACTATCAAGTCTGGTGAATTTTTAAAATAAATGTTTTTAGAATTATAAGGAAGTCCTTTATTAAATCTATTCAATGCTTTTCAGTGGCATTATGCTAATTTTTTTCAAGTGGCCTGATTTTCTCTTAGTATTCCAGCTAAAGTACTCCAATTACTTCAAGATTTTGTATTCTTGGACAAGTCATATATTTCATATGCTAAACAAATATAAATTTTGCTACTATTGTGCTTTTGTCAACATTGCTTGACTTCTCATGATGTATTCTGTAGGTTATAGTAACAGAGGATTTTAAATTGTCTCTTGAAAGTCTGGCTTATTTGCTCTTTATTCTCCTAATGACACAAGGTCTTTCTCTTGCTTTACGCTTCAGCAAGAAGTCAGGGTTGAACTGGAGTAAGAAAATTATATATAAAAACATTCAAAACCACTAGAAATTACTTCTATCTAGAAGGCATTTTTGACTCAATTAAAGCTAAGGATTATCAAGAGAGTGCATGCAGGGAAAACTTCTGATGAGAGAGTTTCTTCAGGATGTGATTTCCCTACAACTGAAATTTGCATTTGTGTGTGCCAGAGAAATTTCCCATGCTTTAATGAGGTTTCTTGGGACATAGGAGAACAAGCTTACACTAACTGCCTTAACATGATGAGTAAGCTGCTGCTGACTTTGATTCATTGTGATTTTAAAGCTTGATTTCAATCCTGCAACATCATTTCTTTTTTGACTATCAAACACACCACCCTACAACCTCTTGCAAGTACTGTGAATTGATTCAATGCTTGAGAATCATCTCAGTGATTTTACCACAAATTGCTATGGATAACATTTATATCTTTATACCTTAACTAGGAAAATGCACTCAAAATTATTAAATTAGTTGAATCAACATGATATCTCTGATGCAAGCAACTTCAACTTAGAATTTTACTCATACCAAGATATGAAACGTGCAATATTATGCATAGTAGTTGAACGTTTTCAACTAATGGAACAATAGTTCTTTTTTAATAATCTCAGAGTCAGAATATATTCTGAAATACTCTTTAATTCCAAAGTGTTCTTGAGTTTTGTTACATTGTAGAATAAGTTGTGTGTTATGGAAAATTGCTTCACTGTAAAACCTGTCAGACTTCGGAATAAGCTGCATAGGGAGGTGGTTGAGTCTTCATCCCTGGAGGTATTTTAAAGGCATGTAAATATTGCACTAAGGAACATGGTCTAGCCATGGAATTGGCAGTGCTAGGTTAACAGTTGGGCTCGATGATCTTAAGGGACTTTTGTAACTTAAAAGATTCTATGATTCTATAACGTGGTGAGAGAAAATATTACATGAGAAATCATATGGGAAATACATATATAACTGAGTCTAAGACTAAATACAAATGATAGTTCCTGTGTTTGTACTGAAGAAACAATGAAAGCCATAATACACTAATGAGTTGGACATCTTTCTTGTAACTTATGGCTTCCCTAGTATAATGTAATATATACACATATATATAAAGTAATACTAATACTACTAATAAATTCAATTTAAAATAAACAAATACAATAACAACAATAACAATAACATACTAACTTTATACTTTATTTTAATATTGTTAATAAGTATTGCTTCAGGGGCTTAGTCACTATATCTATACTTTTGGTGCCTTATTATGATAAGATATTGAACTCTGTAGGATTAAGCAGGGGAGATGACTTCCATAACAGGAAATGTCTTTTGTATTGTGTCTCTACAAGCTTGTGTTGAGAACTTGTATTTACAAAGTCTAAAGGAAAATTTAAAATACACTATCATAGTATAAGACTTTCTCAGTTATGTACCAGAAGTGCCTATGGTTTTATACCAATATTCACAACAATCTACTTGTTTTCTGGGCAAAAAAAGTGCACGGATTTTTCATTCTGTATCTGATCTGTATTCTAGCTAAGGTGTTATTGCTCAGTCTGTGGAGTGGGAGAAATTAGAATATATTGACAAGGACTTGTGCATGAAGTCACATTCAGAGTTCCTGATTAAACTAGCCCCTTTTGAGTTTGGAGTACCAATCATTAATGCCATTATGCTTTTTGTTCCTTAATTGCATTCTAGTACAGAAAACTCGAGGCAAAAACTTGATTAACTCAGAAAAAACTGCAATCAAACTTGACTGTGTCCAGGTTCATGGTCGTTAACCTATATGTTGTGTGAGCTGAACTTATGCAATACATATCAGAATGTAAAAATGTAAAACCAAAACCAAATCTTCAGCCTTGGTCATGCTTGCATTTGTTGTAAGTTTTCAGGAAATGATGAGTTAGTGTTTAATTAACCCCACTAGTAGCAGCTATGATTTCAAATGTTGAATTAGGCCTTCTAGTTCTAAGTCAACATATACTGACCTTGTGCTGTGGCAAAATTTCCCTCAGTGATATAAACCTAATTAGCATTACACCTTTCACTTGCATGAAAAGAGCACTATCTAATTAGAGAATATGTTTTTTTGAAAATGAAGGTTGAAGGTTAAGATTTCATTTAGGATGCATTAGCTTAAATATGCCTTTGGGCTATTTCCACTAGCTAGGGTTTTTATGAATTCTCTTAAAAAGCTAAAGAAAGCACATTTCTGAAACTAAAAAGAAGTTGATTCAATAGCATGTATGAATTCATACTCAATTTTTGTAGGAGTGATTCTTGATGATTTGAAGGTTCAGACTCCATTTCCCTTTGAATGTCAGTAATTAGCATCACAAAACTACTTTATCAAGAGTTACTAATTTTGAGATTAAAAACAATAATAAAAAAGACACAGATTTCGGGCTTGATATTGACAGGAGAAATAAACATAAAGGTCTGACAATTTTGTACCTTATCTCCAACTAATATCTGTTACCCTTCACTGGTATTTCCTGGCATGTCTGTGTCGGTATGCCTTCAAATTCTACTCACTGCTACTGGACTCACTTTTTTTCATAAGGAGTTCCAGATTTTGTTACAGCTACCATTTTTATTTTTTTTTGTTGTTTTTACCTTGGTTGAGGAAGAATACTGCTGCAAAGAAAGGCTGTCAATCCTTCTACTCACAACCAACCACAACTCATCTATGATTAACGTCAAAATGTCCATGATGTCAAGAAAAAAGTAGAACATACACTTGTAAAGTTATCATGTGAATCAGGAAATTGAGGACAAGATTGGTTCAGGAAATAGGTACATGCATTATATAGCGTGGAAAACTGAGATATTTGGCCACTAGCTTGCAGCAAATAGATGGACGTGGAAACAGGAATTTGCTTTCATATGAAACCCACTTCTTAATGTTAAACTAATAGCTAGCATTATGTTTTCCTTGCTGGCAGATGGATTTCAGGTTTAGGGAAGCCACTTCAATGATTGTAATACTAGTTGAATATTGAAATTAAAAATTCCATGAAATAACAAAATCATAGCACACTTGGGGGGAAGGGGGGATGAGGGGGGTGGGCAGAGGGAGGGGGAGGAGGGGAGGGGAAGAAAGGGTAGATTATTTTCATAAACAGAAGCAAGTCTATGTTAAAAGCGCCTTATAAAAATGTTAAAAAAAGAAGTCCACTGACTTCCCCTACTGATAAATGCTTTGGGTCTCTGTGGACAACTTACTTTCTTTGAAACAGAACATTTTAAAAAGGAAAATTATTTAAGCATTTTAATGGTCAATTTTCCACATGAAGTATTCAGAATACTGCAGAAAAAAAATCAAACAGTATTTTCTAAATGCATCTCAGTTTCTTCTGTTGGCACACAACTTGGTAAATTGTGGTAGAAACATAGCATAATGGGAAGGAAAAAAATGAGAAGAGAAAAAAATCAAAGGAGGACATGCTTTCCTTTGTTTTCTTCAGCAAAATGAAAATATTTTGAGATTTTTAATACCAGTTAAAAGCTAATGCAAACTAGAGGATTATACTGCACAGAAACTGAGATTAACCTTCTCCCACTTGAAAGAACAAAGGCAAGGTTGGCTTTTTCTTTTTTCTTTTTTTTTTTTTTTAAGTTTCTTCTGCAAAATTTTTGCTTCCTAGGTAAGATTTTTCCTTCAGTTTAGCTGTTAGCATATGTTTCTTGAATGTCAGGATAATGATAGAATCTCTTTACAAATGGGTTGTGTCTCAAGGACTTGAATTATTACTATGACTAAAACAATGTGACTGCTTTCCTCATAAATTCATAGCAAACTCTATTATGAAGTCATTAAGCAATTATGATCAGATTACCCCCGAACTTTAGGTTATGCTTGAGAAGAACAGGAGGTCATCTTAACTGAGACAAAGACACATCTGAACTAGATTCATAGAAACCTCTTTGCACAATTTGTGACATTATTCTTGTTTGCTTGAAAACCCTGAGACAAGAAGGCTCCCAGCATGTGGTTAGAAATTTATTCCATGTCAGAAGTTTAGCAGCTGTATGAGAGAGTAACACTTATGAATGTAAAAGAAATATGATCTGGCTTGGTTTGAAATAGGTGTATAATTTTAAATTAATACTGTGATTCTTTCACCTACATAGCTAAACTTTAGTTCCCAGAGAACAATTTAAAAAAAAATAAATATATATATATATATGTATATATGAAGGCTTTTATGCCCCACATGATGAAAAATATGGAACTTTTGGCTCTTAGAGCAGTTACGTGATCTGCCAGCTGAGGAATTCTGAGGTGAATAAGTAGATCTGTGTGGTATAAGGTACTGCTGTGCTGGATGTTTCAGGTAACTGAATGTGTATGCATATGTACTTAATGTTTGTACATTAATCACACTGCATTTAAAAAATAGTTTGATAAATGATTGCATAAAATTGATGTTGCAAAGTTCCAGACAGGTTTGCTGACAACATCTAGATCAAGTTTGCCCCAATATGCAAATCTGAACTTTTAATTACCACTATCCCAGCTCAGCAGATAGAATTCAGCCTCAAACTTACAATGTTCATTGCATTCACTTGAGTAGCATGAATGTAAATAAAAATAGAATAATGTATGGAACTTATCTAGTGCAATATCTTATTTTGGTTATAGATGTATAGCTGCAGAAGGGGCACAGGCTCCACAGTGATGAGAAGCATTGAACCAACCCCAAACTCCAGAAAAACCCAAGTATAAATACTGGCAGCAAACAGCCAAGAATGAGTGATGAAGACATGTCTTTTTAGGGAACATGCAGAACTGAATTCAGTAAGAGAAAACCTTTATCAATTCAATTAATTTCTCTTTAAGAGAAGGAAGAAGCTATCTGTATATCTGATGCAAACATGAAGAAAGATGTTCTGTAAACTTGTAAATACATGGGTATGTTCCATGGAGACAATGGATATTACAAGGCTATCCTAAGTCAGCAATGTCAAAAAAAGATCAACTACTATGCTTTGCTGAATTTTGTTTTAAATGATGTATCTATCTCTGATGAGTTTACTCTGAGATTTGTCATCCTTGAAACTACTTTGCCCAAGAGGCATCACACCTGGTTTCACCTAACACATCAAAATACTCTCACAAGTGTTCAGAAAGTTTCATGAGTCTTCTAGGATAAGAAAAGGAGTTACTGACACAGCTAGTTTTTATCACTCAATTGGTAATAATGGTAAAACCAAATTAAAATGCCCTCCACCTGTCCCCCAGCCTTTGCCAAAAAGACCCCCAAACAAAAAAACCTCTTCCAGATTCCAAATACCTTTCATTTCAAAACTTTTCAGAGATCAAATAAAATCAGTGCCAGGAATATGAGATAAAAATTAGAAATTCATTATTTCTCATAACTTTCTTTGAAAGACATGGGATGGTTTAAAAATTAATTCTAGAAGCTAAATTAATAAGCGGTGGAATTAGTGTTACGCACTGTCTTTAACAATATAATACAGATGAAAAAATCACTGTGTTCCACTCATTAGGTTTAAATTTGTTTAATTACATTAAAGTTATAGGACTGAATTTCTGACTCTAGGAGTTTCAGAATTGGCAGCATGTAGAAGATTATTAACTGGACTGTTCTTCTTGATAAAGTTCTACAGATAAGAGTTAAATTGTGCAATGGATTTCTTAATTTTTATGCTACTATAATAATATATTTTCATTAATATAATTTGGGTGGATGAGACATCAAAAAAGCTACCTTGCCACATGGACATTACTGATCTAGAGAATGCACTCCCCTCTTTCAGCTAGTGAGATCTACATACTAGAATATTGAGAAAGAAATATCTGAAGTAGGAAAAGACTATGTAGTAGAATATTTATCAACAATGCATTGATTTGACCAGTGAGATATCTCACTAACTCTTTAGTTAATATTAAGTGTGTGTCAATTTAGAATTTACCTAGTAGGGATAGATGATTTCTAAATCATAGGGTTTCATGTCCTGGAGAGAATGGGAAATAGAGTATATGAGAGAAATATGCCTGATGACAGAGACACTTTACATGTTTTATGAAAAGAATGCCAAATTTTATATAATAATTGTTTAAAAATATTTCAGAATTATATCTTTTCACAAATCTAAGTACTTGAGGAAATTTATCACGTCAAAATAGTATGAAAAAAGGTTTCAGGTGGAAAATGGAATTTATCCTTGACAGCATAGCTCCAGTAAAAAATGTAAAATATTCACAGTATTACTCTTCAGAGTAAATATTAGCAGTCCTATCCAACATTACCAGCCTTAGTAAAAGCAATTTTGGAAAAAAAAAAAAAAGAAGCCACAAGGAGCCACCTTCTAGTACTTAAGCCTACAAGAAAGATGGAGAGAGACTATTTACAGGAGCACATAGTGACAATACAAGGAGGAACAGCTTCAAACTGGAAGAGGCACAAATCACAAATCTTATTAACCTATCACAATTTGTATCAATGACTATTATTCTGTAAACTGTTAGAGTGAGTCCTTTACTGGTGCTAGCAGTTTCTGGCAGTGGATAACACATTGGGAAGACTCACTGAAGGGTCTCTACTCTTGGCTCAGCCCCGCCCAGAAAGGGCAATTGAATCACTCCCCTCCATCTTGTGAATCTATTCAGTGAAGGGTCACCCTTACAGGAAGCCAGCAGAATATTCAGACATAAGAGTTTCAGCTTCCCTGGATTACTGACAGACAAAACACTAGGGGTCAAGAAAACCTCCCCCATCAAAAAAACCACTTTGTGAGTTATAGTAAGGCGTCAGGTAGAGTTCTTAAATAAGCAGACAATGCCAACTAAATGCAAATTGGACAAGATACACAGAGATAAGACTGTTGACTTTCAACACTTTTGAGGAGAGAAAGACCTACAGCCCGACTCATCCCAAGGTCAACCATATTTGGTCATCTAAGAATGAATTATTTGTGTCTCAATCATTATATGTAAACTATGCACAAAAGAACAAATGTTCAGATTAGACATGGAAAAAACCTCAAATTTAACTGTCACAATCTACAAATAATCACCAAGTATGTCCAAATTTATTCTTCAGAATTTTAAAAATATTTCTGAAAGATTTCAACAAGCAATGAAAACATCCATAAACCAGTGGCATCCTTCTGCCAAATTCCAAACTTCTGGTTCTGTGTACCACACAGTTAGACATATCAAGGTGAGAAACTTGTCTTACGGTCAGATTTAACCTTTTAAACATATAATATCTTACGAAAATGTTTTTCATGTTCTGTTGTTAAAAATCATTGTAGCATAAATATGAAATAAAATGGCCTAAAGTTTTGCAAAATCAAATAAATTTCTGGTTTTGAAAACATATCAAAAAGCACATAACTGACTTAAAAGGTTTTTTCAAAATAAATAGTAAATACAGTGCAAGTGCTGCTTCAAAATTTTTCAGCTTTCTTGCGACATATAATTTTTTTTGGTCCGTATCTTGTGCTGTTTAATAATGCTGTATAAATTGGAAATTTTCTGCCAGGGAAATTGAGAAAACCCTAACAAAATGCTTCATTGATCTTATTATTTTCAATTTCCGTTTTGGAAACATGACATGGCTTGCTACTGTCAGTTTGCCACAGTGATAAATAATCATCTGACAAATCTATCATATTTTGGAATTAGCATCAATTATTGTCAGTACACTTCTCACATGGAGGCTCTAAGGAGGTTACTTTAGACATAACTTTGACAACACTTGATGAAAGGTTTCCATGGTTAATTCTCAGTGATGTTTACAAGTGTCTGTACTTGGTATAACTTGAGAGTTTGTATGTTCATTTTCTTAATTGCTAAACTAAAAAGAATATATTTATTTATACTTTTTCTGTTGAGCATTTCCAGCCTCTCACACATATTAATCTTTGTAATTCACTTTTTTTTGTAGCAATGAAAGGCCAAATTCAGGTTTTGTCTTTATTACCCAAATAAATGAAAAGTAAAAGCCAAACCAACCATGTAATAATAGTGGAAGATAAAAGGAAAAGAAAAACAAAACCAAAAAACCACCAACCTTGCATCATGTTTCATGTATTCTGCATTCCTATTAATGCTCTAGACAGTAATTTTCCCCTCAAAAATATAACTTTTTAAACTTTGAAAAAGTACTGAAATTCAGCTGCTCATTTGAAGGTGACAATCTCAGTTTGATGCACAGTAATATATGCTCCCAATCATGTAAACATCAGACATGCTTTTTTCTTTTTTACAAATAAGATCATTGTCAAATAGGAGCAAGTTTGAAAAGACTGGCTGGCAGATAATGAATTTCAAAGTGAAGATGAAATGTTAGATATCTTTGGCTGCAGATGCAGCTTAGATTACTGCTGTGATCACAGTCACTTGAGTAATGTTGGTACAATGCTGCAAGCATAAAAAGCTACTGTATTGTAATTTGCATACCTTGTCTGGAGTCAGGATCAGGTTGGACATAAATTTGGAAGAGGCTAGTAGACCTTCAGAGGTCAGTACCTCACCATAGCTTAAACAAATGGGGAGACAGATGGCTCTTCTGAACAGCCTTAAAAACATCATTCAACATTATGGTGTAATATTGTGATTCTCTACCTTTCTTGCCATGGTAAGACTGCCTCTCAGAATAATAAATATACAACTGAGTATGATTGGAAAGCTATTTTTTCCACCTAGAAAGAATTCACCATTTATGAATTCAAGGTAATTCTATGAGTATTTTCTGAATAAAATTGGAAACTAATGCACATCTTTGCTTTTCCCTTTTATCTATTTTAATTTTAAAATCAAATTCCAATTTTCAAAATTGGAAAAATAAAAAAAATCAATATTTTCTTCATTTCTGTAGTGTTTTAAATGTTAAAGTTAAAAGAATTTTAAAATAAGTAAAATACATTTACACCTAATATTATCTCAAATATATCAGTCATATAACTATACACTGAAGGGCTATGAAAATGAATAAATTTAGTAGACAAAAATTCTATTGATTAAACATTTAAAGCTACATGTAATCTAAACTTTCATATATATATAGAATCTGCAAAAAACTAATTTAGTTCAGAAATTTCCATTTAACATAAAAACATAGCTTTCAGATAAGTTAATTTTTTGAATGTTTTTCATGTTCAAAATCTTCAGTTAAGTTTTCTTTACTATTTAATAGCAAAGAAAATTTACTAAATTTAGTTTGAACATATAGGATATTATTATAGGACTTTAATAAATGAGTGACAACAACCAAATGCACACATAATATCTGTGTTAGTCACTACAAAATAAAAATCTATAATGTTTAGGTTCCTGTTCCTGTACAGGCAACATCCTTTTAGTAGTTACCACTTAGATTGTGAGATTGGAAAGTTCTATGTATATTTTGATTTAAACCAGCCATTTCAGTGTTAAGTGTACTAACAGTGCACATTTTTTATTGAAGTAGCATTGTACCATGTACTATTTAAGAACTGAAAATAATGTTTTTAATGTAATCCAATAGTAATTTACAAACCACATATTCTTACTTGGGGCATTTTCAGAACTCATTTTTCCAGTGTTCATAGCTCTTGCTGATACTCAAAATGACCCTTTCATATAATGAAATAATTCCTAGTGTAACATAGCAACAGAATATTTATAATTTTATTTAATCATAACAGAATGAATTGACTCTGAATCTTTTGGTTTCACCTTTCAGTAGAACATTTCCATGCACCTTAACAGAAGTAATCATGCTTTACATAGGTGAATCAAGCAGAAAGTTTTCATTATTTTCTAACTGAGATTATGACAAAACTATAAATAGGAGGAAATTTATCTTCAATACAGTAATTTACATATAGTGATAGGTAGTAACAGTAGATGAAGGGGTTTCAGGACAGAATAATGCTGTAAACTTTCTCTAAAGTGAACCACAAGATTGATGTGAAATGGTCTATTTGTCAAGTGAAAGATGAAGCGGCTTGAGGTCTCTTCCATCTGATACCACCTGCCAATTGCCTCAAGGTTTGTTACAGTGAATATGAACTGAAAACATACAACAGAGCCCAGACAAAGGCTCTTGACCTGAGAGTTTGTATTCCCAAGTATTATGATGGATATTGTGCAAGTATCCTGATACAGAATGACGGTAAGACATTTTATAATGTCCCTCTAATGAACAGAAAACCTCTGGAAGCAGCAGCATGTGGACTTCAACTTCTATACTAGCTTCAGTGGAATAACACAAAGTGTACTACCACCATTAGGTTCATATGTGCATGGTTCTCTTTCACGTTTTTCTCAGATATGGCAAAGAGAGCTCTAAACACTTTATTTTGAACATTTTCTGAAGTCTTGCAGCATGTTTACAATATGTGGACACTTCAAATTCCCAGAATGTTCAGAAATTACTTGCTGTACTTGCCCTAGCCACTGTCCCTTAATAATTAAAATCTCCACAGAAAGAAAAGGAAGTACTGTTGACCCTCTCAGAAGGACCTGGACAGGTTTCTGGGCAGGTTGAAGAGACTAGCAGAGAAAAGTCACTTGAAGTTTATCAAGAGGAAATGCAGGGTCCTGCACCTGAGGAGGAATAACTCCTTGCATCAGTGCAGGTTGGGGGCTGAGCTGGAAAGCAGCTCTTCAGAGAAGAACGTGGGTATCTTGGTGAACAACAAGCTTTCTGTGAGCCAAAAGTGTGCCCTGGTGGCGAAGAAGTCCAATGGGACCCTGGGGTGCATTAGGAAGAACACTGACAGCAGGTCTACAGTGATGATCCTGCCCCTTTGCCCAGCCCTGATAAGGTCATATCTGGAGGGCTGTTTCCAGTTCTGCGCTTCTCAGTACCTGAGAGACTCAGAGCTCCTGCAGCTGTTTCAGTGGAGGGCAACAAAGATGAGTAAGGGAGTGGAGCATCTCTCTTATAATGTCAGACTGAGGGAACTGACCCTGTTCAGCTTTGAGAAGAGATCACTGAGTGAGGACCTCACCTATGTATATAAACGTTTGAAGGGAGGGTGCCACTAGGATGGAGACAGGCACTTCTCAACAGTCCTGAAGAACAGGACAAGAAGCATTGGGCAGAGACTGATGTACAGGAAGTTCCACTTGAGTATGAGGAAGGACTCTAACTGTGCAGGGAACTGCCCATTTGAACTAGTTGTCAGAGAGGTCATGAGTCTCTCTCTCACTGGATATTCAAGAATCCTCTGGATACAATTCTATGCGATATGTCCTAGGATGACCCTGCTTGAACCACAGAACAACAGAATTGAATAGGTTGGAAAAGATCTCTGAGATCATTGAGTCAAACCGAACACCACCTTGCCAAGTAGACCATGGCACTGAGTGCCATGTCCAGTTTTTTCTTAAACACCTCCAGGTGACAGGTGACTCCACCACCTCCCTGGGCAGCCCATTCAAATGCCCTAGTTGCTCTTTCTGTGAAGAATTTCTTCCTGATGTCCAGCCTAAACTTCCCCTGGTGCAGCTCACGACTGCGTCTCATTGCCCTATTGCCAATTGCCTGGGAGAAGAGACCAAGCCCCACCTGGCTACAACATGCTTTTGGGTAGTAGTAGAAAATAGGAAGATTGAACCAGATCACCCACTATGGTCTCATCTGACACTACCCATTCTGTGATTCTGTGGCTCTGCGACTCCGTGATTCTGTGATTCTCTGATACGATGAAAGATATTTCACTAGAAGATTCCTACCTGACAAATTTTACAGTCATAAATCTGGAAAAATATATCTTAGACCAGTCAACATCATAGCAACAAATTCAAACCTCAGGAAGAACAGAGCTATTAAAATTCTCAGATTCTAATGAAATAACCTTCTAGAGTGCAACTGGTAATTGTGAGACAGCATAAAACCAAAAAAAAAAATGAGGTAGAATTAATTTAAGCAAGCACTGAATAAAAGACATAAACACAAAAGAAAAAAAAAACTTCCCACTTTTAAAGTTCTGACTTCCTAGATTTGTTTCCCAAGAAAACCAAAGACAAGCTATAGAAGTATAATTAACAATTCCTATGGACAGGCCCAAATAATTATACTGATTTTATGGAACACTACAATTACTTTCCACCCACTCATAATAAAAAACTTCAGTGCTCCATGAGTGGTAATTTCTGGGGTCTGTCTTTGAAATATAGATGATATTACTGACTGTCCTTTTTCTTACTCCTCTCTCTTCAACCAGTATATCTTTAAGTTCCAGCTGAAAGTTGTCAAAATCAGCTTGGCATTGAATTCAGTCCTTTTCTATCAGATATTATTATGAGATTATGTGATCAAAAAAAGTTCTCAAAGAGACAAAACAAAAGAGCCTATATCTGCCAGTAAATCTTACATCAGTGTTAATAACTTGGGAAGATCTTGTTTAGATGTTTTATAACTGACCTCTTCTTCTTTCAGCAGGGGTGATGATGGAGATGCACTACATACCTATAAGTGTAATCCACTAGATAGAAATAAGAGGAAAAGTTACACTATTATTTATCTAATCTTTTGATATGTGCAGTTACTAGCTTGACAATTCATTGTATTCCTCTTTAGAGGAACAAGGGAAGAGTGAGGTGGGTTAGGAGAGAGCAAAAAGACCACTGTTGTACTTCCAGGCTTTTGCCTGTTTACTTGAACCAGTATTGAACTTCCAGAGTATACCAATGTTTCCTTTGTGTCAATTTAAATTAGAAATATAGGAATGACTTGGAAATTCTTGGGCAAGTAAGTTTGATCGCTTCCCACATTTGCAACTCTTGCATAACTCTTTTCTCAACAGCTTCCAATTTGTTATTTATGTTCTCTGAAGACTTTATATGTGGTGGTCATAAACTTACTTCCTGGCTGAATGTACTCATGGCCAATGCACGTACATTGATACTCAGGCAGATGTTGCTCTTTCACTGCCTGTATAGTATTTCCTTTCCAGTTCTATTTCTAGACAGCAGTAATTTTATTTCCCTGACTTTGTTTTGTAAGAATATATTTTTTGGATCCTTTGGCTCAAGGTATATTCTCTAACACTAAGTGATTAAAAATATTTCCAAATTTCTTTTATGTGTCTTATAAAGAACCGAATTTTGATATGAAGTTAAGTGAATTAGTGTCTTGAACATGTCATTAATATTTCTTCATAACAAATACAGCTTCCTCTTTGATTAATCCTTTTAGGTACTTTTTCTTGTTTTCCTTTCTATCATATGTATCTTAAAAACCTGAACAGACAATGACATTTTTAATAGTCCTAAAATGTGTGAATCTGCCTTTTGAATGATGAGATTTGGTCCTGTTTGTGTTGCTCTGACTCTTTCGAGAGTCAGGTTCTCTTAGGCAATGTTCTGAACTTCTTGTACAGTCTTTCAATTATCAATCAGAAGTGTCCTGTTGTTTTTGCCAGGGGCACTAATGAATACATTAAAGAAGATTATAAATAACTTTTAAATATCTCTGGCTAGACTTTCATTTACAGCTTAGTAATTTTATATTTTAAAACAAATATGTATGTGGCATTTTTCCTGGAAAGTTTCTCAATTGCCTTATAATTTGTGGATTTCTAACAATTTATTCCAATGTAATTATCAAAAATTATTCAGTTGAATAAAATTTTCATTTTAAACTAGTTTCAGGAGAAGGTATAATTTTGTGCTATTCAAGAGTTAGGAATTTGAATATATACTTGGATTCACTAAATAAAATTTCAATAAACTCAATTAAAAACTGAATAAAAATCACTACATTAAAAAAATTTGGAAAGCCAGACATTAAAAGTAAAAAAATAAAATAAAACTAAATAAAAATAAAAAAATAATAAAAAATAGACAGCACAGCAACTAAACATGGTGCATAGAGGTATCCTTTCTCTGTACAGCTTCTGAAGTAATCCTCATTCTGTCTCAATTCCAGAAAAAGCATTGTAGGGGAAGTTTCTTTTTTATACAGAAAAATCTGAGACTTTAATGAGCCTACTTCTATGATTTTTATTCTCAATTACATTCTTAGCAGTGAATATACATCTAGAGAAGGAATATTTCTTAACCATTTAAATGGCTACAACTCTAGTTGGTACATTATTTTACACAGTAAAAAAAAAATAAAAGATGCAGTACTGTGGAAATGCATGCTATATCATCCTTTGAGAATGTGTGTGATAAAATCAATGGAAACTTTGAAAAAAAACCAACAAAAATCCTTTTTTTCCTGTTTTTAAATTCAGATTAGTGAAAAAGTTTCTTTTGAGAACAGCATTTACTAAAGATAACCATTCCATGTATTCTTACTGGTTAAGAAGTTGTTGCTAAACTCCAATGAAAAATAAGGACAAGAGGGACTCCCAAAAGGAAATGCAAAGTATCATAGTGCAGATGTGCCAAACTTGTAGTAAACCCCACAGATATGCTCATCTCCAGTGCCAAGTACTCAACTCTCAACTACTTAACTAACATATTTATTACTGATAGAAAACAATGTTATCTATGCTTTGTTTTAAAATTTAAATGAGCATATTTCTGAATGCATACACATACTCATGTTTTTTTCTGACGTTTTGGGACATGTGATACTAATTCAAAATTAGTATAAGTGAAAGAGTTTCTGAATATATACACACATTCAAATTTTTCCATGTGTCTGGGACATGAGATGCTCATTTAAATCTCTAGTATGTGTACAGGTACTGTCTGGCTTCTACAAGTTCTTAGTCATGCAGCTGGGAGTTTGTTTTGCTTGATTTTATGGTGGGGTTTTTTGTGGGTGGTTTTTTGGGGTGTTTGTCTGGTTTTTGGCTGTTTTTGTTCCGTTGTTTTGTTTGTTGTTTGATTTTGTGTGTTTTGGGGCTTTGTTTGTTTGTTTGTTTTAATTTAAAATAAAAGATAGTGCAAAACCAAACCAATCAGACTCATCTTTCATATCTGATATCTGTGTGGGTCAACAAAAGGTTGCATGAAACACTTTATCCAAATACAGATGGTGATGAAGAAATTGGAAGGCCACTTTCCTCTTATAAAAGAACATTGACAACACTCGTCTTAGAAATACTTCAAGCTCAAAAAGAATTCATATTCTAAAGCAAATTTTATGAATGATTCATTTTGCTCCTTTTAGTGTATCAATGTTAAGTTAGTAAGAAAATTTCTTATTTTCCACAGCTGCTGGTCAGTACAAGAGTGAAAACAGTGTTATAAAACCTTATGGAGAATTGTCCTGAAACTACCGAATGTTTTAAGAGTCAAATCTATTTTTTTTTTAAAACTGTTGCCTAAATTTTGAAGACATTATGAAAGAGCTTCAAAATACACTGAGAATTTTTGAGACTGTTTATGTGTGAACTTATAAATCCCGTATAGTTGCCATGGACAAGCATACAGACAAGCATAAAGAAAATTATTTACTGAAAATGAAAATTTTGAATGGGTATAGAGAAATATTTTATTGCTGTATATCAAATAACTAGTTCAGTAGTTGACTAAGTTTCTTTTTCAATGATTTATAAAAGAAATTATTCACCTATTTTTAAGTAGAAATGTGCAATATTTCAATATAGCCCAATAGGGAATACTTAAGACTACATTTAGGAAAAAAACTCAAAGAAACACAAAGGAGTTATGGCATGAAATGTGTAGCTACCAGTTTGGTTTTTTGGTTTTGTTTTCATTTTTCTTATTTTAATTAATATTGGGCCTTAACAAAAATAGTGTTAAAAATTATTACATGGCTTTTTACAACCAGTAAACATTATCTCATTTACTAAAGAGTCTTGGAGATACTTATGACTTTTAATGCATACTTCTTTAAACATGTTTCAGAAACTGAAACATATATTGTTCAAAGAGAAACTTCTAATTTTTCATAGTAGAAGAAGACTTTGAAAGTTATTGTATTTAAAATTAATTGTTGCTTACTACAAAAACTCCAGGCACAACAGGTAATGACATTCAAGAAAATAAAGAGAGAAGTATGAACAAACTTCAGAATGTGGCTAATCACTTAAACAACATGAAAGTTGTGTTGAATTACAATGCTTATACTAGCCAGAAAACTGAAGGCCTCAGCTGCTATAACATCCTGTCAATAGTGTTTCATCAAGGAGACTGAGTTCTTTGGTTTAGTATTAGTATTATGCTGTTAATACTGGTTTTAGTCAACACTTAGGGGAATATTGTTGCTTTAATTCTTTTGAAACCCAAGTTTTTTAAATTGTTTTTATCAAAGAACATGAGGCAAACTAGTTGTAGGACATATTATCATCTCCTTTGCAAGAGGAGAGGACCCTTTTCCACTGAGAGCACTGAAACGTATTGGTGAATGATATGTAATCAACATATGGTCTAATAAAGCACAAAGATTTTTAATTAAGGCAGAGGTTACAATGGGGAAAAATACATAGACAGTAGTAGAGAATCAGGAGTAGGTGCAAGTAGCCCTTCTGACAAATGTAGTTGTTGTATAGGTTTAGTGAGAGAAGAAATCTCAATTTAAATAACTTTCCTTTATAATAGCACAACATATGCGAAAACAGATTTTAAAAGTGTTCATCTTCACTGAAAATTCAAAATGGTGAAAAACTTTTATTTGTCTAGTATGAAAAAAGAAAGTTGTCCTAGCTTTGCACATGTTCTCCTGCTACAAGGAGTAGGCAAACAAAAATGAAATGTGGTTTTCACTAATGGCAGATGCTAGAAATCATACTGATAAAAACTTCCACATGATAATTTCTTATCTAGTCTTATATTCCAAACTAATAATATCAGCATTTTTGTGTTCTGTTCTAAAAGATGCTCTCCATTAATCAGGACAATACTGAAAATAATGTCATTGTAATGGAAAAATCTTTAAGAGCGCTGAACCTTTTCCTAGCCAAATGTGCAGCATTTGTAACAGATAACACAGCTAATGCGAGAAATCCACAATGGTGTTCTTAAAGGAGTACAAGATGTTAGACCATATGTTCACAGACATGGGATGTGCCTTGTCATGTAGGTCATTTTGTTGCCAGGAATACTGTAATAACCCAAAGACAATATGAACCAGAAGAATTGTGATTGACTAAAGAATAGTGAGGGAGATAGTAACATTTCTTAAATGTTTAATATTTAACTGGCAATTGAAACTCCTAGGAGTTTGATTTATGACAAAAAATTGTGACAGAACTGCTTGAAAAGGAACTTTGCAATATATTGTTTCAAGCATAGCTAAAAATGCAGAGAACTGTGTCAGCTGTCTATTTTATTATCACAAGCCTGTCATCTCTAGTCACACTGTAAAAACCTATTGCCTTTTTCCCAGGCTTCTGCATTCAGCTGTGCGTGAGCAAGTGAGAATGTAAGCATAAAGAGAAAAAACCCAACAAATCACAAAACCCCAACCATGTCCTCTTTCAGGGGTCCCATTAAGGATTATCAGTACACAATCATCAAAATACTAAATAGTGCATGGAAATGGCAAGAAGTTTTTGTGAAACATTCAACTACATAAATTCCTCCCTCCAAGGGAAAAAAAAAATCTCTTTTTATTTTACCTCTTTCACTAGAAAATTTCATTCACTTCATATGGAAACATGCCCCAAACTTCCTTAAGTATACAATCTTAAAATACTGTAGTCATATGTTTGAAAGAAATAATAAAAAACTTACAGGCCAAAAGCAAAACAACTGCAAAAACCTCTATAAATGGTGCTCTGACAGTATATACATATAACAGTTCATATATATATGAAATGTAGGGATGAACTGAAAACTAAATTCATTGCATTAGTGAAATAATTGTGTTTCTGTATTTATTTTTATAGTTATATTTCTAGAAAAAGAATTGTACTAATGGGAAGAATTTATTTTTTTTATTAAATCATAAGGAAAAAAAAAAGAAGAGAGAAGAGAAATACATAATCCTAGCAGTTTTTATGGAAAATACCACTGGGTAAATGCTTTGTTCTCCCTGAGGACAAAATTATTGTCTCCATATTTACATGTACACACATTTACTGCTGCTGACTCTGAAAATTAAGCTAGAACTACCTGCAAAAATAGAATGCATGATAACTGCACAAATCTGAAAAATATTCAAGACTTCTGCATATCAACTGCAGGACATTCATAACATTGTAAAATGCACATTTAGGAAGAGAAATTGTTCTGAGAATATTTTTTATTTGCTGCACTATTTCTGTCTCTTAATTTTGCAGATGCCTGTTTGTTTTTATTTAATTGATCAAAAAATACTTGCTAGTGTTTTCATAAATACCTTAGATGTGATATAGCTAAAAATTTGTTATGAATTCTGCAATATACAATGCATAACAATAAAAATAAAAAATGACAGCTTATAAAACTTTAGTGCAATTTTATTTATTTAAAGCTATTGTTGGGATGAAGAATATCTAAATTAGAACTATGTGAGTCACTATTATACTTGAAAATCACATAGAACTATTGCATGTTTTTTAAATAATTTTGTCAGTTAAACATATATCTACTTTGATATAACTTAATTTTTGAGTGTGTTCTGTTTAATAAATGGAATTTTTTTCTAGAGAACATTTTCTCTATATTTTTTACCTCGACCTCTCTGATAATTACTCAGATAAAAAGGTCACAGTTAAAAAGATAGTACCTATGCATGGGAAACAATGAATTTATTATTTAAAGCCTGAAACTCCCTGGATTTCATCAAATTTTCTATAATAATACATAGCACAGTAACTCTGGGTACTTTTAATTGCACCCAAATTCAGAAAAAAATCCTAATTTAAAATAGTGGAAAAAGAATATCTGTATGATTTTTTCAAAATTAAATAAAATTTTCTAAAAGCTGCTAAAGCATGAGTAACCCTACGTATTTACGGATGAAGATATGTTTCATTTCCACATTGCCATCTTAGATAAATATGTTCCTGATGAACGCAGTAACAGTTCAGAATTTTGTTCTTTTTCTCTCAGCCTCATGAAGATTACCATTTTTATTGAAAAGAAACAGAATTTCTGCATAAATTAATGACAGAGTTGTGAAAAGTTTCATCTGAGCAGAGGACAATAATGATGACAGCATTTCTGACAGTAGCTTGGCTAGCAATCCGTTCATGAAAGGCCCAGATGACTTTATATTGTGATTTTTGACTTTAAGGTCATTTTAGCTGTCATGATGGTTGAACAAGATGTCTTACTACTGTGACCAATGACTTCTTAAGATGCAGGTCAAACTTGAGATTTCAAATCTTGGACCAGGAACAGCTGCAGTTCTCCCCTTCTCATACATCTAATTGCAAAGATATTTCTGTGTTGGGCAAAATGGATCACCAGGAAGCTAGAGGTATTATTCATATTTAGCAAGAGAGATTGTCAGCTCTTGGAGGTACCACTCCATGGAATCTAATACCTATTGACAATTGTCCCAACCCTTTGTCAGTGTTCAAAGCCAGGCTGGAGAAGGTCTTGAGTAATATGGTTTAGTGAGAGGTGTCCCTGCCCATGGAAGGGGGAGTTTGGACTAGATCCATTCCAGCCCATCAACATTCTGTTTTATGATTCTAATTAAATAGTACCTTTAAGGAAGGAGAAGAGAGATGATTATATAAGCCTGTAGGGGTGGACTCTGTTTAACAGAAAATTCCTATATTGTCAATTAACAGAAAAATTTAAAGTTAACAGTGATGGTAACACAATGCTTAATAAAATCAAATCCTAAGAGCTGATGGTTTTAAAATAAATGTGAGATCATTAACATTCATTGGAAAGCCTTGTTCAAGCCTTTCTTAAGCAAATCTCTTATGGTAGGAATTTAAGAAGAATTAAAGAAGTAAACCTAGTCCTGTCTTATGATAGATACAGATGTGGTGATTTCAGACTTTTAGTCCACGCAAACATTACATTTGTTACTTCCAGAAGTAAAATCTGATCTTCAGATAGAAATGACATGATACTATAGTTATAATTTTATTTCTTTCTTAGTTGTGTTTTATTTTTTTCCAGCCTAGAGCATCAGGAGCTGACTAGTTAATGATGTTTCTTCAATTTTCTGGATTCCACTGCTATCTAGTTTACAGGATTATCTATCATAAATGTAAGTCAGTTAAACAAATTTTGGCTCAATCTTGGGATCTGAAATAAAAGGTTAAGAAAGGGACTGATGCTCTGAACACTTTATTGGGATACTTGTGACTCCTGTTCCTCCAGGATGGCAATGAAAATAGGCAAGGTCTTTTACACGAATGGAAAGTCTTATGGAGTGCAACAGATGGAGTGGGAACACTGGTGAAAGAAACCACGGCAACAAGTCAACCATTAGATTTAAAAAATGTCAGACAAGATTCCTGAACCACTAGGGAGGAAGATTTCTTCAAGATGTGTGTTTTGTTTAACCTATTTTGCCCAATACAGTAATGAAAATTACAGCAAACACTCAAGCATACTATCATTCATTCTCATTCATTTTTATAAGAACTACAGAACAACAAACTCAGACCAGACATTACCTGGGAACGGACTGAAACTATTTTCCCGAAGAGCTAACAAGTCCTATCTTTTATTGAGTCAAAGAATTTATGGATAGGTGTACAGCATAACCTAAAGGTGATCAGATTGAAGCTATTCAGAAGAAGAGTGAATTATCAAGTTAAGAACTTTTCTAGTAAAACCCTTTTCTGTCTAGTCAAACATATTCCCTGCAACCGAATCAAAGAAATAATAGTAGTTACTCATTTAGGTAAAACCTATTCCATGGTTTTATATGTAAAAATACTACAATATTCTGGATAATTTACAGAGAGCAAGGCAGATACAGAAATGACTGTATGTCATTACTGTGAGATTTCAGGCTTTGGAAACTGATTGGTTTACATGGTATTAGGTGTAAAGGTCAAAGAAGTTTTCCATAGAAAAATTTGCCACCAGATTTTGACTATTATTACAATTTGTGGGCATTATTTTTCTGTGCTGAAAATTCTTCTTTCTTACAGTCAATAAGCAGCAATACTATAATGATATTCACATTTTTAAAAAACTGCTAGCTCGTACCTTGATATAGCCATGAGCAACATATCAAGTCCTTTCAGGAAAAAAAAAGCAATACTGTGAGATTATATTTTGTCTTCTAGAAAGAGGAAAGTAAGAAACTCCGTAGGGACAAAGGCTAAGGAGTATCTGCTATCATTTGTCAATGCATTGGGAACATTGGCATGTTTCTTATTCCCTTGTTTTTTGTTCTTTACTGTGTTGGTGCTGAAAGGTATTTTAAGACTTGATTCAACTAATATAATAAAGAAAAAGCCCAGAGAGTTGTCCATGTGTCAGATAGCACATGGTCTTGCTCAATCAGTAATTTATATAATATATAAGAATATATCTGTTTTCCAGCTTGATATAGAGTGAAACAGTAACTTTTAGAACTGAGAACTCAATTTTCAGAACACACGTTTTTTAGTTAAGAATAGTGATAGAAAAAAACTACAGTGCTCCACCTGTACTACATAGTAATAAAGAAATATGACAAAATGCATTAATCTTTATGAAAACTAGTATATATGGCATAGTCTTTATATTATTAAAGTTAAATAATACATAAAATTTCATTTTTATACAATCTTTATGAAAATTATGTTTATATTCAATGCAGCCATAAGAAATACATTTCAGTGTGTCTTCATTAGTTCTTGATGTCATCACTCTTTATTTTTCTTTAATTATGAAAACATAAAATAATTCAACTAATCTAAAAATAAAAGCATCGTAACATAAGGAGGTTTTAAAGTTAACGCATCCAAGAGATACAAAGTATATTGAGAACTTCTTACAGGTAGTTCTGCAGGTGCCAAAATAATTTAAAGAAAAATGTTTGTATAGCCAAATTTTAATATTAGATTCTCACAGTTTAATAGTATTTGAACACGTGCACTGAATAACATGGTCCATTACATGACATTTTGAGTAGCAGAACTCCTTTTATTAAACAAAAATAAACTTATATGCATTAAGAAGCCCATGACTTCCACTGAGAAATGAGGTTCTAGTTTTTTTGTGTAGATAAAATGTTATATTTATGTAAGAAAGAGATTGGCTTAATGGGCCTAATGTTCTGAATACATAAAAGACTTGAGTTTTTCATGACCAGCATTGCAAACTACTTTCTTTTCATTAATGGATGTACACAAGAGGCTACTTTCCCATTTATTAATTCAAACCTTCTGGAGATCTATCAAAATAAAAACAAGGTTCCTATCAAACTACAAATGTTTAAGTTTTCCTCTTTTGTACACTATTCCCACTCAACCTGCCTATATACCTGTGCTATATTTAAATCTGGTGCTGTCAAATAAACTTCATGAGACTAGATAACACATTGGAAAGAACAATTTGGTGAGTTACTCAATTCAAATTCAACAGATAATAGATGTATTGAAGAAACAGTCAGTTGCTCAGATAAATGAAGAATTCTTCCAGAATGATGCCTCAGTGGCACAAATCAATAAATCAAAAAGTGCATTCTATCTCTCTGTCAGTACTACAATATTTGTAATATAGAGAGTATTTACCATACAGATTCTAAATCAAAAGTAACACTACAGAATAAGTTAAACACATGAGAATGTTAAACGAGGTTTTCATAAGATAAAAAGTCAAATATTGATCTTGAAACATGCTGTGATCCACTAATTTCAAAGAAAATTCTTCAATTTTTCCCATATATTTACATAGTGACCTGAAGTTTAACTTGGGAAAAACTTATAATTACTTTTGTCAAATTATCAGAATAGAAATCCTTCTTAGCTTCTAAACAATTTTCATTAGATTTTAAATTTCTGAGGGTAAAATGGAGAAAAAATGAAAAAACCAAAGTGTTCTGAACTTCTGCTATTATCTTTCAACTCTCAATCTGTAGTAGTCACCAGTAAATCTGTTTTAGATGTAGTTACAATTGTAAGTACATGTACAGCTGGGTAATTTCTATGAACAAATAATAGTGCACATATTCATGGTTTAAATGCATCCACACAACTGTATGTTGTGTGGCCCAGTGAGCAAAAGAGCAGAACATGAACTCATTTTAACTTGTAAACAAAACTCTACTTTGAAAATAGTAAAAAAATTGCTTTAGATGGATAACACTATTCATCAAGTTTTATAAATATCATCAGTGCCTTAGTCAACAGACTCCTTCCTCTGTATGATGCACTTTGGGAGTTTCTGAATATGGTTACAGTGCACTAAAAGTAGTACAACTCCACTGAACTGCAGATTCATGTTGTCAAAAAGACATTCAAAAAATCTAGAATTTTAAAAAATAATAATAACAATAATAACCACAAACCCAGTCGTGTTTCTGAAACAAAATATTTCTAGAGATTAAGAAAAAGAGATTAAACATTTATATGAAAAAAAAGAAAAAGTATAATCCACAGTTATGTTTTAAAGGCAACAGTTGCCAGTTTGGCAGACAGCTACATAATTTGTCCCTTCCATCAGCTTTTCTAATGCTAATCCTAAACTAATTTTTTATTTGTTTTTGAAATTTCTAATATTTTTGGTCTTAGTGAGATCCTCAGTGTTTTCTTCTTTTTTTTTTGCTTCTTCCCTCCCCCCGCCCCCGCACTCTCCCATGTGTTTTGTTGTAATTTTCCTTTACCTTTGAAGCATTCTTTTCTCTCCTCATATGTAGTACTGTGCCCCCAAAGACTCTAGAAAAACCAGATATATCTGTTCTCTAGACTCCGGCTTGATGCAAAAGCTAAACTAGACTCAACAGAGACACTAGTGCTAGATTTAAAAACGAGCTCACATAAAACAAGAACTAAACTCTCAGAGATAAATCACTGATCATGAAGAAGGAAAAAGGCAAATAATAAAAAGAGTTCATCAAAGGAAAACAAAAAAAAAATCTGATTATTTCAAAAAAGCCCTGGATTATTTTCAGCATAAATGTTATGCTAAATTTGCGTTGATTGTATAGGATATAGGTCTCAAGTCATGTCCATCAATCCACCTGAAGAAATTTGAAATGCACAAGAAGTAATCTTACTGGGGGGAACTATATAAGATGGAAAAGTTTTGAATGAGAACAACTATACATGAAACTAGAAGTCTGGTTAAGGATAGTGTCCTTTCAAAAGCAGCTAGGTACTTTGTAGAAGGAAATACATTTTTATGGATTTGGATATCATACATATAAATCAACTGCCACTGTAGTTGGACTGTGTCTATTAGCTCCATCATTGGCCAATTGTAAGCAAAATGCAGAACAGACTCCTGAAAATACTGATAATTCAGAAAAAATCGTGAAAACGGAAAACAGGACAAGTAGGAAGACAATTGGAACATGAGAGGCCTAATTTAAGAGAATAATAGCATAACTAGGGCTGGAAGGGACTTCTGGAGGTCATCCACCCAAAACCTCTAGGCAGGGCAGGGTCATCTTTATCAGGTGTGATGCCTCAGGAGTTTCTTGATTTTTTCATTTTTATAGATTTTAGAAGTACCTGTAACTGTAGTAAAATGCAGATCTAGTGTGTTAATATTTCTGGCAGCTTCAGTTCAATGTTTTTGTATTTCTCCCTATCCCATATCAATGTCTAAAATTCCATTAGTTATTTAGACTTCTTTTCAAGGTAGAAGGCTGAATAATATCTTAAGGCCTGTGCTATGAGACAAAAATGTAAACCAATAACCTCCAATGTGTGCTGGAGAAAGATGATGAAGAATGGCTCCCACTGTACCCCAGACTCAAATCCTGACAGAGCGTGCCAGGAGAGGGACAGAGCTGTACTGAAGAGATGTGTGAACTGGGGATTGGGTTGACAATATTATGAAAACTGTGGAAATCAGTATTTGAGGTGCGTGTCCTCATGTATTCCTGAAGGCCCTAAGCCTAGACATTAAAGAATCTACCTTTTAATCTTATCCCACACTAACTTGGCTTGGAGACCTGCTTTCTGAGGTCTCTCAAGGCATCAGGTGACACAGGAACCTATCCAGGTAGGTTTTAAATCTCTCCAAATAGGAAGTCTCCACCAGGCCCCTGAGCAGCCTGTTCCAGGAGTGCCATGCCACCCCCAATGTAAAGATGTTCTTCCTTATGTTGAGGTGAAACTTCTTGAAAGTTACTTTTTGTCCTGTTGTTGGCCACCACAGAAAATGGTCTGGCACCAACCTCTTGGCACCCACCTTTGAGATATTTATATACATTAATGAGATCCCCCCTCAGCCTTCTCTTCTCTAGACTAAATAGGCCCAAGTTCCCTCAGTCTCTCCTCATAGCAGAGGTGTTCCAGACCCCGTCTCATATTTATGGTCCTCAGCTGGACCCTTTCCAGTAGCTCTTTGCATTTCTTGTGCTGAAGAGCTCAGAATTGAAAATAGCACTCTAGATGTCTGTAAATGCTTATGACTGTGAACATCTTAGTTTCCAATACCTTCCTAATTTCAACTAGAATATGAAAAATTACTGATACTCCAGTTTTTGCATCATTGATGTTTGACTACTGTGACCTGCAGTGAACCACTACACTTCACATATTCATAAATTAATTTCTTAAAAAAATACGGATCAGTTTTGAGAGCTTGGTGTGATAGGAGAGCAATAAAAGAAAATCACGTCGATTCCAGTTCTAATAAAAGTTGCCATTTTGAATTTTTTAATGAAGATGAAGTTGAAATGCTGACTTTTTAGAATGGCTACAACTTTCTACCAATTTCTTCATCTAATATGCTTGACTACATACATTCCTCTCTTTAAGAAATCTTGATGCGAGATATAAACATGTTAATGGCTCATTAAAATCACTGGATTAAATCTTGAAGTCTGACTTGATGAACTCAGATTAGTATTGATGCTTACTGAATCAATCCATAATTTTCCATTATGTGAAAATCAATCACAATTTCCCATGACAACAACAAATTTGTAGAAAAGCTAGAGAGTTTCTTATAGTGATCAAAACTTCAATTTATTCACTTAAACAAACTGCAGTGAGAGGCAGAGGAAGAAACAAATAGCTAAGCAACTGTGGATTTCAAGTCTTGAAGCCATAAAAAAAAAATCTTTATTTTTGAAGAAAGGATGGTACAAATAATCTACATTTAGAAAAAGATAAGGGTTTTCTCTTGCTTTTAAACAAATTTTAGCTTCCTATATTAAAAAAAAATTCTTTTATTAAAGCAAGATATAGTCTTGAAAAGCTTTTCTTTGAACAGCTAGAATCAGTGCACTTGATTAAATACAATTACATGTCATACTTTGTTTTCTCTAAAAGCTGGTGTCTTTTCTGTTAGAGAAATAGATATGTCATTTGTGTAAATTAATGAGAAATACCCAGCTGCTACATTGTTTATTCCCTTTCTTTCTCCAACTCTTTTATAAGTTTATGCATGGTGTGGAAGTGCAACCACCCATTAGTTCACAATGCCCAGGAGAATATTAGCAAAAATTTCCCTCGGAATGCATGTGTTAAGAGGAGCTTGAAAGAATACAGAAATATGTTCCATAGTTGAAAGCAAACTTTCCCATATCAGAGGCCATAGCTTTCATTGTAGCATGAGTCTGACAATTCTAACAAAAGGTACAACATGGTAACATCATTAAGTTGAAAAATACATGTCTGTGTTGATGTCAAATGGATGACATCAGAGCATAATACTATATGGATGATTCTCTAACAGATTTACTGTTGAATGCTGCCATTGTGCTGTGTCAACCTCCAGTAATAGATTTTTTTTCTCTGTTTAACCCAGCAATAATTTTTGATATTTCAGGTCTCACCAAAAAGTAAGAGTTTCGTGTCCTGATGGGTGCAAGGGGAATTTGGTAATTGATACTGAGATCATGTAATAGTTGGAAACATAAAGTGTTATAAAATATTTATTATAAAAAGTAAAAGTAAAAAACTCTGTATGGTAGGTACTTAAACCTATCAAGGTAAAAACATGGATTGTGATTTCTACTGAAAAGAATGGCTAACCAGATCATGTAAATGTTCTTGCTCGTTGCCTTTCTTTTCTCCTAACAAAAAGTGCAGTAGATGTGGAATTAAGTCATAAATCCTAAATACTAGTTGAATAATGAATCTTAATATAAATAATAAATCTAAAGTAAAACTTCTCCTGGAACTACAGCAGCCATGAGTGATTCTGAATGTCATTGGACCTGCCTAGAGGAGTGGGAAGATGGTCATCAAGCAACTGACATTCTCCAAGAATCCGCATCTGGATTTTATTTCATTTCATGCAGTTCACAATTAAGTAGATTGCTAATGCCAGATCTTAATAAAAAAAAATGACATTGAATGTAAAATCATGTTATAAACAGAACAGCAAATCCAATTTATTAGGGACAATAGTTAAATACTAAGTCTTTTCTGCAATGATATTTAGATCAATATGATGTAAGAACCTAAAAAATGTATGTGTTAGGTCAAGATCAGGCAAGCACCTATACACCCTCTTCCCCTATGGCACAAGAGGGTTGTGTTTAGAACTATTTAGAGCCATTTCCTATGGTTTGTCAGCAACACTCAGTGGGTGCTTGAATATTTCCTACTTTGCTTTACTCAGTGGAACAAGATTTTTCTTTGGTTCTATAAAAATATGTTTCTTATTTATCCAGTGATCACCTCTCTGGAGCTGCAGATGCAATTACCTCTCACAGTACACACCTCAGCCTCAGGGTGTAAGGAAACTTTCAAGACTATGCACGAATGCAGCCTTAGTGTATGTTGTGTGGAGTGGAGTATAAAAGGAATGATGCTAGTTTTCTGCTGGGAAAAAAATATACTTTTTTTAGCTTTTTTATTTTCCTGGCAGCCACTGAGGGACTTTGCTACTCAAGGGCAAAAGCAGGAGGGACAGGGTTTTACATGTTTGTTGGAGCCATTTAAATCTGACTGAACCTGCAGTGAGCTCTGAAACTAAAGGTTCAGAGTCTGTGAATTTCCTGAGTGGAATTTGTTGCTAAACTGCATTCATAAAAGATATGCTTTTAAATTACCATAGCTTTAAATCATTCTTTGTTGTTGAATCAAACATGAATACATTGACAACTTAGAGATGCTAAATCTGCTGAACTGTCTTATACATAAATTTCCATTTATCTTCCATTTTTTTAAACAATTCTGAATTTTGAAGGATATCTTATGAAAAGAGAAACCATCTGAAAATGCACTAATGAAAGATTCAAAACATTTTGCAAGAAGGGAGGTGATGATATAAAAAGCCATCAGTGAACAGCAACACTTGCATCCCCATTTGTTTATTCTTTACCAAAGCACACTTGATTTAGATGCTCCATCTATACTCATGCGGCTTTTTGCTCATTCATTTGTTCATTCACCACCAACAAGGGGCAGATTCTCCTGAAGTGAATATGTGGGACAAGTGCTGAAATTTCTATTGCATGCATTCACTTGGCTGGAAATGTATGCATATGTGTAATATAAAATTTAATGATCATGCTAAATATTTAAGTGTTAGCAAAATGCACCAACACCTGCCTCCTTCTACACAGTAGTTGATGGCTTATATATTGTAATTCTTTTGCTTCCTAAAGCACTTTTTATAAATAGTTTTTAATAGAATAAAATTGAGCAATAATCACTTCAGCATTTGAAGTATTTGGCCCTGTTTTGCTGTCATTGAATTTATGTAATCATTTCTGGTTTACTGTAATGTGACACTAGTAACAGACCAATTATGTTTCATGGTTCTCTTTTTTCTTTTCAGAGCTAAATGTGCCTTAGAATAAAGTAACTTGCTTTATCTTAGATGAAATTTGTACACTATACAGAGCAATTCAAACAGGAATTACTAAATGCATATATATATGGATGCACATTGCAATTAGTTAATGCGTATCATATGCTAAAAAGCAAGTCCTTTTAAGGAAGCTCTATTAAAATATAGTGTTTGCCTATCCTATCCTCTTCAGTGTCTGTTCAAGATAACTAGTGTGAAAGATATTTTTTATAATATACATTACATATCTTGTGACATTAATTTATCTTAGCAAGCTTGTAGCAAATGGCTGCCTAGGACTACCCACTACAACTATGGAAACAAAGAATTATAGAATAGTTTGAGTTAGAAGGATACTTAAAAGATCATCTTGTCCAATTTCTACTGCAATGAGCAGAGACATCTTCAAAGAGTTTACAGGTTGCTCAGAGCCCTGCTTAATCTGACTTTGAATGTTTCCAGGGATGGGTCATCCACCACTTCTCTGGGCAACCTGTTCCAGTGTTTCACCACACTCATCAGAAAAAAAATCCTTATATCTAATAAGAATCTACCCTCTTTTAGTTTGAAGCTATTATCCCTTACCCCATCACTATAGACCCTAGTAGAAAATTGTGTTAATTTCTCTTATAGAGCCCCTTTAAGTCCTGAAATGTTGCAATAAGGTCTTTGTGCAGCTTTCTCTCATCAGGATGAACTTTCAGTCTTTCCTCATAGAAGAGTTGCTCCATTCCTCTGATCATCTTTGTGGCCCCGTTCTGGACTTGCTTCAACAGGTTGATGTCTTTCATTTTCTGAGGACTCCAGAGCTGGAAACAGTAATCCACTTGGAAGGTCTCACTGAAGAGAAGTAGAAGGGCAGTATCACCTCCCTTGGCTTCCTGGCCACACTTCTTTTGCTGCAGCGCAGAATGCAGTTTTATTATTCTCTACTCATGTCCAGCTTTTTGTCAACCAGTACCACTGAGTACCATTCAATCACTTGATCTCCCAGTCTGCACTGACACTGGGGCTGCCTCAACCCTCTCACACTTGTCCTTGTTGAACATCATGAGGTTCACATGGGCACAGATCTTGAGGGCCCATCATCCAGGTCCCTCTAGATGGTGTCCAAAGCCTCACAAGAGTTAACTACATCACTCAACTTCTTGCTTTTGAGGGTGCATTAAACAGTATTAACCTCAATACAGACTCCTGAGACTTGTCACTTATGTCACATGGACACTGAGCCTTTGACTATTGCTCTCTGGATGCAGCTATCCATCCAAACATCATTCACTGAACATTCCACTCATCAAATACATATCTCTCCAATGTAGAGAGAAGGGTGTTGCCAAGAGTGAGTCAAAGACACACAGAAGTTCAGATAAATTATACCCATTGCTCCTCCTTTGTCCACTGATGTAAGCACGCCATCATAGAAGGTGACATGGTTGGTCAGGCAGGAATTTCTCTTGGTGAAGCCATGCTGGTAATCTCAAATTACCTTCCTGTCCTCCATGTTATTTCATACAGCTCCTAGTAGGATCTGTTCCACAATTTTCCCAGGCACAGGTGTTAGGCTGACAAGCCTGTAGTTCCCAGGGTTGTCATTTTGACGCTTTTTAAAAAATAGGTGTAATGTTCCCATTTTTACAGCTACTGGGGACTTCACCTAGCTGCCATGGATTTTAAAATATCGTGGATAGTAGGTTGGCAACTGCATTAGCCAGTTCCCTCAGGATTCTGGGCTGCAGCTCATCAGGTCCAACAGAGTTATGTGTGTATGGGTTCCTTCGGGTGGTCATGATCAGGTGATCCTTACTTACAGTGGTAGGGACTTTGCTCCTCCGGTCCCTGATCTGTGGTCCATATACTTGAGACATGTGAGAAGAGAGACTGACAGTGAAGACTGAGGCAAAAAAGTTGACAAGTGTTGCCAGGTACTTCAGCCTTCTTTTTGTCTGTTGTTACCAGTTTGTCACTTTTGTTCCTCATGGGGATTATGTTTTTGTTTAAACTTTTGTGATGACTTTGATCCATGGCTTCCTCAGTAACCAGGTGTAACTAAGGAAGTGGACATTACATAAGTATTCCACACGTGTTTTCCACGTAACAGAGGAGGAGGGGAGATAGGAGGTAGTTTAGTCTTCCTTCTTCCGGCAAAGCTTGGAGGAGCAGGAGGAACCTAGACGGTTCCTTGTTTCAGCTGGTTTCCTTGTGGTATCATGGTGAGACTGTATCATTGCCTGTTCCCCTCCTTTCTTAAATTTTTTGATTGTATTTTTCTGTTTTGTTTGATTTGGTTTGGTTTTGTCCCTCCTTATTCCTTGTTACCCATTCCTTCTTCCCTTTTTCCCTGGGGAGCCCCCAAATAGTGTGTACAAATTGCCTATGTGGTTGTAGATGTTAGAAAATATAATTTCTGTTTTAATTCAGTTCAGCTTCTTTTTTCTTGCTTTTCTTTTCATTTTTTTTTCCTTTGCTGGGAAGACTTTGGGAAGGAGGGAGGGCGGCAGTCCAGGGTTAGTAAAAGAATTAGGCCAAACCCAGACACAATTTTTGGTGGCAGCGGTGGGATACAAACCCACCCCCCCGAAGAGACTGAAGCCTCAATTCTTTTCTGCATGACACAACTATAGAAGCATTTCTTATTATTGTTGGTGTCCCCTGCAATATTTAGCTTCAACTGCACCTCAGGCTTCCTGATCCCAGCCCTACAAAATGGGGCAATTCTCCCTATATGCTTCTCAAGATATATTTCTCTGCTTCCACCACCTGTGTATTTCCTTCCTGTCCTTTAGTTTGTCCAGCAGGTCTCAACTCAGACTACCAGTCTCCTTTCTGTTTCCTCACACTTCACATTTGAGAGCTTTGTTCTACTCTCTTGTTGCCAAGTGCAGTTTCACAGGGGTCCTATTGGCTCTTTGAAAAGCTGGAATGATTTTATCTTTATCACTTTTAGCAGTTGTCATATAGGATATATCAGAAATTATGTGAGTTGATATGAGATTTACATTTATTCTAGTGAGCTTCCATTCAATGTTGAAAGAATTACAGTAATTTAAAATTATTGATAGAGAGGAAATCTATTTGACAGAGTGACACTCTTAGCTCATAAGCTATCAAAGGGAGAAATTAATTTTTGCAATTTTTACATTTAAATATTATGGAAAATTAATATTTTTGTATAATTTCTATAAGTAGAACAATCACAAAAAACAATAGAGAAGACTCCAGTAAAATAATATCACCTTCAGAGACCAACATGGTATACTCATTATTGATCCTTTTTCTGTAGAGAAGGTGAAGAGGGAGAAAAAGTTTAAAGAAGGGTAGTCCTAGGCATTAGTAGCATTCGAACTTATGTCTTGCTAGTTTCTCTAGTGTTACACAGATGAGATTTCCTACTAGTTTAACTCCTCCCTCATTCTCCTCTCTGGAAAGGGATGTTTGGAAAGGGATGCACTTCTACCATGAACTCTTAGCAAAACTTCTGTAGGCTATGATTTCTGCCTCTCAATCACTCACACTGTTCACAGACACCATGCAAGGCAGGCAAGGGCATGGTTATTTTGAAAGATGCTTCTTAAAGCTGCTTACTGAAGGTGGAATCTTAACCTAAAAAAGTCATTATCCAGACTTGTCTATTCTTTAAGTAACTAACTTGCCAGTGCAAATCTGCTAGTGAGCTGTCTGTTCTGAAAAAAATCATACTTTTATATTCTCATGCTCTTGCAGATGCAAACTGATACTCAAAGATGTTTATTTAGCAGCCTTAGAATACAAAAAAAATATACTGAGAAAATGGTTATGCGTTGAAAATACATTATAGTAATATGAGTAGGAGTTTAAATACAGAAATACCACTGCAGAAGTCATCATTGTATATGTTTAGCATCAGCAAGTAAAAGAAAGCTTCAGATATAAAACCACCAGAGTAAAATTAATTGAAAAGAAAACAGGGATTCTCCTTTGACAAAATTTGTCATTGTGCAAAAGTACCTGCACCCATTATTTTAGCCTTAGTTGTAATTTATTGCAGCCACATGGATATTTAAGAAATGAATTTGAGAATGCAAAGTCACAGAATCTCAGAGTAAACCAGATTGGAAAAGACCTCTGAGATCATTGAGTCCATCTGTGACCGAACATCACCTTGTCAACTAGACCATGGCACTAAGTCTTTTTTGAAACATTTCCAGGTGACAGGTGACTCCACTACCTCCCTGGGCAGCCCATTCCAATATGCAATCACTCTTTCTGCAAAGAACTTCTTCCTAATGTCCAACCTAAACCTTCCCTGATGAAGCTTAGACTGTGCCCTCTTGTTGTACTACTTGTTGCCTCGGAGAAGAGACCAACCCCCCCCCCCCCGGCTACAACCTCCTTTTATGTAGCTGTAGACAGTGGTAAGGTCTCCCCTGAGCCTCCTGTTCTCCATGCTAAACCACCACAGATCCCTCTGCCACTCTTCATTAAGACTTGTGCTCCAGAGCCTTCACCAGCCTCATTGCCCTCCTTTGAACATGCTCCATGAACTCAGCATCCTTCCTAAACTGAAGGACCCAGAACTGGACACAGTTTCTGAGGTATGGCCTCAGCAGTGCTGAGTACAAAGGAAGAATCACTTCTGTAGTCCTGCTGTTTGTACTATTCCTGATACAGGCCAGGATGCCATTTGCCTTCTCGGCCACTTGGGCACATTGCTGGCTCATGTTC
Organism: Willisornis vidua nigrigula; assembly: GCA_021164005.1. Taxonomy (NCBI): domain Eukaryota; kingdom Metazoa; phylum Chordata; class Aves; order Passeriformes; family Thamnophilidae; genus Willisornis; species Willisornis vidua. The sequence continues at coordinate 16,207,983 of JAJPCS010000033.1, forward strand.
AGCCTCCTATCAATCCAAACCCCCAGGTCCCTTTCTGCCTGGCTGCTCTCCAGTCACTGTCTCCAACCTGTGTTGCTCCATGGGGTTGTTGTGGTCAAAGTGCAGGACCCAGTACTTGACCGTGTTGAGCCTCCTGCTGCTGCATTTGGCACACCTATCTCACCTGTCCAGGTCTCTTTGCAGAGCCTTCTTACTCTACAGCAGATCAACACTTCCCCCGAACTTGGTGTCATCTGCAAATTTGCCAGTGGTGGACTTGATCCCTTTGTCCAGATCATCAGTGAAGATGTTAAACAAGACTGGGCCCAACACTGATCCCCGAGGAACACCGTTAGGGACCAACCGTCAACTGGATGTAGCAAAGTTCACAAGCACTCTCTGGGCTCAGTCATCCAGCCAGTTCCTAACCCACCTGTCCAAGACATGGGCTTCCAACTTTTCTGGTAGCATTCCATGGAGAACAGTGACAAAGGCTTTGCTGAAGTCCAAGTAGACAACAACCACAGTCTTCCCTCATTCATCGGGTGGGTCACCTGATCATAAAAAGAGATCGTACTGGTTAGGCAGGACCTGCCTTTTCTAAATTCATGGTGGCTGGGTCTGATCCTCTGTCTGTCCTGTAGCTGCCATGTGATGGCACTTGGGATGATCTCTTCTATAACCTTGCCAGGCACAGAGGTTAGGCTGGCAAGCCTGTAGTTTCTTGGATCCTCCTTCTGGCCCTTCTTGTGGATGGGTGTCACATTGGCCAACTTCCAGTCTTCTGGGACACTTTTGGTGAGCCAGGACTGCTGATAAATTATTGAGAATGGTTTGGTGAGCTCGACCACCAGTTTCCTCGTCACCCTAGGATGGATCCCATCTAAGCTCATAGAGTTGTGAGCATCTAAGTGGCTCACCAGGTTACTTACGGGATTACAGTGGGGCTATTCAGCTCCCTGTCCCTCTCTATTAGCTCAGGAAACCAGTTCTCTTAAGGATGACCTGTCTTATTGTTAAAAACAAAGGCAAAGAAGGTGTTAAGTATCTCAACATCTTCCTCATCTTTGGTAACTATATTTCCTTCCCACATTTAATAAAGAATGGGGATTTTCCTTGCTCCTCCTTTTGCTATTAATCTATTTACAAAAACATTTTTTATTGTTCTTTACTGAAGTGGCCAGATTAAGTTCAAATTATGCTTTCACCTTCCTAATTTTCTTTCTGCATGACCCAATGACATCCTTAAACACTTCTTGAGTTGCCTGCCCCTTTTTCCAAAGGTGATAACCCCCCTTTTTTTTTACCCTGAGTTCCCACAAAAGCTTCCTGTCCAGCCCGGCCAGTCATCTTCCTAGCCAGCTCATATTTTGGCACATTGGGATAGCCTGCTCCTGTGCCTTCAAGACTTCTTTCTTGAACTATGTCCAAAATTCCTGTTTGTTTTTAAGAGGTGTTTCCCAAGGTAGTCTCTGAATCAGCAATCTGAACAGGCCAAAGTCTGTTCAGAAATCCAGGGCAGAGGTTTTGTTGATGCCCTGCCTTTTGTCACGAAGTATTGAAAACTATCATTTCATGGTCACTGTACCCCAGACAGCCTCTGACCACCACATCTCCTACCAGCTCTTATTTTTTTTGTAAACAGCAAGTCTAGCAGGACCCACGCCTGATAGGCTTGCTCATCATCTACAACAAGGGCTGTCCTCCATACACTCCAAGAACCTCCTAGTCATATCCCTGAACTTTATATTCAGTAAATACTTCAAATTAACTAGATACAGTACCAAAGGTAAAAGCTAAACACATATGCAAACGTTGTTTTAACTAGAACAACATTAATATGAGTGTTTAGAAATTCTATGAGTATTTACTTTGTCTTTCCACACACCCGTAGCAATGCTGGGATGTAGTTTAAAATGTTGCTTACATTAATGATAGAATTTCTGTCATCCACAGCTTTTCTGAACAATGAGAAAAATAAATGTTCTCTAAAAAGTTTAGAATTCTTCTGCACTGCTGATGGTGTCTCCTAATTTTACTAGAGGCACAGGTCCTCAGTGCCTCAGCTCATTACAGAGAAAAATATTACTCAATGACAGGTAACTTTTCATTCTAATGAACTTACGCCATGCATGTCTGTGTTTCAGAGATATTTCATTTTGCACCTGAAATTAGTTTCTCTGTTACAGCTATGAAGTGTGATTAAAAAAAAAGAATCTGTAATATAGATAAACCCCACTAAATGGCGGAACTGAAACAAGGCAGAAAATGAAGCTATAAATGGCTGAAGTGATTAAGACTGTCAAGTTCTCCTGAGTCTTGTTGGAGAATGAAATGGCTGATGGATTATTATTTATTCCTAAATGTGAGTTTTTGTGAATTAATTAAAGGTGTTCTAATATATTTTTCAAAGCCTATTTGAGGCTGTGATTCAAAAACTGCAATAACAGAAAGTGGTATTAATGGAAAAAAATGGATAACTTGGAACTTCAGAGGAGTCCATCTCTATACTTGAATTTGGCTACTTGATTTTTCTCCTTTATATAAGTCAAAGAACCAAGTGATTTGAAGGATGTCAGACTTTTTGTAAAAAGTGAATCTTCACTAGCTAGTACAAATACGGCTTCACTCAGTCACCATTATTGTTACTGTAAAAATAAAAATATTTTAATGTATCATAAAATAGAGTATATCCTTACAATACACACATGATCCATGGTTGCAAATAGGATCACAAAAAAGATATTTGTAAAAAAAAAAAAATTCCTCAAAAACCTAGTGTTCCCATTAGTAAACTTCTTCAACATATGTGAAAAATAAAGGTGCAGGCATAGAACACCAGTCTAAAATGGGAATGGACTACATTTTCCAGTGGAGTAGAAATAGGAATAAAAGTTCTGACTAAGTCTGCAGATCACAAAATATAGTTGTCACAGTGTTTATGTATGTAGGAACGCACCCTCCCCCCCCCCAAAAAAAAAAAAAAGGGAGAGTTGAAATACAACGGCAAGCTCTCCCTTTCAACTTTCCTAAACTAAATTAAAAAAGACAAATCAACCAGCATTCAGTGCAAACTGTGATGACCTGATTATGCTCCAGAGGAGGCCAGATTATTTACTGCTATATCAGACAGAAATTTGAGCCTCCCAACTGTAGCTCTTTCAGTGATCAAAGTAAGAGGACTAGTGGAAGTTTTCCTTTGTGAGAGGTCTGTAGCTACTAATGACACTTTTAGTTTTAGGGAAGTACTGACACCATTCTGTTGTATGAAAGAAAGTAAAGAGATTCACTGAGCTAAAAATAGACATTATGTAAAGTGCCCCTGTGGGGAACCTCGTTGAACCAAGTAGATTTCTGGTGGCAAACAGATAAGTCATTATCATCTATCAGTTTTAAGGAGGTAAGAAAGGGAAGATAGTGTGGTCTGAAACCTGAAGAATTTCTTTTTTCACTGGCTCACACTTTAAAAAATTTCAATAGGATGGTATCAGAACTCAAAGCATGAGTTTTTTGGTGAGGCCATTATCCATGGTAGCAAAAGTATCTGAAGTTTCTCATGATACTCAGGGAGACAGTCAAAAATTGACCTCGACCTAGTACTTGCTTCTACTGAACAACTGATATTTCCTGAAAGTCACAGGGCTGCGTAGAGTAATTATATCTAGACTGGACTACGTTGCAGAGAAATTTAGTTAAAGAAATATTTTTAATATCTGGAAATCCTTCTTCTCTCTTGTCAACTTGAAGGTTGTCTTGGCTAAAATGAATGTCATCTCAGAACCTGAGCTGTGAATTTGCTGCTCAGAACTAGCTGTTTATGTATTTATGTATGTATTTTTTAAAAATAAGGCATCAACAAACAAATGATGGCAGTTGATACTGTTTTATTTTAAAAATGAATTCTGTAAAGGATATCTAGATGGAAATTTTTGTTTGACTTAATGCAAATATTATCAAATTTGTTGGGCTGATGGTCACATAAAATAATGCTTACCAAAATGAAGCTGTAGGATAAACCTACATCTGTATTTTATTCTATCCTGTATTTTGCACATGACTTTTCAATTGTTATTTTTAGATTTACACAAGTAATTTTGTGTTTCAATTCTTAAAATGTAAAACACTTACACAATACCTAATTTATCTTTGCAAAATGAATACAGAGGAGAAACTCTGTATGTATCGTAAGTTTTGAACAGACATAATCTATCTAGGATTAATTATTTGTTTAAAAACAAACAAGAAATTACCAAAATATATTGTACTATATTGCTGTTACCAGTTATCAACAGAAAAATTAACTATGTTGATAAGTTAATGAATAACAGAAAATGCAAATAAACCTTATGTAAACTTTTATCCACCAAAATATCTCAACACACAAAGAGTCAAGATTTTAGGCCAGCAAGAAGGTGCACATAAGACTCACTACCCTGTATTCAAAAGAAAAGACTTCAGCTGCTTCAGGGATCTGCTTGGTAGAGTAGTCTGGGATAAAGCCCTGGAGGGAGGAAGGGCCCAAGAAAGCTGGTTAATATTCAAGTATACTCTCCTCCGAGGTTAGAAGCAGTGCATCCAAACAAAGAGTATGTCAGGCAAAAATTCCAGGAGGCCTGCATGGATAAATAAGGGACTTCTGGACAAACTCAAACACAAAAGGGAAGGGAGGCCTACGGAAGGGAGGAAAAAGGATGTGTAACCAGGAGGAATACAGAGAAATTGTTCAAGCTGCCAGGGACCAGGTTAGAAAAACTAAAACCCTGATAGAATTAACTCTCACCAGAGATATGAAGGGCAAGAAGAAGAGATTCTAATAGGTACATTGGTGATAAAAGTAAGACTAGGGAAAATGTGGACCCTGTCTGGAAGAAATTGGGTGACCTGGTGACTCATAACCTGAAGTCTGAGGTATTGATTGACTTACTTGCCTCAGACTTCGCCATGAAGTGCTCCAGCCATACTGACCAAGTCACAAGAAGCAAAGGCAGGGTCTGGTAAAATGAACAATGGCTCACTGTAGGAGAAGATCAGGTTTGAGACCATCTAAGGAACCTGAAGAGGCACAAGTCCACATGAACTGATTAAATCCATCTCTGGGTTTTGAGGTAAGAGGTGGAGGAAGTGGTTATGCCAATGTCCATTATATTTGTCAGGCTGTGACAATTGGAAGCTCCCACTGACTGGAAAAGGAGAAAGACAACATCCATTTTTATAAAGGTAAAAAGGAAGACTTGGGAAGTACCAGCTGGTCAGTCTCACCTCTGTGCCTGGCAAGATCATGTAACAGATTCTTCTGGAAATTATTCTAAGGCAAGTGAAAAATAAGGAGGTTATTGATGCCAGCCAACATGGTTTCACTAAGGGCAAATCATGCTGGACAAATTTGGGAAAAGCAACTTGACATAATCCACTTGGACTTGTTCAAAGTATTTGACACTGTCCTACACAACATCCTAGTTTCTCAACTGGAGAGCCATGGCTTTGATAGATGTACCACTCATGGATAAGGAATTGGCTGGATGGTTATACTCCAAGAGTTGTGTTCAATGCCTTGATTTCCAAGTGGACACCAGTGATGAGTAGCATTCCTCAGGGGTTGGTATTGGTGCTGTTGAACATTGATGGTGCTGTTGAACATTTCTATTGGCAATGTTGACAATTGGATGGAGTGCACCCTTGGAAAGTTTGCAAATGACACAAAGTCCTGTGGTGCAGTTGACATACTGGAGGGAATGAACCTTGACAGGCTTGAGAGTGGGTTCATGGGAACCTCAGGAAACTCAACAAGGCCAATTAATAGGACCTGTATTTGAGTCTGGGCAATCCTAAACACAAGTATATGTCAAAAAATGGGTTGAGAGAACCCTGAAGGATTCAGTACTATTTATTGATGCAAAGCTCAACATGATCCAACAATGTGTGTTTACAATCCAGAAAGTCAAATGCATCCTGTGCTGCATTGAAAGAAACGGGGTCAGCAGGTTGAGGAAGGTGATTCTCCTCATCTAGTCTGCCCTTGTGACACATCGTCAGAAATACTGTATTCATCTCTAGAGCCTCCAACACAAGAAGGACATGGACATGTTGGAGCAAATCCAGAGGAGGGCCACAGAGATGATTGGCAGGCTAGAGAACCTCTCCTAAGAAGACAGACTGAGAGTTGGGGCTGTTCATCCTGAAGAATAGAGGGTTCCGGGGAGATCTTCCTACAACCTTCTAGGAGTTAAACTGCTTGATGGAGAGAGACTTTTTACAGGGGCATGTATTGATAGAATGAGGGGGAATGACTTTAAACTGAAAGAGGGTAGATCTAGATATTCTATCAGGAAAGAATTCTCAGCTAGGAGAATTGTGAGTTGCTGGAACAAGTTACCCAGAGAAGCTGTAGACTCTCAATCCCTGGAAGAGTTCAATGCCAGGCTGGGTGGAGTTTTGAGTAACCAGGTCTAATAAAAGTTGTTTCTGACCAGGGCAGGGCAATTGAACTAGATGATCTTTAAAGGTCCCTTTCAACTCAATCCATCCTATGATTCTAAGTAAAAACTGAGCTGCACTTCAAGGAAGCATTGTCAGGAGCTCTAAATCAGAGATAGCTTTCATGCCAATTTAAATTAGGTTTATGTGCCTTATTTTTCATGCACCATGAGGTAACATAAAAGACAAAACATGTAGACATGATAGCCCTGTAAATGTCTCAGTGATGTCCCAGGATGTGGCTGTGCTTTCTGTGGCTCAGGCTGGCTTACAGTGTTTTGCCAGGGACCCAGGTGCCAAATGACCATTGTTGAAAGTGCTGGAGCTGCAGTTCTGTGCGTGCTGTGGCTGGTCATGTCCTGAGGTTGTTGGAAATAAACCAAGAAAGCTCCTCATTTAACAACTGAAATTGTATTACTAATGAGACAATTCTATGCCTATTTGAACAGCAAAATTTGAGCAACAAAACTTGAAGAGTATTTTAATGTGAAAATTGTGTTAGTGTTTGTAATTGGACCAATAATAGCTGAATTTTAATTCATTGAATCATAGAGCCATTGAACTTTTAAAGTTATAAAGACCATGAAGATCATCAAGTCCAACCATCAACCTAACGTCATCACCATTAAACCATGTCCTCAAGTTTCTTAAGCCATATATACATGTTTTTTCAAAAGATCCAGGGATGGTGACTCCACAGGTTCCCTGAGCAACCTGTTCCAATGCTTTACAACCTTTTCTGTGAAGACTTTTTTTCTAATATCTAATTTAATCTTCCCCTGGCATAAGTTGAGGCCATTTTCTTTTGTCCTGTCACTTGTTACCTGCAGAATAAGACTGACCCCTACCTTGGTAGAACCTCATTTCACGTCCTTGTAGAGAGCAATGACATCTCCCCTCAGCCTCCTTTACTCCAGGCTCCCTTAGCTATGCATAACAATTTTGCTCCAGCCCCTTCACCAGCTTCACTGTCCTTCTCTGGATTGGTATTACAATTATATTGTTAAAATCTGCTGTGAAAAAGTGTTAGTTGAACTCACAATATGTTCTTGTCTCATAATATGTGGTGAGATACCTTTTGCTGATTACTAGATTTTGAATGGAACAAGATGTAGGTATAAGGGGCAGATGGAATTGAAAAGCATTGCCAACTGCTCTCCTAGAGAATGGTGCTGATAAATACTAAACTCAGCATCAGGAACTCGAGTACATTTCTTCTTACTCCAGGGTTTTGGATGCCTGGGCTTAAGGCCAGCTTAAATAACAGTGCAGGTGATTGCCCTTGGAAAGATCTCTTCAGAAAATCTTGGCTAAGAAGCTATGTTGATCCCTGGCTCCTTTAGTCTTTTCCTCTGGAATTGCTTTCAAGGGAAGGCTCCTGTTCTCGTTGCCAGCTAGAGGAAGTGTTATCTGTTGCATCTGTGACAGTGCCTGGCCTTGTCACTTCTCATCCAGAATCTGATGCTGATCCAAGGTCTTGACCTTCTTTGCCACTGTGGACATGCCTCATGGTTATGAGGCTGACAGTGACCCTGATCACTATCATGGACCAACTCAGCTGGCCTTGGCCATATGAACTGGGTATCCGCTCTGCCTGCCCCACATCTTCCTGTGGCAGTTGGTTGACCCTGTTTTGCAGAGCCATGCTTGCTTTTGCTGCTTGCTGGCACTCAGATGAATAAAGAAAACCAGAAGTTGGAAACTGCTTGCCTTTCCAAAAGCAAGTAGTAAGATGTATAGTACTTGAAAGGCTTTTGGAAAAAGTTAGAAATAAACATGTGTATGGTCCTTTATGTTGTTTTTACACTGTCTCTGGTTCTTAATTAACTTTGCAATATTTTAATAACCATTTTATATTTAGGAAGCTGGATTAAGTCCTGGCAGGATAACAGTTACAGACACCAAAACCTTGTGATTTGTAACGATCTCTGACACTCTGAGGTTCACTCTCACACCTAAATAAGATAAAAGGCATCAGTTTTGGTGAAAGTGATACAGTTATGTTGGGACAAAACACTCCAAAATCCAATGTGTGCTGTTTATAGGGAGCGGTATAATTAGAAACATTTCCGCAAAGTATTACTAGGCCTTCTGCAGGTTTGGCAAGCTCTGATTTAGACAGCAACAACAATGAAACAATCTTGAATGCAGACTATAGTGTAATAAATAAATAAAAAACCCCAATAAATAGATAAGGATCTGGTAATTGCTGTGCCTATCAAATCACTAAGTTTTTTTCCATTCATACTCTCATGAATATTCTGATTTAACATTGAAATGTGGAGATAAACAGAAAAAGACTCAAGATATTTTCAGGTAAATTTTATTACTCTTTTATGAGTATATATTCTGAATACTGCTAAAAGGCCCAGTGAACTGAAACAGGTTAGTCAAAGACTAGATAACGTAATTATGAACAAATAGATTTAACACAAACTGCAACAAAAACAGTTCCAGAAAAGATTAAACACTTTTATACATGAACCTGCCATGAAGGCATGTTAATGAATAAGAGCTTAATGCATAGAGTTGAGGCTTCAAACTTTTAGAAAGTTTTTTACATTTCTGGGAATAGGGATTTAAGTATTAAAAATTTACAGTGAATTAGAAAACAGAGCAAAACAAAGCAGAAAGAAACAATAAGAACCCAAAGCCCCAAACAGTGAAAACCCAAAGATACAGAAAACACTGCACGTTACACCATGCATCCAGTATTTTTAAAGTGTTTTGCCATTATCTAGAGTAATAGGAGGCATGCATCAATGGAAAACGTAAGCATGCATAAAATGCACTTTAAATACAATTTTATCTTTTCACTTTTCTTTTAGAACTGTGATGAAGCCAATGTTTTGCAAAAAAATCTTATAATTGGTAAAAAGATAATTTTGATAGAAAGAGGGAAACAATCATCAAAGAGTGATACTGGATCAGCTGAAGTCTTGGGTTGAGTGTATTACTCTAAATCTATAAGTGCTCTAAAAGACACCCTCCGAGAAAGAGAAGGTACAACAACAAAATATTTCTACTTCCCTGAACTCAAACAAAATGCAAGTAGCAGCAGCAGGAGCAGGGGCCTAGCACTGTAGAAGAGCTGTGGCACATTCTTCTTCTAGTGCAGCCATGGTGGAACTGACCAGGCCACTCCCACTGGATTTCTCCCCTTTTGAGGTGATGTAATATGATATGGAATACAATATTATTGGCTAGAAGAAGTCAGCTGTTAGCTAGCTCAGCCCAGCTCAAGTCAGCTGACAATTTCAGACCTAGTCTGAACTTTGAAACCTGATTTAGGCCCACCTGTCTAAACCCATAATAGATGAAAATCAAAAAAGTTTATGTACATAGCATTATTTTGTAGATCTATTTCCCTGATCATCTTTTGAATGTTTATTCTAGAAAAAAGTGTAATATGCCCACAGTTTGAAAAAAAATTTGTTAGTTGTCATTCCTATTCTGATGATTCTCTGGGAATTGTTTTGGCAAAAGACTAAGCTATTTTGATTTGAAAGAAAAAACATAATTAAACATCGATAAAATTAAAAAATGACTAACTTCTTCATGCCCCAGTTTATCCCTCTATTAATGAGCAGTCTCTAGTGGTAAGTAACATGGAATTAGGAAGAGAGGTTTCTTCAACATACAAATATTTTGTTATTTTTTATAATTCTATCATGCAAATATATCTCTTTTTAAATTTAAATCCCTGAAAATCTACATAGCTGTAAGTTTATCAGTAACATAAAAATGGAAACTAACTTCTCAAATTACCTATTTAAATTTGCATTGTTCTCCTTCAGAGAGAACTCTTAAAGTACTTAGTACTAAGTTAAAGCTACTCCACTGAGCATGAGGATGCCTCTGTGGGAGCAGGTTTAAATTACACTTAAGCACTGTTGCAAAATCAAGTTTACAACTTATTAGAAATTATTTTGCTGAAGTACACAGCAAAACCAAAGCTCTGTGCAGTGGACAAATGGTTCAAAAACTTCTCAACTCTTGGGAAACTTTCTAATCGTCTTGTCTGCACTTCTACATACCCCCAAAGAATTCAATTTATTACTTCCTATATCAGGCTATTGTCTTCCAATTAAGGTATAGAAATTTATTTTATAAACTCCCCTGGTCTTGGTTGAAAGGCTTGTTCCTGATACAGTAAACTCTTTCAGGAAAGAATTTCCCAAGAGATCAGTTGATTGTTTTGATGTAAGTCTTTCTCTTAAAATTGTGGAACTCCATCAGATATAAACTTCCTTAATTAAAAGTAATGGTAGAAAACCATTTAAAAATTATAATAGTATTTTGTTAGCTTCTAGCATACCTTTCATAAACCAAAACATACATAAAAATAAAACAGGTTAGTAGTGTTATATCATTTCAGATAACATTGTTTAAGAAATCTTGGTGTTTTATAGGACATTATGGTATTACTCATCATAAATCATGAAGCAAAAGCCTCATGTAAGGCTGGAGCATTATCAATGAAGAAAGCTGCAAAATTAGTTGCTTTTTATCTCACTGATGAGCAGGGACATTTCTGATGTTGATAGTTAAGTCTTCACTTTTTTTTTTTTAAACAAAATACCAAAGATTATTTTTTCAGACCTGCTATTCATGCGTGTATGGAACATGTGTTAATGGAGAATAGAACCTGTGCAGAGACAAATCCAAGACACTTTTTTAAAAATATAAAAATATTCACAGTTACAGATGCAAGAATTTTAGAAAGAAAAGAGAAATTTGGGTATGTGTTTAATTTATAGCAAGGTGGAAAGACTACTCTTTTTATATGAACATTTAACGAAAATATCGCATGCAGAAATACACTAGATGAAACAGAACAGCTGTAAAGTCAGAGAATCATTTTTAAGTTGCCATTATGTATTTATTTCAAAGTAAGCTTTGTATGAGACAGAATATTCTTTCTCAAAATAATGATATAATTGGGAAAAAAAAAGATAACAAAATACAATTTTACCCATATATTAAGAAGTTTGTTTATTTCTCTAAAAGCTTATTCAGGCATGAAAAGAGGCTTATAATTAATAATTTCCAGCTGTTAAGAGCTGAGTTAAAAAGCTTAATGTCCAGCAATATTTAGTATTATTCATTGCTCTTTGTTACTGATAGTTATTCAATTTTTTTCTCTGAAAGCAGAATTGCTAATTATCTTATGGAATTTTCTGTGCTGTTTTTGTTATGAGATCCTACATATTTACTAATATTAATTATTAGACCTTCAGAATAGTCTAATGAGGTGAGGCAATATAATGTCATTTTACATAAGGGAAACTGAGGTAGGAGATCATATACAAAATTATATCAGTTAATTTTGACTGATCAATTTTTGATGCCGTAGGGGTGTTTTCTCCTTATAAATAGAGCTTTATAGCTGTCTGTAGCTTCCAAGCTGAGCTTTCGCTAAACAGACTTATGGGAGAGATGGTTCATATTTCTGCAATTAGTGCTATATAGCACTAATGATCCTTTGTGAAAGTTGTGATTCAAAGATATGAGTATGTAGCTGAGTGCTATCCATGCCTAATGAATTTACACATGTACCAGTTCCAAATTTAGGTTTTACTAGAAAACTTAACTGAGTTTTTTCAAGCTCTGAGTCTTGATTTTCCATGTGTGATACATTATAAGAAATACATTTTAGAGTGTATTAAACATATATGTGAGCCATCATCTGTGCCTGCCTTGTATGCCTTTTAATCATGAATGTTTTCCTTTCAGGAGGTTCTAACCCTCAAACACTTTCAGAAGCTTTGGACAGCTGTTACATGTTTAAATTTAATCTGGCCATAAAAAACCCCCAAACATTTCCTCTTTTTCCAACATAGAAGTAATTTTCTCCAGATTTTCTCTCAGTTTAGGTCAAGATTCATTACTACATTTTAAAAAGTGCAGATGCTTTTGTTTTGCTCTAGGAAGTCTAGAAACTAAACTTTTCTCCTCTAATGTCCCTGCAAGACTTTTAGACTATATTGTGTTGCCAAACCCCACATTTATATACTCGTTTATTCATATAAATCTGTGAGATCATGCTTTAATGTACTTAAATTCCTTTGTGATCAGATACACAGTAGTGCTGTGCAAATATTGACAAAGTTAGCAATAGTGGTTCCATCTTTGACTTCTTCAAAAGATAAAATTTTCTGTTAACTAAGGCAAGGAAAATTTTTTCTTCAGTTTTAAATTTTAATTAAAGACTATACAGAAATTTTGAATACAATAGTTTAAACAAATACTTTGTATAGGAGAAGAAAAGATCTGATGACTTGTCAGATCTTTTCAGTGGATAATTTAACTTTCATAAATTTGAGTCAATATATGTATTTAATTTGCTGGATAACATTGAGGTGCAGTAGATGATTACTATGTTGGCACCTTTGAAACTTCCTATTACTCCAATTAATTTTCTAGATATTTAAAAATCCTTAGATATTCCTAAGATAAAATTCACTTTATTTTTGAGAAACATATAAAACACCTCCTAAGGTTACACAAAAATGGATGGAAAAAAGGGTATTTATTTATTTATTTATTTATGAGCTTTCTGCTTGATTTAAGGGAAAGACCTAATGTGTGGATTCTCTCTATATCATTACATAGTAAATCAGAGAGGAGATAAAATAGGGAGTAGGGTTATACATACGGACTCACTGTGTGTTGAATTGATATGTCTTTTACACTTTATAGAAGTAACTTACATCTATGATTTCACTTATTAGACCTAACCTGCCTTGCATTGTGTTAAAATTTTTTACTGCTTTAACTTTATATAAAACTGTTCTACTACATTTTATTTTCATAAAATCATTACCATTGAAATATTTCATACATATTCACAAAATTTCTTCCTGTAACACATTCAGTGCTTACATTTTACATACGTAAGGAAATATATGACAATTAGAAGCAGCAGGTGCAAGAACTTCACTAAAAAGATTTTTAAAAAATGTGTCTTGGAGATAGTTTTCTTTCCTGTTAATGACCTCATGTTCCAAAACTCAATGATAGAATCTTAAAGAATCTTACTTTAAAGCTGAGCAAGTCAGTAAAATTCAAGAAATTCTATCTGATTTTTCGGTTATTATTCACAACTCATAATAGCAGAAAAAAATGATACTGATTACTTCCTAGAAAAAAGTGACAGAAAGTCTAGTGTATCAAAATATATTTAACACTTTTATGTGACACATTTCAACACAAATGGAATAACAAATGACAAAGAGTTTTCAGAAATTTATATGTGTATTATATAAACTGAAAAAAGCATATATTATCATAATAGATATAAAAGTAGCTCATACGTATGTTACATGAACTGTAATTTTTAGACATATAAAATTTTGCAAATACAGGAAAAAGTAACATGAGATCAGAACAAACATTTCTTACTGTGATAATGAACCCTCATGTTGGCGCTTTCAATTATAAAGTGATATTAGTGATAAAATACATTTTACATCACTTAATATGACTGAGCAATTTCCCACAGAATTACCTGTGGAATAGTAACTAGTGATGCCAAACCTCTGAAGCCACAAAAGCATAATATTTGGGTTTTTTGAAGGCTCTTCCTTGAATATTGTCCTTGTAACACAAGGGAAGATAACTCCTATGCAGTTTTTAATAGAAAAACAGTAAAGTAAACCCCCCTTTTTTCATGAATGAATTATCTTCCTTACCACGTTTCAGTGTAGACTGTTCTAATTTTCTCAAACAGCAATGAGTGTTTATATCTTTCTTAACTAGTGAAATGATATGAATTATATCAGATTTGTGTGTTCAGTCTGGGAAAAAATGTATATTTATTATATGAAATATTGTATAATTACAGCTCACCATCTTGGAAAATTCATTAACATAAATTTGCTATATGAATGTTATATAGTGACCAAATAACATACATGGTCTATTATGTTTGTTGAATAGGGAGAATAGTGATTACAAGTGATTTTTTGCTGATTGGATGGCTGAATTCTAGGAAATGAAAATGCATACATTGCTGTAGTTTGAAGTAAATGTACAAAGTATTATTAGGAGAATCAACCATAAAATAATATTCAAGACTGCTAAGGAAGCAAGAACACATTTTTCCAGTATTAAGACTAGAGGCAGGCAAAGGATTTCTACATTTAAACTTTTTGTATTTCTTTGTCTACTTGAGACAAAAATGAAATAGATGTTCACTGTAGCATGATGCTTTACAATTTTGTTTTTGATCTGCTAGATATATCTTACAGCTAGTGAATAGGAACACTTAATAACGCAGACAGAAATTTCAATTTCAAGAACATTGTTGCAGCAACACTGATGAGCAGAAGAGCAAATGAGAATAGGAATCACAATTGTTAAACATTTTCTCTCCTTCAAGGGAAACTTCCTTTACTGAATCATACACAGGTCTGCCTAATTATTCATAATATTAATACTGGGGCTGTTATTAGTAACTTGTGTTGATGTAACCTGGGAAAATATTAAGGGACATTTTTCTATTTATTTAGGGACACAAAATGAACCCTAAGTATGAGTCAAAACGCTAAGCTGCAGGTCCTGAATCTTATGACCCAGAAAAGAGATCAGCAACATAGTAAGGATAATAAATACAGGGCAGACGAGAATGGGATTCTGTAGCTACAATGATTCAAAGAAGTCAGAATTCTCTTCTAAGAAAACAGGGCTGTCTTGGTCTTATTGTTCTTAATTAGGTGGGTGCAATAAGCACAAAGAAAGGTGGTCAACATGATGGTGACAGAAAAAAATTATGCACAACATGTAACGATTCAAACCTAAAAATGCACTTAATTTTATGACCACTAAAATGGGCCATGGGACTATGCTTTGATGACTTATGTAATGTCACTCATTAGAAGAAAAGACACTGAGAGGGTTCTGTGTGTGACAGTGAGGAGACAGGGCAAGTGTACACTTGCTATAGGTTAATCATAAGCATTTTAAGCAGGAGAGAGAAAATATGTAGAGGTCTCTCTTTAGTAAGGAAGAGAAAAAACTGCTAACACAACTATCAGGATTTTGCACTGGGGACAGGAAAAAAAAAAAGAATATGCTGAATTTAAAAGAGAAAAAGACAGAACATCTTATTAGAGGGATGTTGTACATACTCCCAAGATAAAGATCAGATGTCCTGGAAGAGACTACAAAGGGCCTCTGCAAGGCAAGGAAGGAAAAGCAGGATGTGGAAGTGATCAGCACAGAAAGCATCACCCGAGATTCAAGGAAGAGATACATGAGAGAGAAGGCCTGAACAAGAAGGCATCCTATACTATTAAATTGAAATTAGATGAGATAGGAAGTGTTGAATCTACTTGACTATTAGCTGTTGTAATAAGTGGACATGGAAATTGATAACTTTTCAGGGCCTAGTAGTAGTGTGGAGAAAAAGAAAATAAGGAAGTGGTAAGAATAGTCGAAAACTTAATCAGAGAATTAATTGAGATGGAGCGCAAGTGAGACATTTCCAGAGATATTCAGTTACATAACTACACCTGGAATCCTCTTACATTTCTTCTCTTCATGCAAAAGAATGTTGAAAAACTCACCTGCTGACTTAAATGCTAGTGTATGTAACTTAATTACCCCATTTACTAACTGAACACAGTGACAAATTTGATTGGGAGAGCTCAAAATCAGACCTGTGGAAAAAAAATCTCCATTTTTATTTATTTGTACCTTCTGAGAAATATAAAAAACCCTTTTTCAACAGAAGGCTTAACTTCTCTAATATTAGTTTGTCACTGTGAGTTAAAGTTTTACACAAAGTTAAGGACAAATAAAAATGAAATATATGCCATAGTTAGTCTTTGATTTCAAAGAAACAAACTTTAAAAATTAGGGGAAAAACAAAGATTCAGACAAGGCAGAATCTTGGATCTCTTTAAATCAAAGTCAGATTATGATGTCAGGTTATGGTTTTTTCTTTCCCTTTCTCAAAAACTTGCAAACAAAGCTAAGTTTTGCACATCAGAGTTTCAACACAATGTTCATGATAAAAAATTTTAAGTTTCAACGTTTCATATAATCTCATAAAACATAAAGTTCAACGTTTTCTTAAATAGTCCCATTAAAATTTAGAAGTCCACTGAGTTATCATATTTTTAAAAAAAAAATAGTTAATATTAGTAACTGAGGTGTACAATTTGAATAAAATGTTGTTTATTCTCCATTATTTTATAAATGCAGAGGACAAAGGACTGGTCCTCAGTAGTGCGTTTTCTTTGGTGACTGTGCAGTCCTTCACTACTTTTAGGCGGACTTCCACTTTCAGAAGCTATTAAATTCCACTTATTATATTTTACAGTACTAGTTATTAAATAGTAATTTTAAATAAGTTGCTTTTGACTCAGGGGAAAAATTCCCAAATAAATAAATTTCTTTTCCAATAAGATGGAGTTTAAAATCTTATAAAGCTATGATATTTGAGGGCTACAAAACTTTCTTATAGAAATAGCTGTCATTTGTAAAAAGAGGAAGAAAAGTTAATGGAAACAAAAATTAAAATTTAATGATAGTGAAACATATTTTGGCCAGCAATCTTTATTACAAATTATTATCATTTTTACAGGTTAAACATTATTGAGGGGAAAAAAACCTCAAACCCTACATGAAAGAATTGAAGCATGTGAGTAATTAATCACTTTGTCTTGTAAGAGGTGAGGCAGATAGGCACAATTCCAAGTGCAAAACTGTAAGATTCAGACTCTCATCAGTGCATTTTACTCTTCTCAATCCTTATAGCACAGCTACAGCTGTCCTGAAAGAAATATGGATCTGTTACGTAGGAATCCCATTAAACATATCTCATTCAGTTGTACCACAAGACTCTCTGCCTTTGCATGTATGAAGAACTTTTTTCTTTGATTAGATTTTCAGTATTAAAAAAAATTTCAATGAAGACTCTGAGGTGAACTGCACCAGCAGACACACTCCAGAGCCAATGATCACACTGAGGAACTGTGGGGAGAGTTTCTAAAGCAGCAAGACCTCAAAATCAGTGATAAGAGACACACTCAAGACCTGTGAGTAGGAAGAACTAGAGCACTGAAACCCTGAGGAAGGGCAGCTCTGACTCTACTGCTTAGGCCAGGCCAGGAGCAACAGCAGGCAACCTGTAGCCATTCAAAATCAACCTCTGGGGAGCACAGGTGACCAGAGTGGGCAAACAGTTTTGTCATGGTAGTTCACGAGGCAGTTTGTGCAGTGAGTGCAACTCACCCACCAATTCTAGAGGTGAGCTCAGGTGGTGGTCACCATCTCCCTGGAAATTGCTCAGCAATGGTTTCCACTTGATGGCTAGTCATGTCCTCAGCACTTACTAGAAAAGCTGTGGTGAGACAGAGCCCCTCTAAAAACATGCAGCTGTCCAGGTCACAGGCTACAGTGAGTGCCAGACACTGGTGCTAGAACAGAACAGTAGAGACAACAGTTGTGTAAAGTGCAGCCAGATAGATAATCTGCTCTGCCTTGTGGAAGAACATAGAGAGGATGCAGAAAGGTTAAGAAGTATCAGGAACTCTGATGATGAGATTAGACTGGTGGAATCATGTTTCAGCTCTGCAGAGACAGGAGTAGGCACTGGAACAAAACTCAGATGAAGAGTGTCCTGCATCCTCCTCCTCTCAGAATAAAGGGAGTAGCTCAAAATGATTGCAGGCAGCGGCATGGGAAGAAAGAAACAGGTCTTATCTATCAATATATGGCTCTGTGGCTTTAAACTAGATGTGATGGTGTTAGGAGGGATAATATAGCACTTGACAAGCTCTGGAATGGCAGACCAAGAGAAGAGAGACAGAGTGCTAGTGAGGGCCACTTGCTTTTGACTCTGAGATGTGCGAGCCACACTGGACCTCACTCTAAGTCTTATGGAGATGAGGTAGGGGCCCCAACATAACAGAAGCCAAGAGGGAAACACCAGGAAAATATCTAAAAGGAATTAAGGAGTGCTCCTCTAGGAAAGCAACATATCCATCAACCTATCTGAGGTCCCTTTACACCAATACATTCAGCATGGGCAACACATAGGAGTTGGAAGCCATAGCATTGCTAGAAAATTATGACCCTGCCATTACTGAAAGTTGGTGGGACAAGTCTCATGACTGAAGTGTGGCTAGTGATGGCTACTGACCTTTCAGAAAAGACAGGGATCAAAGGAAAGGTGGAGGCAATTGCCTTCTACACCAAGAGCCTATTGACAAAGCCTTCTTGCTCCAGTCTGCAGGCTGTCATCAGGCTGGTGGACTGCAACCAATACTCTGTCTGCTGGGAAAGAAGCATGGCAGATATAGGCAATTCCGGAGACTCTGAAATGCATGGAGGATAAATTCTTAAGCCAGATAATAAACATACTAATCAGAGGGGACACAACACTGGATGTGATGGTCACCAAAGTACATGAGCTAATCAGGGATGTCAAGATCAGAGACAGCCTGGGCTGCAGTGAGAATGCCTTTGCATGTTTGCAGTCCCCAGGGAAACGGGTCAGGTGAAGATAAAAGTGAATATCCTGAAGTTTAGGAAAGCAAACTTCCAGCTCTTCAAGGAGTTAGTCAATAGGGGCCCCCTGGGAAACTGCTCTCCAGGACACCAGAGCAGATCAGACCTCACAGATCTTTAAGGACATCTTCCATAAAACATAGAATCTAGTGAGGCCCAGAAGCAAGACACCAGGCAAGAAAAGCATGGCTGAGTAGGAAACTGGTGGTCAAACTACCAGGCAAGAGGCAAATGCACAGGCAGTGGAAGCATTTACAGGTATCCTCTGAAGAGTATAGGGACTCAGTCTGGTTGCATAAGGATGGGATCAGCAAGATCATGGTGGACATGGAGCTCAAACTGGCATGGGACTCAAAGAATGACAAGAAGGATTTCTATGGGTGCGTCAGCCAGAAGAAGGAAGACTGAAGTAGGGAAGGCTGTGATAAACAAGGCTAGCAAGCTGGTAAAAACGTATGAGACAGCTGAGACACTCAAGATGTTTTTGCCTGTCTTCAATGGCAACCTTTCAAGGGGGTGGAGCCCAAGATGCGGATTGCGGAAGCTAAAGCCCTCTCATTGCAATTAAAGATCAGGTTCATGACCACCTGAGAAACTGAAAATACATAACTCTATGGAACCCGAGGAGATACATGCCATATTCCTGAGGGAATTTGCTGACATAGTTGAAAAGCCACTCTCCATGATACTTTAAAATCATGTCAGTCCGGTGAAGTCCCAGGCGACTGGAACAAGGGAAACATTGTACCCACCTTCATAAATGGTAGAAATGAGGACCCTGAGAACTAATGACCTGTCAGCCCCTTCTCTGTGTCTGGAATGATCATGGAACAGATCTTCCTAGAAGCTATAGTAAGGCACATAGAGGACAGGGAAATGATTCAAGACAACCAACATGGATTCACGAAGGGCGAGTCCTGTCTGAGCAGCTTTGTGGCATTCTACAATGGAGTAACTACATCAGTGGACTTTGTGAGGGCTACAGATGTCATCTATCTGGACTTTTAAGGGCTTTGACATGGTCCATACAGCTTCCTTCACACTAAATTGGAAAGATATGGATTTGATAGTTGGACAGTTCAATGGATAAGGAAATTGATTGGATGGTAGCATAAAATGGGTAGTGATCAATGGCTTAAAGTACTGATGGACATCAGTGACAAGTGGTATCCCTCAGGGGTCTGTATTGTGACCAGTGTTATTTAAAATCTTCATTAATGACATAGACAAAGCAATGAAATGCACCCTCAGAAAGTTTGCAGATGCCACTAAGCTGAGTGGCACAGCTGTCACACCTGAAGCATGGGATTCCATCTAGAGCAACCTGGACAAGCTTGAGAAACAGGTCCATAGGAACCTTGTGAGATTCAGCAAGGCCAAGTCAGTGCTGCACCTGGGTCAGGGCAGACACCAATATCAATATAGGCTTGGAGGATGAACTGAGCGAGAGCAGCCCTGCCTCGAAGGACTTGAGGATGCTGGTGACTGAGAGGCTTGACATGATCCAGCAATGTGTACTTGTACCCCAGAAAGCCAGTTGTATCCTTAGCTACATCAAAACCAGTGTGACCAGCAGGTAGAGAGAGGTGATTCTGTCCCTTCATTCTGATCTGCTGAGACATCACCTGAAGCCAGCCCTGGGGTCCCCAACATAAGTAGCACACGGATCTGTTGGAGAAAGTCAAAAGAAAGGTCACCAAGATAGAACACGTCTCCTACAAGGAATCACTAAGAGAATTGATACTCTTTAGCCTGGAGGAAAGAAGGCTCTGGGATGACCTATTTGTAGCATTTAATTACTTGAAGGAGGCCTACAAGTAGATTCCTTGAAGGGACTTGTAGTGACAGGATAAAGGGGAAGAGCTTCAAACTGAAAGAGAGTAGGTTGATTAGATGTTAAGAAGAAATTCTTCCCTGTGAGGGTGGTGAGGAAGTGGAAGAGGTTGCCCAGAGTAGTTGTGGATGTTCCATCCCTGGAAATGTTGAAGACTAGGTTGGATGGGACTTTAAGTAACCTGGTCTAGAGGAAGATGTCCCTCACCATGGCAGGGTGTTTTGAACCTGATAGTCTTTTAAGTCCCTTCCAACCCAAGTCATTCTATGATTCTGTGAACACTGTGACAATTTGAACTTATTTGGAGTGTTGAATAAACTGAGGAGAAGCATAATTTCATCAGCATCTTTTTGAAAATAACAAAATATGTATCATAAATTAACGCATGTTTTAAGCATTAAAACTTCCTACTAGCTTCTAAAAAAAAAAAAAATTAAATTGCATGGTCCATAAAAGTCTAGGAATGAATGTGCTATATTAGATAAACCTTTCATATTATCCCTCTTCTGTAACAATTTATCTACTAAGTCTTTTCAGAGAAATTTTGGACATACTGACATTTACCGCATTCAATCAATGGAATTGTGACAGAGCTATAAATACCTGAGTAGCAAGAGTGGGAAGGGAGAGACTATTTGCAGAAACTAAGGATTATGGCACATCTGCAATCACCTACAACGTCAGCATTCATACATTAAAAGGGATGATGATAAAAAACAGACACCTGAGAGGAATACATTATCTTAAACTAGAAGAAGCAGCATAAATGTTTCATTACCATGGAAATGGTGCACAGTGCATGACAGCAGAAAAAGTCAGTTGAGACAGGTAATTTTAATTTTTATTGATATTATGATCACAGCTGTGCTTTTAATCATTTCACCACTTCAGATTTCTCATCAACTGTCAGTAATAATTTCACATGACAAGCACAATGCCCTTGTGGCATTACAAATACAACCTAGAGTTACTTACAATGCCTGCTGACTGGCAAGCCACTGTCTCTACTGTCAGGGCACAACTTCAGAAAATCTGTATATTTAGTACACCATAGGTCACTCAACTTCTGCATGATGTCTTGTGGCATTTACATTTTATTGCCTGGTGCAATTAATGTAGGCAAAAGTTTTGACTGTTCATATAAAGAAAAAGTGCCTTCTGAGTGAAGGTGAGATGAGAAAGAGTCATACAGGATTCATAAGGACCATGAGAAATTACAGTCAAAGAATAACAAAATATGCTGAGCTGGAAGAATAATTGAGTCCAACTCCTAGGACTATACCCAAGACATACCCTGTGCCTGAGAGGTCATCCAAAACCTTGTCTTGAACTCAGACAGACTTGATGCTGTGACTCCCTCCCTGGAGAGCCTGTTTCAGTGTCTAGCCACCCTCTGGGTGAAGAACCTCTTTCTAATATCCAATCTAAATTTCACGTCTGATACAACTTCAGGCTATTTCCTCAACTGCTGTCACTGGTTACCATAGAGAGGAGATCAGTGCCTGTCCTTCCTCTTCCCCTCACAAGGAAGTTGTAACTGCAATGATGTCTTCCCTCAGTCTCCTGAAGTCTGAACAGACCAAGTGCCCTCAGCTACTCTTCACATGGCTTCCCCTCAAGGCCCTTCACCATCTTCATTGCCTTCCTATGGACTCTCTCCAATAGCTTAATATCTTTCTTATATTGCAGTGCCCAAAACTGCACAGAATATTCAAGGTGAAGCTGCCCCAGTCGAGAGCAGAGCAGGACAATCTCCTTCCTTTACCTGCTGGCAATGCTGTGCCTGATGTTCCCCAGGACAGGGTTGGCCCTCCTGGCTGACAGGGCACTGCTGACTCATATTCAACTTGACATTGACCAGAAAGACATATGAACAAAAACATCAGATCACTTAGAGACATATAATTTAGCTCAAAAGCAGGACAGTCTTAATCCATAAGGTTTCCTGTCTCTCTAACTCTGTGCTTTAAAGTTCAGAAAACCTTAACTGAATTTCCTATATTGCACATCCTACTTTAGCACTAACAACACTGCAGTGTCTGAGGTCTAATTGGACTCAAGAATGATTCAGAAGGACGTATTCACAATTGCAAATATGTACTGCATTGTAAGAACACAAGCAAAACCCAGTGAAACTGCAAAACAAGTGCATACTCTGTTTCACATATTATTTGTATACTATATCATATAAATGTCTGCATAACACTTTTCCTCAGAAACGTCACATCTTCTTCCTTCCCCCTGTATACTTTATGTAAATCCTAGAATGAGGAGTTCTACAAAACTCAAGTAGTGTGAAAAAGGGTTATAGGTTATAGTTGTCCTATTTCAAGGTTTGTGAGTTGCTTGTTGTTTGTTTGGTTTTGGTTTTGGTTTTGGCTGGATTATTTTAATGACATCAGACTATCATTAAGATACACAAGGAGTCTGAAAATAAATACTATGGGTAAAGTTAAAACACAAATTTTGTCTGATTCTACTGATGAGATCTCTCAAACAAGCTATTACACCAAATATATAAAATAGCAATGTATAAATTATTTTTGACACAAGTAGGAACATTTTTTGTATGTTAAGAATAGAAGGAGATTTTTTAAAGCACCTTTTTTAAGGAGGAGGGGGTGAGCAGAGAAAGAACTAATTTGGGTAATTTATCCAGCGTTATCTAGTCTATACAACTAGTAATTCTTTAGTAAGTGACCATTCAGAAAATGTAATCAAAATTATATTCCATTCAGTAGATCTAGCATTGTTGCAAACACTTAGAGGTTAAGAACCTGGTCTAGGATAGATAAATGTATTTTATTCTTAGAGGAGATTGTCATATTAAAACTTACTTATGACTTCATCATACTGTGTTGGCATATGAACTGTGAAGATAATTGTGAATGAGCTTTTAGAATCATTCAAGAAATTTATAATATGAAATTAAATTCTTCTATGAGTGATAATTAGACTATTAACACAGCAATAAATATGTTACCATCTACTTTAGTAGTGTTATACTGGAACCACTAACAACCAGGGTTAAAATATAACATGTACTTGTACATTGACATGTTATTAATAAAGTATATTATAACCTCTGCTTTCTTTTATTCTCTTTATTATTTTGTTTGTTTTGCAACTGCTTTTTCTTGTAAATACATGTTATATTCATACTATCATAATATAAATCTGATAATTAAATGTAACTGTTATAGAAATTTAAGAAATCCAGAAGGAAAGTGACCAGCTTTCCTAGTAATTATAGTTCTTGTTCAGCTAAACATGCAATGACATCCCAGAAAACCTGCTGGTATAATTTTTCCCTTCTTAAAATATTTTATTTTGGGATGACAGTTACAAAAATGCAAGGAGGATTTAAACAGTTTCGTTTCAGAATATTGACATATATTCTTTGTACTGAAAATTATTTCCCATGAGAGAAGGATGAACAGAAGGAATCTCTACTCCTCTGTTTTCTATTTGCTTAGCACAGGTGTCAATCAAAGTATCAACACAGAGAACAGAAGGGATAAAATCTTGGCTTCTCTGATATAAATGGCAATTCTCCCATTGACTTTAACGGGTCAGAGTTTTTCTAAAACTATTTCTGGATTCACAGCTGCCAAACTGAAGAGTCTACTTTTTCCTCTGGTGTGAGATGAAGGCAGATTGGATGTACATGGTAGTCAGAGCAGAACATTGAACACTGACGCTTCATGGCAAAGTTAATGCACTGTAGAGTGCAGAGCCCTTCCAACCAAAACCAGTGCAAAATTTGCTTTTTTCATTTGACGTTGTCTCATAAATAAAAGATAAGAGGATGACAAATTATAGTTTGTAAGCACTAGATCCAAATAATCATAGTTAATTGCTAATAAAAAACAATGAAACCTGATTCATACAAACCAGAAGTTGTACTGCAGCAGTAAATATCTAGGAGGGCACTGCACATTAATAAAAATTGCTATGCTGGTTATTTGAATATAAATTTCCATTTGCATAGCTGTTGGCTAGAAACCAGTGGGAAATATTTGTTCAGCAGGCTGAAACAAATCAGACTGACAGCAACTCACTTTTCTACCATATTTCAAGTTCAAAGCATTTACACTTTGCCATGATAAATCATCCTGGTTCACAAACATGGAAGACTAAGAGTTAATATTAAATATATTTTTATTAAAATTTAAAAGCTTACTAATTTAAAATAGGTATTACATCAACAGTGAGGAACTCTGTCTTTTCCTTCGTAGTCATTGGTTTCACAAAATTATTTGCCTGTTTTAGCAAGGTAATTGTACTGATATCGATATTAGAAGTTCTATAAAATAGCACAATTTCTGACAGCTATGAAGGGTAGACCCTCTGTAGTGAATCCTACTGTCAAAGCTGCTAAGGCACCCTTTACATGCACATTATTACTACAGTTGATCTAATTTCTACAGTAATTACAGTATTAGAATAAATAGGAACACTGCAGTACATCACCTAAAAATCTTCTGGCAGTACAAAGATAAGTACAATTTCAGCTCACAGCTTTGTCTAAGCCTTTTAAGACAGCATCCAAGGTTCCACTATGTAAGAAGAAAAAGATCAGCTTTCAGACTTCTATTTTTAATCACCAATAGAACAGCTGCACATTCTGTGACTGACTGGAGTTATTTGTGTTTGAAATATGGACAGAGCTAAGGAGATGGGTCATAATACACACAAAAATTTCTCCCTTCACTACTGGAGTTCCAGCCGACAAAAGTAAGAGCTACTGCTGCTTTCTATACGATTTCTTTTAAAAATTTAAAATCCTGATTACATTTCCTTTTTCAACTCCAACATTGCTTTTTTCCATGACCTACCAGTTCAGTGTGATTTACAAGAGGTCATGAAAAAACCCAGAGGCACATATTCCCCTCTCTGGAATTTTCCTTTTTCCCAGAGTCTACTGTTGTAGAGGATGGTCAGGATGAATAAGGTTAAGTCAGAAACTCTCACGAGTACATATGATTCAGCTTAAATACTTGTCACTTTCCATTTGTGTAGACTAGCCTAAAAAATTAATATGACCTGTCACAATCAAGTCTATTAGTACCATATGCTTTTTCAGAATCTTGAAAGTTGCAGTGCAAATAAAGCAAACAACTCCCAGCTCATCTCCCACAATGCCTCCACCCCTGACCACAAAGGAATACAGGTTCTTTTAATATTTATAATCAGTGCAACTGTCATAGTAAGAAAACCCAAAAAACAAACAAACAAAAAAACCCCCTTGTATTCCCCTGCTTACTTGCAGACAAACAGAACCTGCAAGGTAAGGAAAAAAAGTCTGTACAATTAGTTATTGAATACATATGTATAACACACAGAGGCAGACAAATGGAGTATGTTTTGAACTAGTATATGTACTGTCAAATAGTGTAAGAGGCATAAAAACGATTGAACAATTAAGTTTCCTCCTACATGCCCTGAAAAAAGATTCAGAAAGCATAGCAAGTAGCATGTTGACAATAAACATATATTGTCAGAGTGAGATAATTGCTCAATCTTTTCAGGCTGACAGTGAATGGCCTCCCTTTCCAAGAGCAGTGCAATGTTTTAGCAGTCAAACTGCTTTGATCTTCATTTTGGAACATATTTGAAAATATTACTGTATACTGTAAATGTCTTGAGCTGCAACTATCTTTCATTATCCTCTCTCCAACAGGGATACAAACAAAGCTACTTGTCTGTGAAGTTGTGTGGTTTTTGTTTTTTTGTTTTGTTTTGGTTTGGGGTTTTTTTGTTGGTTTTTGTTTGTTTGTTTGTTTGTTTGTTTTTTAACTAGTCTAGGTAAATCCTAGTCACAGATGAAAACTACTCTGCACAGGATCCTGGGGGAATAGAAAAGGGAAAAGGAAGTGACACACTTAAAAAAAGAAAACGAAACAAGGAAAGCCTACTTTTACTGTTGAAAAGAGCTCATTTTTCATTTGCATTCTTTATGCAGTGGGTTTATTTTTATGATTTCTGATTATTGTAATTTTTCAAGTCAAATTATGGTAGATCAATCCATGTTAAAGAAATCAAACTTTCTAAATTTCAAGCAAATGTGATGGTCATAGGAATTCTAAACAATATTGGTAACTGTGTATTCACATCAATTCCTTTTAAGAATTGTACAGTATTTAATTTCTATTTTTTCATTTTAGAAATTGAACGCATTTGTCTTAAAACAAACAAACAAATAAATCAACTAACTAACAAACAAATCAACTACCCTAATAAGAAGGATTTTTTTCTGAAAATAACAACACCAAAACTAAAAGTCTTTCTTTACTGATGGATATTGAGCTGTCTAGAGAAAGGTTCATTATGAACTCAAATTAGTGATCATATATTTCATATATGGAAGGCTGATTATCATCATCTAAAGCAATAAGGTCCTCAGTCCCTAATTTGTTTTCCATCACACAGCAGTACAGAGACTGGCTAAAGACTTTTCAAGATATATAGTGACATATAAGATTCAACAAGGAACTTAAACTGCTATTAAAAAAGAGTACATGAAATCTACAGGTAAAAAGTGTAATTGCCAGGGACTGTCTTAGTATAGCACATGTATGATTCAACATTTGTACTTTCATCTCCCTGTGCAAGACCAAGAGAAACATGCTGTAAAGCATCTTTTTTGTAGAATACAGCATTGATACCATACCAGAGAAAAGAGAATTATTCCCTAGAACCTTCATGGCCAGATACAGAGAAGTAATTCCACAGGGGTTAATAACACAAAAATTTACATTGGAAGGCAAAAAATATAGCCATTGTGCTATTTCCAGGCAATTTTAATATTAGAGTAGGGATAGTACCTTTAGCACATTCATCAGTTTTATACAAGATGACAAAATAGCAAAGAAAATGTAAAGACATTAGTGGTGTCACAGTGCTAGATATCTACATGAAAACAGGGTTTGCAGAGTTAATTATGAATTTCTCATTGTTTATTTAATCCATAATGATATTTAGATCTCTTATCCTTCACAAAAACAATAAAAAGATATTTGGTATATGAGGCAGGTCAAAAGAGTACCACCAGTACAGACATCAGTGATTGCAAAGGTTTACAATCCTTGCAAGCCCTTTTTCATGCATTGTGTTGAGTTGTTTTGACTCTCATTTACAGAATTATTTCACCCACCTTTAGAAACCAGGACTGAAAACAAAGTGCTGACTACTTAAGAAGAAAGACAATACTTCATATCTGCATTGGTGAGGCCACACCTTGAGTACTGTGTTCAGTTCTGGGCCCCTCAGTTCAGAAAGGATATTGAGGTGCTGGAGCGGGTCCAGAGAAGAGCAACAAGGCTGGTGAAGGGACTGGAGCACAAGCCCTATGGGGAGAGGCTGAGGGAGCTGGGGTTGTTTAGCCTGGAGAAGAGGAGGCTCAGAGGTGACCTCATCACTGTCTAGAACTACCTGAAGGGAAGTTCTAGCCAGGTGGGGGTTGGTCTCTTCTCCCAGGCACTCAGCAATAGGACAAGGGGGCATGGGCTTAAGCTCTGCCAGGGGAAATTTAAGTTGGATATCAGAAAAAAATTCTTTCCAGAGAGAGTAATCAGGCATTGGAATGGGCTGCCCAGAGAGGTGGTGGATTCACCATCCCTAGAGATTTTTAAACACAGATTGGACGTGGCGCTGGGTGCCATGATCTAGTAAATGGACTGGAGTTTGACCAAGGGTTGGACTCGATGATCTTGGAGGTCTTTTCCAGCCCAATCGATTCTATGATTCTATGATTCTATGATTCTATGATTCTATATGTGAGTATATATAAGTTTTAGACATCTGCATAGAGGTTGTTTGTCTTTAGTGTTGCCTTGTAGCATGGTTTTAAGAATACTCATGCGTACCTCAGTCCTATAAATTATTGACTGAAACACATTATTTTCACATGCACACATGTACCTACACATGCAGCATCCAAGGCTCTTGCGTTTTACTGCTCAGCCAGTATCTGAATGCATGTAAAAAGCATGTGTAAAAAGAGTCAGAAAAATTTTCAATGAGCTTAGTAAAAAAATGCAGTCAATATCCAATAGGAGAGAATGAACCATAAATCTCATAATGTCTACTTGTGTTAGTTATTAAAATAATTTTCTCATGCAGTCCTGATCCGAAACATACATGAAAACTAAATGAAAGCTTCTGGAAAGAAAAAACCTCATGTAAGTGCCACTTCATTGAACAGTCAGTGGGAAATCACAACTGCACAACATCTGTTTCCACCCTGCAAATAAAATTAATTTAAATTAAGCACATAAATAACTTGCTATGCACATCTCAATGTAATCAATAAGCACAGACTCCTAATCACAACTGCCATTAAGATTTGTCGTGAAAGATGAGAATAAAGAGATAATTGCAATCAGAAAACATGCTGATTGGAAATAAATTACAGTAGATTTTAAACAGCATTAAAGATGTGTTCAGAGGAAGTTTACTGCAGTATATGAAAAGCCCCAAAATAGGAGGCCAAACTACATCTTCCTTTCCTTATCTCTCATCATTGCTGCTTTAAAGAGTGAAACTCAATTCCTTTTTCCTAACTGACTTTATTTCTTGAAGCAAATATAGACCTAAAGCTACATTCAGTTTCAGATAGGTTCTCTGAAAGAGAAAGCAAAGTCTGAAGACTCATCAGTCTTTTTTTTATTCCATTCTACCATATCATTCCTTTCAGTTCTGTCCTACAATATGTGTTTTCTTGTAACATTTCAAATTAACTTTTCTTGCACACAACTTCTGTATTTACGCTTTTGCTCTGATTTTGCTTTTGAAAGAGCTTAGTATACTCCCTTAAGACACTCCTGTTGCATGGGTTTACCTACTTTTTCTACTGACAGCCCACTGTGTCAATTGCCTTTGGGTTTTGATACTCCGTTTTCTCTCTGCTCCTCATACACCTCTCAGATTTACACTTCTAGCCTCTAGCTTAAAAGGTTAACCCATGTTCCTACCCTCCCCCAACATTATTTTCCCCTTGCTTTTCACTTCTGGTATTTCTTTCACTTCTGTGATGGAATGTGGACTTGTGGTATCCATAAAGAGTATTTGGTAGAAGAAAGGCATCATATGTGGGGGCAAAAAAGGAAGTTCCTCAAATTTTCGGAAATTCAATACTATTCCTAACTGATTGCTAGTTTTAGTCTGTCTTCCTCCTGTTCTCTACCCAGATTTCAACTTAGGTGAGTAAATCAGTTGACACTTTTCTTTTGCTTCCATCAGTTCTCATATTACAGCTGATTTTCTTCTCTCTGATCTTCTATCTCCTTTCTGATCTAGGAAATGCTGAGGTTTTGTCTACTACCCTCATATTTTTTTCTTCCACTAAATTATTATCCATATCTTTAGTTTTCTGCATCTCAGTCTTTGTCAGTGTTACTTAATTCTCTTTTTTCCCCCTAACGATCATGATTGCCTTTTCTTTAATTTCTTTTCTACCCTGTCCTTTATTAGGACAATAGTTGAAGGTAACAGAGGAAAGCCAATGGTGCCGTTAGTGGTCCTTTATTAGCAATAGGGAAATGGATCAGCCTTCCCCTTCCTTCCCAACCCAGCCCAAATTCAGGTTCCCTCAGTTTCCTGGTCTTGTGTAACTGCAAAACTATTTTGAGTATATGTCATTCAGAATTGCATACAGCTCAATGCTAAGGTAATACATGTATATATAGTTCTTTGTCCAGTTGGCTATCTTTCCCCAAATTATAGGGCTCATAAAAAGAGCAATGCTTTGTTTCAACAAGTTTTGTTCTCCAGAACTTTCCTCAAATGTGAATGGCATGTTCTTTATGAAACCAGAATTTTTGAAGTAGCTGAGGGAATTCTGATTCCGAGAGAAAACAGGATAGGTTCCTCTAATGATTTCTACTTGAAAAGGTAGTGACTTGTGACATAAACAATTTGGGGTGAAATTCTTCCCTTGATGACTTAGCACTCAGGGATGCTAATGAACTTCAGTAGGAAAGATAGTTGAGCATCCTAGGGTACAATTTACCTCCTACTGTTTTTGTGCTTACTAAGACTGAAGATTACTCTAGGGAAGATACTGTATGTGAAGCCAGGAATCCAATTATGTCTGAAAAAGATGCTGATGGATAAAGAATAAATAAACAAAGAATTGCAGGCATATGCAAATAATGAGCTTAAGCTAATGTAAATATATACACACATGGTTCAACAGTGTAAAAATTGTAGCATGTATTCTAGAACCAATCCATATGCTATCATCACTAACACAGCATCTGCTAGAAAATGTAATACTCCCAGGAGTTTGAGACAAGCTGTGACACTGAGTCAAGAAGTGTGAGACAGAGGCAATGAAGAGAAGGAAATACTTTTAGCAGACTGAATACATCACCACAGTCTTGATGTGGGAGTATAGCCCCTAAATACCACTTGACGTAAATGAACAACTTTCACTAAATGACATCAGGGGCATAAAAATTATGAACATATTTTGATATTCTTTTTCCCCACAGGAAAAATTTGTATTGGAATAATTAAGTAAATACCCTCTCTGATTTCTATCAATGTAAAATATAAGTATTTTTATACTGCATTCATAGGACTTCCATAAGTATATACATAAATTAAGATTTACTCCATGCATTTAACAGATATAGATGGATTCTTCGCCACCTAGAATATTTCATAATAGCAAAACTCAAACACATTATACAGTTATTAATTAAAAATAACCAAACAGAAAAACAACCCCACCCACTAACCCACCCCTCACTGCAATCAACAACAAAACCCCCAAGAAATGTAATGAAAGTCTTTCTCAGTCCAGTGAGAAGCAAGTGTATTTCAAAGCTTCTGTGCTGACTCATGGCAATTACGTACATATAAAGAAACCTACAGGTTACTTTACTATTGACAAGAAAAAAAAAGACAGAATAAGGCAGAGAAATAGAACAACAAATAAAATGTGAATGTCACAATTATCTACATCATTACATTATCTGAGACAAATATAGATTCTTATTCAGTATACTTTGTGAAACAAGATGTAATTTCCTTGAAATTTTGTATTAAACTAAAAAGGAAGACCTATACTCCTAAATTCTTTTTTCTGTAGGTCAAATTAAAACTTTCCCACCAATTCTGTGTTCAGACTTTGCTGGTTAGCTTTAAATCCTTTTATTTGGCAATTATTCCATTATTTTTAAATAGTGATGCAAGGTAATATGCATAACTATACTGAAGAAAGATATGCTCTCTCTATATATACATATGTATTTATGTATGTTATACATACATAATATATAAAGCGTATAACATGACCACATGAGGGGGTTTAACTTTCTTTTTTGTTTTGTTTTGTTTTCCTTAAATAAGTGGGAAATGATAGTAGATCACAAGTTTTTCTCACTTGATCACAATTTTGATTTCAACCTCTGTCAAGAACCATCCCTCAATTAAACTGTTAAAGAAATTGTTTGCAATCAGTCATTCACAAAGAATCATGTAAAAGAAAAAAGACTTTTTCTCCAGACGCCCCAGGGTATTATCCTTTAGAAGCACCAGAAGAGTGATTTTGCTGTGTGTAATGGAGAAATCACACATTAAGGA
Organism: Willisornis vidua nigrigula; assembly: GCA_021164005.1. Lineage (NCBI taxonomy): Eukaryota > Metazoa > Chordata > Aves > Passeriformes > Thamnophilidae > Willisornis > Willisornis vidua. The sequence goes on from JAJPCS010000033.1 coordinate 16,240,381, forward strand.
AGCATGGGAGGAAAATATGCAATAGGTAACCACGGAGATTCAAACTTGTCAAGAGGTAATAAATACTTATGAGATAATGATGATACATGACATCTATGTACCTTTTCTTCAATCAGCTAAATCTGGCTACAAAGAGAACTCTTTTTTGGAACACTTCAAAATCTCTTTATGCTAATGTTATTTTGTGACATACACATACCCTAAAATAGTACCTCTTAGAATGTGTATGAGTCATTATTAGCATGCGAAGGAGAGTCTTCACACAAGTGGGTCAGCCCTTACCAGGGGCTGTGCACAGTGTATGTTCTGTTTTGGCACTGCAATATAACTGTCCTGCTGCTAAATTCTCAGTAGCAATGAAAAATAAGAGGAATCAAGTTTTTGCATCAATTTTCCCACTCCATATATGAATAAGCACAAAACCTTGGTACATTGTACTGGATACAGGCACTCAGGTTCTGGAAGCAAGGGGTTGCAGGAAAGAAGAGTCCACATAGGAGCAGGTATTCTCATATGTGAGAGATCAGTTTTGGAGCAGGGAAAAAACATGAGGAGGAAGGAACAGTAGAAAGGAACTGTTATGAACTAACTGCAACATCCTTTACCCATCCCTTGCTCAGTGGAGAGCAGGTGGAGGAGTCAGAAATTAAGCTGAGGCCGGTAAGAAGAAAGGAGTGACTGAGAAGATATTTTTAGCTTTGTTGTTGTTTCCACCATTCCGCTCTCTTTTTAATAGACTGTAGGTTACCTCAATTTTACAAAAATTTTTTGTCTATTCTGTCCTTTAAAGTACTTGGTAAGTGACCTCCCTGTTCTTGTCCTAGCCCATGAGCTTTTCCACCTTAATTTTTTCCCTCACCCTATCCAGAGCGAAATGTGAGAGTGGCTGGGTGGGGGGTCTGGTCCATTATACAGATTTCATCATGTCTTCCACAAGAAACAACATACCTCAGAACTGGGAGAGCTTTTAACTGTCAACTGCTCACTAAATCTGAACTGCTCTTTCGGTAAAATTTACTAAAGGGTCACATTTCATGCATAAATACTTTTGATCAGAAAGGGAGAAAAAGATGTCACCATGTTGCTGCTTTCAATGAGAGCATATCTATAGAAACACAAAATTATGTTCTTCATTTGATAAAAGAATGCAATTTAAACTGAATGAATAAATCATTACTTAATCAAGAAAAGTTTTTGGAGAATTTCTGAGTTGACAAGTTTTGCTTAAGTCATAAAATGATGCATTAAAGAAGATGGAAGGACTTTAAATGCAAACAAACAAAAAAAAGACCCCACCAAAATCCAAGTCACTGAAAAATAAAAATTAATACAAAATATCTCTTATGGGTATGGAATAAAATAAAGAAATAAAACTAAGCCTGAAATACAAAAAAACCCAACCCAGTAGCAATAACAAAAAATATCAATCCCCAAATATTTACTCGAAAAGTAGGAAAATAAGCAAGTTCAATACATATAAGTATATGTGTACAAATCTCTCTTGATTTCATCTGCTAGAGAAAGAAAAGGATGCATCCTCATGCTTAATTCTTTCAAAAGAGTTAGAAAAATATTTCACTGTTTCATAAATGTATATCTGATTGAGGAAAATATGAATATTTTATTCAGGAAACTTTTAAATACATAAGAGCAACTGTTCATCATTTGGAAGCAAGGTAAGGTAGACTTAGAGAATACAAACTTTATTAACCAGAGAGAGACTTGCAATAATTTTGGTAGTTTATTTGGCAGCAGCCACCTTTTAAATCATTACTGACAGAAGACTTCCAAAACTTAAGGTACGTTGGAGTCTTGTTTAAAGAATTTGAATTTGTTTTTATTTTTGGTGGAAAGCTTGCAGAACAATAATAAATGCTATAGACATATAAAGTGTTTTTACATTACTTTAAAAATCAATATTTAATATTTTATTTTACTATATAGAGTTACTTTACCACTAACTATTTATGGGCTTTCTGCTTGGTGAATAGGAAGAAATATTTACAAAAACAAGAAAGCCCCATAACCAAAACAAACAAAAACTGAAACCGAATTCTGTAGAGCAACATACTTTTTACTAATGAAATCTATATAGGGAGGAAAAAAAAGGCATAAAAATGAAAAACAAAGAAAAACAACATTAAATCATAATTTATCTGTGTTTCATTTTTTTTTTTTGAACATTGAAACAGAAATATTAAAATTTCTATGTCAGGAATGCTTTAATCCTTTAATGTAGTTGCTTATATACACAAGGAGCACTACAGTTTACTGTACTCGATAGAGTTAATAATACATTTCCTTTTAGGTAATCAAAATTAGTTTGTGAGCAAAGCCAAGACAATCATAAGCTGTGCTTTCCTAAGGAAAACTATAGGGTTTATGGGTTCTCTTTCTTCCCTAATGGTCCTAATCACTAACGCAAAATAGAATTCTTAGTTACATTGGTGCTGTAGAAGTATAAAGGAATTTTAAAGGCTAGGCTTCACGAACGAAGATTTGGCAAGGGCACTACCCACGCTTGCTGCAAGCGTGCTGGTGGCTAAAAAGGTCGATATGGGATAGGCAGGTCCGGTCACAAAGGGCACAGTGGAACGTCTCCTTTGGCGATATTGGTGAGGAACGGTTCTTTCTGCGTTGTCTTTTTACCTTGAGGCTGATTCTTCATCCATTCTCAAAGGAAGCAGCAGTGTCATGAATGGTGTGTTTCCATGAATCCAAATTGGAGGTCAGAGTGGAATATTGATGGCAGTCAATATGGCCAAGGCTGAGATATTGTTTCTGGGAGTCCTTGTATCTCTTATTCGAGGCTCCTCTCTTGCGGCAGCCGGTGGCAAGTTCACCATAGAGCACAATCTTCGGAAGGTGGTGATCCTCCATCTTGGAGATGTGCCCTACCCAGCGCAGCTGCGTTCTCATCAGCATGGCCTCGATACTGGTGACCCCTGCCTGTTCAAGAACAGACACATTGGTCACGTAATCAGACCAGTGGATGTTTAGGATTGAACGGAGGCAGCGCTGATGGAAGCGTTCGAGAAGCCGCAGGTGGTGGCGGTAGATGACCCATGATTCAGACCCATATAAAAGAGTAGACAGTACAATGGCTCTGTAGACACTGATCTTTGTACTTTTCTTCAGGTGTTTATTGGACCAGAGTCTTATGGAGTTTTCCGAAGGCTCTGTATGCCTTTGCTAACCTGTTGTCTATCTCTTTGTCAATCTTACCATCTGAGGAAATGATACTTCTCAGATAGGTGAACTGCTGGACTAACTTAAGCTCTGATTCACTTAAGGTGATGTGGCGATGACGGAAGACTTCCTGAGGTGCAGGTTGGTAGAGAACTTCTGTCTTCTTCAAGCTGACTTCCAGTCCAAAAAGCTCCTCAGCCTCTGCAAAGCAGGCTGTTAAGCGCTGCAGAGCTGTTTCAGTGTGAGCAAGGAGGGCGGCATCATCAGCAAAAAGCAGCTCACGGACAAGGTGATTCAGGGTCTTGGTGTGGGCCTTCAGTCGCTTTAGGATGATCAGGCTTCCATCGGTACAATATCGGATGTAGATGCCGTTTTCTTCATCAAAGTCTGCCATGGCTCTTTGGAGCATCATGCTGAAGAAGACTGTGAATAAAGTTAGTGCAATCTTACTTCACACCATTGGTTATTAGAAAGAGCTCAGAGAGTGCATTGCCATATCTGACTTGTCCACGCTGATCCTCATGTAGCAGGATGATCATGTGGAGGAACTTGGTGGGACATCCTAAATGTTCCAAGATCTGCCACAAGCCTTTTCTGCTCAGAGTGTCAAAAGCTTTGGTCAGGTCAATGAAGGTTACATGGAGTCCTTCTCTTCCCTACACTTCTCTTGAAGTTGTCTGAGAACAAATACCATGTCTGTGGTGCTCCTGTTGGCTCTGAAACTGCACTGGCTTTCAGGTAGAAGTTCTTCTGCACTAGTGGGTACTAATCTGTTCAGAAGTATTCTTGCAAGGACTTTACCACCAATGGAGAGCAAAGTAATACCTCAGTAATGTGAGCAGTCTGATTTTTCTTCTTTCTTCTTGTACAGGGTGATGATGACTACATCACGGAGATCTGGTGGTAGTTCACCTTGTTCCCAGCAACGCACAACAAGCTCATGAAATTTGGCATGGAGTGCTTGATGTCCATGCTTCCCGATTTCAGGTGGAATTCCATCAACCCCAGCTGCCTTGCCAGTTTTCACCTGCTGTATGGCCTTAAGTTCTCTTCCATAGTAGGGGCTGTATCCAATTCATTTTTCACTGGTTGTTGTGTAATGTGCTGAATTGCTGAGCCTTGGACTACACGGTTGGCACTGAAGAGAGTCTGAAAATGATCAGACCATCAGTTCAGGATGGAGGTTTTATCTGTTAGAAGCATTTGACCATCTGCATTGAGTAGGGGGCTTTGAACCTGGTGTGTGGGTCCGTACACTGATTTCAGGGCCTCATAGAATCCTTTTTGGTCACCCAAATCTGTGCATAGTTGAGTCTTTTCTGAGAGGTTGAGCCACATTTGTTCTGGATTTCTCGAAGTTTCTGTTGGAGCTTACTGCATGCAAGACGATAGTTGGCTTTTCTTACATGGCAAGATGGCTGAGCAAGATGTGCTTGGTAAGCAGTTCTCTTCTTCAACAACAATTGCTGGATCTCTTGATTGTTTTCATCAAACCAGTCTTTGTTTTTCTTGGAGGAGAACCCTAGGGACTCTACAGAGGACTGCAGGATGCAACTTTTAATATGTTGCCAAAGTGCTTCAGGAGAGGGATCCAAGGGATTATCTTTAAGTCTACTTTGAAGGTTTATCTGGAAACTGTCTCTCACTGTAGCTGTTTGAAGATTGTTGACTTGGAGCCTCCTCCTTAGAATGCCGCCTCTCTTAGGTTTGGGCTTGAAGTGGAGGTTAAGTTTGCAACACACAAGGCGATGGTCTGTTTGACATTCTGCACTAAGCATCACTCGGGTATGACAGACATCATGAACATTTCTCTGTTGCACTAAGATATAGTCAATGAGGTGCCAGTGCTTGGATTGAGGATGCATCCAGGTTATCTTCAGGCTGTCTTTCTGTTGAAAGAAAGTGTTGGTGATGCTGAGCTGCCGTTCTGCACAAAACTCTAGCAGGAGGCGTCCGTTGTTGTTGCAGTTTCCAACGCCATGCTTGCCCAGGACTCCTTTCCAGCCTTCAGAGTACTTTCCTACTACGGCATTGAAATCACTAAGGATTATGATCTCATCATCTGCAGAAACCTTTTGGGTGAGGCAGAGCAGGTCGGTGTAGAATTTGTCTTTTTCCACTGGGTCAGCTTGGAGAGTTGGGGCATATACGCTAAAAAGAACAACATGTTGTTTGTTGTGTAGTGGGAGGTGCAAAGAGATAATGTGATCAGAATGACCTGTCGGCTAATTTTCAAGTTTGAAGGCAATGGAGTTTTTAATCATGAAGCCAACTCCTGAAAAGTGTCTTTTGGTTTTGGTTTTGCCTGACCAGTAGAGTGTGTAGCCAGCACCATGTTCTTTAAGGCTGCCTTCCTCATGAAGACGAACTTCACGAGAGTAGCAATGGTGATTTTGAGCTGGGACAGTTCGTGGGCAATTAGAGCAGAACAACACTCAGGACATCCACTATCCCCAGTATCAAGCATGGTTTTGATGTTTCAACATGATAGTGTTAATTTGAGCACACCTTTGGAGGCAAGTGTATGCCTTTGAATTCTCTTTGACAGCATCGGAAGGTGCCAGTTGGCCGTTGTTATCCAACCAGGTGTGGAGATGAGCTTTGTTTAGGCCACCTTTTCCAGACCCCTCTCCATGTGGAGCAAGCAGTGCTGTCCCTAGAAAAGGTTGCTTGGTCATTCAGGATGCTGTCTCATGAGACTGTCATCCCTGGGGTCAGTCTCAAATGACCAATATTCTGAACCGCCTGCATTCAGGGTTGCATCTGTGGCTTCCAGCTACTTCCTGTCACCTGCCGTTTCAACCCTCACCTGTCACTACAGGGCTTTGCAATGTGGGTGAACCCTTCAACCCTGTGCAGTGGATTTTTTAGGTGAGGAACAGCGTGTGCAGACCTGGCCCCACCCTTTACCCTAAGGTTCATCAGCCATGGCCTAGCGAGCTTGGACGGTGACAACGGATGCCTCAGGATGTACGTTTGGTTAGAGTATCCTTCTCTTAGATGGATGGCCTTACAGGGTTCCTTGAGCTCCATCTGTCGAGGTTTGGAGTTAGAGTTGTTCTTCTCCTAGGATGGTTGCCAGAGGGCTAGTGAGCCCACCCTGCCTGTGGACACCCTTTGTCTGACCCTTCAGCTGAGACCTGTCTGGCATGGGAGACCCTACTGGAGGCACATTCCACCACCAGCATAGCTCTCAACCTCATGAAGGCACGCAAGCTTCTCCCCTGCGACAAGGGGGTGTCCCTGGAGAAGACTATCAATTTACAGTAAAAGAAAAACCTTTACAGTTAACCCTTGTATGATTATTTTTATTAAATATCAAAATTATCAAAGCATAACAATATTGTTCATATAATTTGATTGTTAAGGCACTGTACCACATTTTTTGAAAATCAAGTGAAGGTTTTAGGTGCACCTGCCTAATTATTCAAATGAGTGGATTGTAAGGGAAATTAATCCCAAAGCATTTTAGATTAAAAACCGGTGTTTTGAAAAACCTATAGAACAATATGGTTGACTACAATGACCACTTAAGCAGTTTTATGCTTTCTTAAAGTAATTCTAGTAAGTACTTTATAGTATCTCTATACTCCACTTAGAAATGTGATTTTTAAGGTTGTTGACATAGACTATGGCATGCAAAATGATAAATTACTGTAGATCTGATTATATTCTTGTAGTCTTTTTTTAAAAAATGGAAATCTGAATGACCAGTTCTTTGTTTTGTGAAATCTTATAGCATGAAAATACAGCTAATTTCTTGCATGGACAATTGCATGTGCATTTATGTTAAATACAACAGTGTAATTTGAAAGATTTTACTCAATTGCTCGTTTGGTCTCTGATAATACAAATTGTAAATCCCGTGCAAATTGTATTGCATCTCTGCCCATAAAAAAATGAATATTCTCTTAAACAGAGTTATGGTCCAAGAGAAATAGCCTAATTCTCAGTGCCCGCTGTACATCTACAATACCATTCATTTGCATGTGGTCATGCAAAAAATATTTAGGCTGCAAAATTTTTAAACAAAATGAATTCACTATTTTATTTTACATTAGACATAGCTGATTACAGCTTTAATATGCAGATAAGACTCTGGATTTCCATAAATTTAAAATCACTGGCGGGGGGGGGGGGGGGGGCAGTAATGAGAAATCACTACGAAAATTGGTTTGTCATTGTTGTTCATTGTTATTTCAATTCTTTGCTTCATTATAAGCAGTAAGATCAGGGAATGTAAAATCCTGGAAACTTATTCTTAGATGCAAGGTAGCATCCTTTTATGGGGTACATCATCCAGCAGTATTAAAATACAGAATTGGAATAGATAACGCACAGGAGTAAAATAGTAGCTTCCATATGAGAGAAGCTGAAAATGTAATTAGTGAAAATGCGGGTTGAAAGGAAGCTTATTGACAGCATCTCATTCATACCTTGGAAGTGGGGGGAGGGGTTCAGTTCTAGTGGTGATATCTGCAGCACAATCCTGGGTTCACTAAAGCTCTTCTGGCAAGAAATGTAAGAAGTTATGTTACATGTTACGTGACTTTTATCATCTGCTGATTACGCAAATCCTAGGCATCCTGGTGGACACTAAACTGAACCTGAAGCCACAGTGCACCCTTGCAGACAAGATGGGATATATCTTGGATAACAGGATAAGACATCATATTAAGAGTTGTGATAATGATGCTTTATTAAGAATCATCCAGAACTTCAGAATGGCCAAGGCAACGGGTAAAACCTAAAAATTTTGAAGTTCCATCTGAACATAAGAAAAATATTTTTCCTCTGAAGATGATCAAAAACCTGCAGAGATTGCCCAGAGAGGCTGTGTAGTCTCCACCCTTAGAGGTATTAAAACCTTCCTAGAACACATCTTTAACAACTTGTTTTAACCATTCCTATTCTGAGCAGGGACTTGCACTGGACGATATGCAAAAGTGCCAACAAGCTTCAGATGCATTGTGATTCTTCCTCTATGCATTTCCATACATCCCAGAAAAATAACCAGAACAAGACAAATCTGCAGCCTTCCTCCATGACACTCACTTAATTTCCTTTTCCTAAACTGTAAAATTACCATGTATTCCTAGAAAACTGCAGAAAAAAAAATAAGTTTTTCTTTAAATATGGGCTAAATTTAATAGAAGTAGATGGATAACTGAGAAATTTTCCAACATAAACATTTATATTTTATATTGTTCATGTCAAAGCTGGAAGGTACTTCAACTGTAATTCCACTTTCAAGATGTTGCAATATTGATTGTGTAAAAATATTAAGCATAAAGAAAAGGTATTTAGAAATTAAATAATGAGAAAAAAAGCCACAACCCACTACCATGAATAAAAACAAGCTATTGTTCTTTGTGTGTTTCATCTTCCACCAGATTCAAGCTAGCAAATAGTTTTCAATTATAGCCTCTGGATTCTTTTATAGTTTGTTTTTTAATTATTAAGAATGCAAGCTTCTCTTCCACTGCAAATGTATATTTCCTGCTAATCTTCCTACAGTGCTCTGTTCTCTTTCTCTTATTGTAGAATTGCAGTATTACCTCCTCTTCTTTGATAATAGCTACTTTGCATGTTCTGATTGACTGACAATGCATGCAATGACCTTCAGCTAGAAAAAACCTTCTTTTTTTTAACAAGAATTCTTCATTGAAATTTGCCCTGCCCGACTCATCTAATTTAATTCATATATACTTGCAAATCCTTTGCAGTGTTAATGACATTATCTGCCTTAGTGCATTCATTGACAAAAGGAACTTGTATACTTTGTGGATCTGCTTTCAGAGAGTCCAGCTGTAATGATGAAATCTATTTAGCAGAAAAGGAGAAAAGGAGAAAGAAAATGTGTGTGTTTATCTTCTAGATTTTCTGTCTCTAAAAATCCTAAAATCATGCAATTTAGTGGAGCCCCTAAATTAAATCCTGTCCACACAATAAAACTCAATCACTTTCACTCTCTCAGTTTTATCTAGGTTAAGTACTGTAAAGGAAACTAGAAATAATTAAAAACTGTTATGCCAGTTGTGATATTCTTTTCCTTACATGGTTTTCTAGCCAGATCTAATAATAAAACTAAAGACTTTCTTATGTATGAAACTATCTGTAATCATGTTTCAATTTCAAATGCTATAGTTTCAAAAAATTGTACCTAAAAATTATCTATATCTACAATCTATGTAATTTAAGTGTTTGCAAAAGAATAGAAAAAGAGAAACCTGCAATTTCTTAAAAAATTCACCACCCCTACTTGACTCTGATATTTTTACTAAAACAGTTTACAAGGCATGAGAAACCAAAGCCAGTCAGTGATTACAAAGCAAAACACATATCTTTAAAGAACAATAGGACCTTTTACTCATTACCTAGAATACAAAAATTTGCCAAGAGAATGTGCTTTTCAATAACATAACATCTTCAAAGTAAAAGGAAATATATCTCTAAATATATGCAGTAAGAAGTAATGTACTGAGACATGTATTTTAGCTTCACACAGAAATTAAACTTGTTAAGTATAAAACACCCCAAGCCTCTGATTTTATTAACTTAATTTATGTCCAACAGTTGGGGCAAGGAAAGTTTATGTTGGATATCAGGAAAACGTTTTTCACCCAGACAGTGGTTGGGCACTGCATCATGCTCCCTAGGGAAGTGGTCTCATCACCATATGTGTCTGAGTTCATGAAGCATTTGGACAATGCTGTCAAGAAAATGGTATGACTCTTGTGACTGTCTCGTGCAGGGCCAGGAGTTGGACTCGGTGATCCTGATGGGTCCCTTTCAACTCTGTTATGTTCTATGGTTCTATGACTCAGTTCACTGTGTTCCAATCTCCAAGCTCTTCCAGTGCCATGGTATCTCATGGATCTCTATCTTCTTGAAAAACAGTCACTCCAAATCAGGATATAATTCACACCTACTGCTATTTCAGTGTAGTAGACCACCCAACAGCATAGAATTCATCATGGAATGAGAAATCAACCGCAATGTCATGGGAAGTAACACACATGTTACAACTTAATGTATGAATGTGTATGTATGGCCAGACTTTGTGAACGCAGATTTGGGCAGGGCTCTCCCCACATGGGTGTGCCCTTCCAGCCTGCGCAGTGGATTTTTTAGTTTAGGCACAGCACGCGCAGAACTGGCCCCACTGTTTAAGTCCTAAGGTCCATCTGTCACAGCCGAGCGAGTTTGGGCAGTGAGAGTGAAGTCCTCAGGACTATCTACAGTACCCGGTACTAACTGGGGCTGACCCTGCTTGGCATCCAAGATCTGACAGGATTGCTGCCAGGGGACTGTCCCCACTGAGACTTGAACTCACGGCCTTGGGATTCAGAGTCCAGAGTGCTCTCCTTTACACCACAGGACTGCCCATTGTTACAACTTAATAATAACTTGTATATGCTGTCTAGGGCAAATTCATTCATATTCCACACCGTTTATCTCAGATTTGCTGGATTAATTGACTTTTCATTTAACATAATGTTGCAGTAACAAAGCTTATGGGAATTGAATAGCTTAAAGTAAAAAATTTCATCATTGAACCTGAATTTTAAATTTTAGTTTTTTTAATTTTAAAAATGTATAAATATTAAAAAAAGAAAAAAATAAAAAAAATCAGGTCCTCTTTACCTCTTCTGTTCAAAATACACAGAGATTTGAAGCACATGAGAATAGAATATATACTTTATTTTTTGCAAAAAAACACAGCTAGCCATATAGCCATTGAGGGAGAATCCATGCCTGCCATAACATTGCTGTGCAGCTATAAGATACTTCCAATTTGATTCAATTTTGGATGACAAGGAAAATAGAAAACGAGATGCTAAGCTTCTTCACTTTATAACTGGCAAGTACAGAACACATGGATGATATTTAGATTGCCATGGCAGGCCCAAGATGACAGTCACAGTAGGGAACAAGAAAAGGAAACAAGTAACCCAATAAATGTTCTATCAAATCGATACAGGCTGGAACTACATAAAAGGTGTCTTCAATAATAATTATACTAATTTTAAGTAACGGAAGCTGAGAATAACATTCATATAATTTGTTTGCATTTAAAATCTCAATACAAGATTTGAACGTCCTTCAAATCTTCGAACTTCTACCTACACAGAACTCTCAACAATTTCTTATCCCACAAAGATTTCTCATGCCAAAAGGGATAAAAGCAAATATGCAAGGAATCATTTATTAATGAAAAATGCTACTGTAGTCTCTGAATTCCTTTACACTCTTAACTGAACTAGGACAAACACATTTGCCATCAGTTCATTTTTTCTTTTTATGTTACTTATCAGGAAACCAGGCCTAGGAGGTGATCAGTCTGTTTGAGCAGAGCATTGCATCCACAGAGCCCATCCACATCCCCCTATACAGGAGGATGCAGCATGTGCATGGTGCCTTCATCACTTTGGCAGCCTATTTTAGTCTGCCTCTGCATCAGAAGGCTGCCTGTGCTCAGCACTGATAACAAAGCCCTATCGCTTTTCTGAGTGACAGGGCACAGTGACATATCAACACTGGAACTTCAGCAAAAAGCCCCTTCTAATTTAACTGCTAATCTGCTGAAGCTGTGTTCAAACCTGGCACTTTTGTTTTCAATTAAAACTTTCTTGTAGCTAGAAAAAAGTTTGGTCTATTTCTTTGCCTTTTTGGGTTGCAGTCAAGTCAGGAAGGAGCTGAAAGGCTAGGAAATGGAGTGGAGTGTTTTTCACATAGCTAAATGTCAGATTTCTCTTTGTCATGGAAATTGCACAGAATACATTTTCTGGAAGATGTTTTATAGGAGACTCACGGAAAGTTTGCTGTCAAACTGTGAATTTTCCTATAAATTAACATGTAGAGTGATTAACATACTTCTATTGACAAAAGGCTATTATTCAGAGTTGACTTAAATCTTGTATCTAGAATTATTAACAGTAGAATGAAAAAGGTTGACAACAAATCCTAGTGCTTTTGGTGCTTTGAGCAATGGGAGCAACGATTTCAGTAGATTTTTATAGCCATACTGGCAAGTAATCAGTCTCTGTTTCTAAGTATTTTCTTTAGCTTACATTGCTTTCTCAACAAACTAATGTCAGCATTAGGTTTTTTGACTATTTGTAAAAGGAGAGTGTACTTTACTTCAGATGATAAAAAGCCAGTATTCCTGTTTGTCCTGGTTACATCTGAGACAGAGTTCATATTCTTCTCAGTGTCTGGTATAGAACTGTGGGGTTTATATTTAGGATGAGAAAAATGTTGTTAACACACTAGTGTTTTGGCTGTTGCTGTTTAGTGTTTACCCTAAGTCAAGGGTCTATTAGGGTATTGTGGTCTGCAAGTGAGGAGTGGCTCAAAAAGCTGAGAGGGAGTATGACCAGAACAGATGACCTGAACTGGTCAATAGGATATTCTATAAAACAGAACATCATACCCAGTAAATAAACTGGGGGGAATCTGGCCAGTAAGGAATCATAACTGCTCAGGGATGGGATGGAGATCTGTTCGCAGTATTGTACATCACTTTTTTCTCTTCGGTTTTATTACTCTCTCTTTCCTTATTATTGTTGCTCTTATTATTGTTGTTGTTGTTGCTACTGCCATTGTTATTGTTTTCATACTTATTATTATCAGGATATTGCTATTATAATTATTATTTATTGTTATTATTAGATTTGTTTCAATTATTAATTTATTCTTACCTCAACACATGATGTTTAGTTTTTCATTCTCATTCTCCTCCCAATGGGTGGTTATGATGGCAGGAGTGAGAGAGTAGCATCATAATACTTAGTTTCTAGGTTGGGGTTAAACCATGACACAGTTTTAGAGAACACTTAATTTCCACATGAAGATGTTAAAAATATTGGAAGGAGCAGTTCCCTTTGGGCAGAGAACAATTTTTCTGGCAATTTGTCTCTTGGACAAATAATAAGTACAAAAAGTGATTATATTTTAATTCGATTTTTCAAAGTAGCTTCTATTTTTCTTGGTTCATTTCAACACATTTTCCTTTGGCAAGTTGTTTTGGTGTATTGGCTACGTATCAAAATACTGTCTTCTATGTAATAGCATGAATCAACCTACCATTACTTGATTGATCAAGACTTTGGCCTATGAATAATAAAACATACAGCCTGTATCTCAATAAAACTATGTGGATAAATACAAACTTAAAATCAATAGCAGCCAGGACCAGGAGGTTACTTTAGTTTGGGGGATTTTTTTGGTTTTTTCTTTGTGTGTTTGTTTCTTTAATTCAGGTGACTGAAAATGCACATAAAAATGTAGTTTTTTATAGTTATGCATTGTTATGTAGCATTTGTTCCTAATGTACAGGGTAATGTTACAATGTTTACAAACCAAAGGCAAATAAAAAGAGAGACCAGTCAAAGATGCAAATTTTTATTTTAGTGTTTAACAACTAACCAGATACAAAAAAGAACTCAAACTCCTAAACTAACTAATACTTATGATAGCATGTGCAACATATTGTATACTTTTCATCTGAAAATATTCTTACTTACATGTAATTTTAAAATACAGAACTAAAACTTTGCAGTTTGTAATTACTGAATTATTTAGAACTCTGTTTCTAATGTTCTATGCTAATCCAAATAATATACTTTCCTTAAAATTCCCTTTGAATATGTAAATTCATCATTCTTATGACCAAGATACAATAAAGCTTCATTAATGAATTATTTTCCCTCAACTTTTCAGATGGAAGTTGCATAGAATTAAGTAGAGACTGCCACTCCTCGAATAATATTTTCATTTTGCATCTTTGATTTTGAGGAAAGTTTTATCAGGCAAATGTCAAATTCTGTGCTCAGCTCAATAACCTGCTCTAAATTTGTTAAATCAATTTTAATATGTTCTCTGGAAGAAAATCTATCTTAGCCATTGTCTAATCTAGACAAAATACAGTGTTTTTTCTTAGGATTATTTCAGAGATGAAACTGTGGATATGTGGAAAAACCTTCACTGATACTATTTTTCACAGTTCTTTTCCCTGGATTCTACAAAGTGTTTCTCCGTCTTTTCTTCCCAAGCTGTTTTTCAATATTCCTCTATTTTCTTAGAAAATTAATAAAAGATGGTTTTTTAGCAGTTCTTGGAAGTACCTGAGTGTTAATTATTTATTTCTAACTATAAATATTATCTTCATGTGTGTAAACACATGCATGCATGTACAACAATATAAATTAAGGATATTTATTTTAAATCCCTTGAATTAACTATCAGCTGTGTTTGAGTGGTAATTCTATAGGTGATGACATAGGATATCAAGAAATATCCTAAACTGCACTTGAGCAAAGGAGAAGCTGTACAAATCACACTTGAAATTTAAAGAGATTCCCCAGATTTTATGTGTTCTTAGAAGAGGAAACCCTTTGCAACAAGTAAGAAAAACCTTTAAGTATTTTGACACAAAATTATTTTAGTCAGGTGCATAAAGAGCTGATAGAGAAGTGGAAGATGACTTCACTTTTGTCTTACCATATGTATCCTTTCTGCAGTATTCTTAAATCTATATTGCATAGTTATGAGGATCACAACTACTGTAAAAGTACCTGTGACAACTCTGTGCTAAGAACTAAGCTTATGCTGTTATCCTTTGAGCCAGCATGGCTGGGTCACACTGAACTGCAGAAAGAAGAAATTATGCTGATGAATGTCTTTGCCTTCCTGTGTGATGCTAACCTGAATGTTTTTAGACAGACAGAGGGCCCTCTCACTTGGTCTTAGCCATTGAAGGCCCAGTTTGTGAATTGTATCTCAGAGGCTGCATGTATTTCACGATCCCTGTGATAGGTTTTGTTAGGTCAACTTTAGTTTCTCACAGTAGGCCCTGTGCTTCTGTATCAGTAGATATAGAAGGGATACAGTTTGTCAACTGACTTTAACTAACCAAAGGGAGTATTTCATACCATATGACACCAAACCAGACATAAAAGAAAGGCAGGAGCTGTTGCTTGCTCTCTTACTATGGTGGCAGTCCTTGAGAACAGACGTTGCTGCCTCGGGCTGGAGATCAGAGACCTCTTATCACTGCTTTTGTGAGGAAGTAGACATTTTTCTGTTAGTTTATTCTTGTATGTGTGTGTGTATATTGCTTTATTTTCATTTTTATTTCTTTGCTGAGTAAATATAATCTGCCTTATTGTAAATTGCAATTTTGCAGTTTTTTATTTTCCTTCCCTGCCTGGGAAAGGGGGTAGTTGCTGTTGACTAGGTGAATACTTGGCATTTTGTCAAGGTCAAAACTACCAAAATCTTCTACAGTTTCTATAATCCAGGAGGGGTAAATTTCTATGGAAAATTCTAATGACCAGCTACAGGACTGGCTTTCTGAAAGGGAGTCTGGTTTTTGCTTTTGGGTGTTCAGTGTTTGCCTTGAGTTAAGCTGGCAAAATGCCAACTGCCCAGTACTGAATGTCAGCCTCCCTCCTCCTCCTTCTGAGAAAAGGGAGAAAGTTAAAAAACCTGGAAACTCAAAACAGGTTTAAACACAAACTATATATATTTATACAGAAAGGAGAAAATTAAAACTGCAACATAACACACACTTACACAAATTAAATGCAACAATTTTCTACCGCCCACTGAAAACAGTTTCTATTTGTCTAGATCCATAAAGTACCTCCAAAGACACCCAGCAAGGCATGGAAAAAAAGAATAACAATAGATGTTTACTTCTCCAAATTAAAACAAAATGCAATGTAGCAGCAACAGCAGCAAGACCCAAGACAGCAGAACAGCAGCAGAGTGTCCTGCCTCTACTGCAGATATCATGCCAGCTAACTAAGCCACTCCTACACCAGCTTTTATATTTTGAGATGATGTCAGAATATTGTATGGAATACCATAGGCCAGTAGCAGTCATCTGTCAGCTAGCCCAGCCCAGCTCAAGTCAGCTGATAGTCTCAGGCCTACTCTGAAATCTAAAGCCTAAACTTAGGCCTACAGCTAGCTAAACCATACGATTGTTAAACAAGAACTTGCCAGTGTCCTAGTTACAGTGGCTAGGACCAGTTTTTCACTGTGTGGGTGTAACCAAAACTAGATTCTACACTCTCTACGTCATTTGTCATGAACTGTTAGTAATGGACCATTTGCAGAAGCTGCCCAGGGCACATCTGACCCCTCAGGCTACAAGCTGGGTGTTAATGAACCCTGTGAGATAGGAGGATGTCCCTGTCTTCACACCAGTGACCCAGCCATGATAGCTCCCCTCCAGGGAGGCATTAGCACCTTGACACCCAGCCTGAGGGGTCATGTCTGCTTATGGGCCATCAACAATTCCAAAAATATCCCATGACTCACAGAGTTAAATCACCCACTGTGGAATTCCCATCTGAACGTGAGCATGTATAATCGTGGGCTTTTGAGACTTCTGGTACCATTTGTCGGATCCAGAAAAAGACCAGAACCTTGACAGGACTGCGAGTGCCACTCTCAACAAGACTGCGACCACCATCCTCACCAACAGGTTTTCCTTTCCTTTTACTTTGTACTCAAGGGGACCACATGGGGTCCGCACAGGAGCTAATGAACACCGATCTGTTTGTGCCCTAGGGTGCTGGGTTATAAATCTGGTTGTTGTGGGTAAAACCCAAATTTTCCTCTGTATCATTGTAATTATTGTAACCTCTTTAGTAAACGGTAACTCTCACTTGTAATCTTTCTTGAGTCAGGTTCATTTTTTCCTCCAGTTTGCCTTTAAATCAGTACAGCCAGTAAAACTGAGTCTTTTCTATATTTAGTAAGATACAAGTCTGCTTGTGCTTAGTGAAACACAAGTCTTGGCTACTTATTGAGTTTTCCATAATCAGTTATAACCAAACAAAGTGAAAAATTGTCTGCATCCAGTATTCTATTACCACTATAACACTACTTCTAAAGAATGAGTTTCAAAAATTCCCAAATATGTAAAGCATGGAGGTCATGCCTTAAGGGGATAGTCAGTAGACTCTCTGCAAATGAAGTGTTCAGACATTCCATTAAGAGTTACATTGTTTTTCAGTGTACAGTTCTGTTTGCATACAAGCACAGACAAATTCACATAATTCAAAATCACTGTGGTAAGTTAGAGGAAAGTGTGAATGGGAAAATATGCTGAATTGTAATAGGAAATTTGAACTTAAAAGCTTGATGCACAACCCAGTCTATGCAGAAAGTAGCAAAGCCTGTGTCCTTGAGATAAAAGGGAACAGGCTTGCAATGGCAGCAGCAAGCAGAGACCAATCGAATTGTGTTGTAAGGCATAAACACTAACTATTAGCCAATAATGTGCTTGTATTATTCACGTGCTCTTAGAAGTATGAGATATAGTGTGTGTAATGTAAACAATAAATTAGAGCACTGATGATACTTCTGTGAAGATGATGTCTTTGGCGCTGGACCCTCGGGAGCTCAAAAAATATTGTCATTTTTTACTTTACTGAATGAAATTATATGCATATAAACAAAAGAGGACTAGAAATTACTTAAGGCATTATGAAGTCCCATGACAACATTCAAATACAATAGGCACCTTTATTGCATGGTTTTAAAAACTGTTTTATAACATAGAAACCAAAAGTAAAACCAAACAAATACACACACCCTCCCTCCAAAACTAGTCTCTAAAGCAGAGGAAGGGAAAAAGAAACCACCATGCAAAATGGTTTTCATTTTAAGATATAAGCATGAGGTGGATTGCTCATTGTACAGGCTTACATAACCGACAATTGCTGTTTGCTTTAAACCATGAAACCTTCCACTAGTTGGTACACCAGGTGAAGATCTAATCATTCATTTGGGATAATACAGTTCAAGTCTTATAACTTGTGATTCCATATTAAATGTGCTATACCTCAGCTCCTGCTTGGAATCTTGAAAAGGAAATATACATAAACAAGAAATATAATAATTATATCACATCATTTAGAGACCTGTTCTCTGTAGAGGATATCAGATTAGAACCTTCTACCAGAAACTGTAGTTTATATGAGACAGAGTGTGAAATAACTAGAATGCCAACACTAACTCTTTAGCTGTTCAATGTATTTCAATATACATAAATATATCTCCCTTCAGAATGCTGGTCTACTGATCAATCTTATACCCATCCTAATTTGAATAACAATGATCCATAGATTTCTCTTGTTTCCAGAATTGCTTGAAGACAAAAAGTGTTTGAAAATCATGCCCATTTCTCAGATAGTCATTCCACCTCTGCAGTCTCAACAGCCCATAGGTGACATGGAATTCTTGCGGCTTCACTTGTTCTATTGAACAACATTCTGAAAGATATCTCCATTATTATGTGGAAGCAAAACTCTTTTAATGTGTGACTTTACAGACTCAAAGTTATTTCCATGTAAGCTTTCTTAAACCTGTTGATTTATGGATTGTGACTCTGGAATACGTTATAATGTTCACTATGAGACCAAAATTTTGTTCTTGCAATTTACTGCTTTCCCTAATAAAACTGAAAAATAATTTGCTGACAGCGAACTGGTGGCAGGTGTGCTTTAGTGTTGACAGCTGTGTTTCTGACATGGATCACAGAGAAACTGTAGTGTTCATGCTAGAACATCTGGAACATTTGATCAGATTTCAATATCTAATTCAGATGAGTTGTCTATTATAATTTCACAAAATAAAGAAAAAAACAGTATTATGGTGTAGTGTTCATATTAGCACAGGAAAAAAAATCATGAAATTATTCACTGAAAAATCTTGTATGTTTATAAGAACAAAAGAGAGCAACTATTTAGTGGAGTACCAGTAGATAAAAGTATTTGTTTACATTTGTGTAATGCTCAGAAGTATTTTGCAAGACTTACATTAAAAAATTCAGATAAATAAAAAACCCCAGTATGTCATATATGGCATATAATATAGAAAGTCTTTCATACAGTATATGGCTTTCTGAACTTCAGATTTTTAAGAAGGCTGAGAGTGTCTTTCATTAAACAGTCAACAAAATGACAGAATCTGAATTCCTTGAGGCAAGTCCTGTTTAAGAAAATTAAACACCAGATCACACTGAAAGAAATAAACAACACAAGCATAAACAAGTGGTAAGGTTTGTTACATGATAGTCACCATCCTTTTCTTGATAAGTCCAAACTTTCTCAGGTGCAAAACTACTGTCCATATATGCATAGCTTTTGCAAGATCCATTCTAATGAAAGTTGTCATGTGTATATGTTGCAACAGTCAGTACCTGGGCAAGGATGTCTACATAAACCAGCTCCAAAATATCTATACTGGTCAGCTTTGAGAGAGTTTTCCTGTTTCACCTCAGAAGTCTACAGAAGTTTTCACTTTGCTTGGACATCATAAATCAATTAGGTGCACAAATATGGCACCACACCTGCCACACACAACTCCTGGTAGAGTTCAAATCACAGCAAGAGTTTCTGAGTACCACATTGTGGTTGCCTTTCTCTCTCTCCTCCTCCAGGCAAAATCTCTTTTGAGCTGCTGCCATTTCTTGTTCACTTTTGTTCACTCTACTGCTATGAAGTTACAATGTCACCCATCCTTGACAGCAGCAATAGTTGCCAGGGTTTTACCACATTTGTCTTCACTACATACTTCTCTCATCTTACCCTTGCTCTAGCTCTGCAAGACAAAGTTCAGTGGTGGGGTTTTCATCTACCTGTAGGATTTGATTTCTGACTCCAGCAGGTTTTGGCACTCTTCTATAGTCATAACAGCAATCTGGACTTCAGAGCACTAGCTCGTCTGCTTTTTTGTAGTTGAAAAATCAGACCAATTTTGAAAGTAGACTAGTAATCACCTAGCTAAGGAGAATAAAGATTAAAAAAAGGCACAAAAATCACTTAGCCTTAGGAATACTACTGCAAAAGTAAATGGCTAGAAAAACAAAACGAGATGCCGTTTTCTTTGCAAGAGTTATACAGACAATTTCTATTTAATCTGTATTTATGAAGCACATTCAATATTTTAAGATGTGGTTTTAAAATCATTTATATAAAAGCCATTAAATCTGTAATGTCGCACATATATCTCAAAATAACACTCACCAAGTGAAGTATCAATCATCAAATAAAGCAGATTCACTGACTGCTTAGTATATTCTCTGGTCATTTTTACCAACGAAATAGGATAGAACAGTACCATGAGGATCTTTAAATATTTAATCTGTTTTGTGTTCAACTGATTTTGTTATAAAGGCTTGCAGTAGGTGCCAGTGCAAAGAAAACTAGGTCATCTGTAAAGCCAGGAGCAGGAAAATGATAAGCAAGAGCAGATGAATGTGATTAAACTGAAAGCAAATAATTCACTTATACTGTATAACTGAATCTTTTAGTTACAGTGCAAGCAACTAGGATGGTGTAACCTTGATGTATCTCTGACATTTTAAAGGCTTGAAGTCTAAACTAAATTTTGACGTAAATATTTGTTATATCCTTTTTTTTTTTTTTTAAGGATCTCTGCTGCCTGGCTTACTGAAGAATAAATAGAATAGAAAAGGTTTTTATTTTATTTATAAGAAAATATGATGACATGCTGGTACATGTTAGTTTGCCAGAGTTGAGCCAAGTTACATAGAAATGGTGGTAAGTCTGAGTAGAACTGCAACTCTTCAGATGAAGCAATAGTTAACAGTGAGTTACAGCTTCCTGACTTAGTTATTCAATGAAATACTCTGACTTTGAAGTTATTCTTTTCAATACTACTCTTATCAAGGCTGGTCTGAAAAGAAGCTAGAGATGCAGTCTTTTTTGGAAAAAAACTGCATCTTGATTGGAAGTCAAAGTAGCAGTTTAAAAGGTTAAAACCCTGATTCTATCTAGACTTTTCCTTCATATTTACCAACTTACGCATCTACAAGGTACCATCCATGAGAAAACACAAAATCAATCTTAAGTAATGCCTGTTAAAAGGCTGTCTACAGAAAGTATCACTAAAAGACATAAAACAGGAGGAAAGATGAAAGAACATTGATGAAGAAATAATGCTACCTAAATGCAGTCCATTTGAACTGGCCAGGTGTATTGTAGCTTGTTCTCAAATGCACCTTTAACTTAATGTTGGGGGCTACACAAAAGTTCCAATATCTACGCTTTCTTTTTTCCCCAAAAATGCCTACTACTTTGGGCTGTGACAGGAATCTGAAATAAAGATGGTATTGTTATCCTAGCAGATATCTACCCTTTCTTTTCCCCAAATATGCCTATTACTTTGAACTGTGACAGGAATCTGAGATAAGGATGGTATTATTATCCTAGGAGAAGAATCTATCCACAAGTGTGAAGGATTGGAATGCTGATGACTAAGACAATCAAGCTGCAAAGTAACCACCCAGGTGCTCAGGGTGTGCTGCCCCACCATCTCAAGCTATAAAGTGGGCATTGAATAAGATAAGGAGAGAGGCCAACCCTGCTAGGTGGAGTAGTGTTTTTTGTCCTTACACAAAGGACTCAGCTGTGATAATTCCCTTGCAGGGAAGTATCAGGACTAGGGACAATTCACATATAGCCTGAAGGTATTCATCTCTGTTGATGGGCCATAATGGAATCTCCTGTGCTGACATAACAGGAAGCTATAACACCTTAAGAGGTGTCAAAGACTTCTGCAATGTCCTGTGATCCAGTATTATATCATCCAGTGGAGTACTACCTGTCCCAGCAGAGGTACTGGGGAATGTACCTGCCTAGGGACGCCCAATAAAAGACCTAACTCGAACTTCACTTAACACAGGATTTTCTTCCCTCACCACAGGGGATGTTTCTTATCACCTGGGGCTTCGATCACCGTCTCAGTGGATCCATACTTTGATCACCATAACAGGACTACAACCACCACTTTGACCAATAGACAACAAAATTGAAACAATCAAGTCTCATTTCTGCATCCAGTGGTGGGCTTGCAGGTCTTTCCAGTCACCTGGGGCATCTGCAGGCCTACTGTGACTAACTGTATGCTAGCACCACAGCCTCACTCTAGCTGTTAATTCTGGCCAGTTCCGCTGTCCTTTCCCAGGTGATCTCAGCCACAAAATTGTTAAAAAGCTGGAATTTCATTATTCTAAAATTCAGACTCCCAACTTCCTCTTTTACAGGTCCATGTTCCTTGAGATCACTAACTCAACCAGGACAGCCCTAGGCTGTCTCCAGTCCTAGAATCATAGAATCGATTGGGTTGAAAAAGACCTCCGAGATCATCAAGTTCAACCCTTGGTCCAACTCCAGTCCATTTACTAGATCATGGCACTCAGTGCCACATCCAATCACAGTTTAAAAACCTCCAGGGATGGTGAATCCACCACCTCTCTGGGCACACCATTCCAATGTCTGATTACTCTCTCTGGAAAGAATTATTTTCTGATCTCCAACTTCAATTTCCCCTGGCAGAGCTTAAGCCCGTGCCCTCTTGTCCTATTGCTGAGTGCCTGGGAGAAGAGACCAACCCCCACTGGCTAGAACTTCCTTTCAAGTAGTTTTAGACAGTGATGAGGTCACCTCTGAGCCTCCTCTTCTCCAGGCTAAACAACCCCAGCTCCCTCAGCCTCTCCCCATAGGACTTGTGCTCCAGTCTCTTCACCAGCCTTGTTGCTCTTCTCTGGACCCGCTCCAGCACCTCAATGTCCTTTCTGAACTGAGGGGCCCAGAACTGAACAAAATACTCAAGGTGTGGCCTCACCAACGCAGAGTACAGGGGAAGGATCACTTCCCTGGTCCTGTTGGTCACCCTGTTTTTGATACAGGCCAGGATCCCATTGGCCTTCTTGGCCACCTGGGCACACTGTTGGCTCATGTTGAGCTTCCTGTCAATTAGTACCCCAAGGTTCCTTTCTGCCTGGCTGCTCTCCAGCCACTCTGTGCCCAGCCTGCAGCGCTGCAGGGGGTTGTTGTGGCCAAAGTGCAGGACCCGGCACTTGGCCTTGTTGAACTTCATCCCACTGGATTCAGCCCATCTCTCAAGTCTATCCAGATCCCTCTGCAGAGACCTCCTGCCTTCCAGCAGGTCGACACTCCCTCCCAACTTGGTGTCATCAGCAAATTTGCTGATGATGGACTCAATCCCCTCATCTAAATCATCAATAAAGGTGTTAAACAGGAGTGGACCCAACACAGACCCCTGGGGAATGCCATTAGTGACCGACCGCCAGTTGGATGCAGCTCCGTTCACCAGCACTTTCTGGGCCCGGCCTTCCAGCCAGCTGTTAAGCCAGCAGAGGGTACACTTGTCCAAGCCATGGGCTACCAGCTTTTCCAGGAGTATATTATGGGAGACAGTGTCAAAGGCCTTGCTGAAGTCCAGATAGACCACATCCACAGCCTTACCCTCATCCACCAGGTGTTATTAATGTATTTATAGAAGGACTTTTTGTTATCCCTAACAGAATTAGCCAAATTAACTTCAAATTGCATTTTTCTTTCCCTAATTTTTTTCCTGCATGACCTAGCTCTATCTGTAAATTCTTCATAAGTAGCCAGCCCTTTTTTCCACAGTCTGTAAACTTTCTTTTTATCCCTGATTTCTTTCAGAATCTCCTTATTTAATGAAGCCAGCCATTTTCCCCTCCAGCTGGCCTTTTGGCACACTGGGACAGCCTGTTGCTGTGCACTCAAAATTTCCTGCTTGAAACATGTCCATCCCTCCTGGACCCCCTTGCCTTTAAGGGTTGTTTCCCAGGGTATGCTCTGAATTCGTTTTTTGAATAGGCCAAAATTTGCCCTCCGGAAGTCCAGAGTAGAGGTTTTAATGGTGGCCCTCTTTCATCCCTGAGGACTGAAAATTCTATTATTTCATGGTCGCTGTGTCCCAGGCGGCCTCCAACCACTACATCATCCACCAGCCCCTCTCTGTTTGTAAACAGTAGATCTAGTGGGGCCTTCCCCCTGGTAGGCTCATTTACCAGTTGATGAAGGAAATTGTCCTCTGTACACTCCAGGAACCTCCTTGACTGCCTCTTCTCTGCAGTATGAAGCTCCCAGCAGATATCTGGCAGGTTAAAGTCACCCACAAGAACAAGGGCTGGAGATTTTGAGACATCTGCCAGCTGCTTGTAGAATACTTCATCTCCTTCATCATCCTGATTGGGTGGTCTGTAACAGACACCCACAAGGATGTCAGCCTTGTTGGCCTTCCCCCTGATTCTTGTACACAGACACTCAACCTTGTCACTGCTGACTTCAAGTTGAACAGAGTCAAGAGACTCTCTAACATATAGAGCCATCCCTCCACCTCTCCTTCCCTGCCTGTCCTTTCTGAAGAGCTTGTAGCCCCCCATAGCAGCACTCCAGTCATGTCAGTCATCCCACGGTGTTTCTGTGACAGCAACTATGTCATAGTTTTCCTGTTGCACTATGGCTTCCAGCTCCTCTTGTTTGTTTCCTATACTGCGTGCATTGGTGTACATGCACTTCAGCTGGGCCACTGATTTATTCTCAACTTGGGCTCTACGCCCTTAGGCTTATCTCTGGAGAGCCCAGTTGCCATCCCTTCCCCCTGCAAATCTAGTTTAAAGTCCTGCTAACCAACCCTGCCAACTTATGGGCTACAGTTCTTTTGCCCTTCCTAGATAAATGAAGCCCATCTGGTCTGAGGACACTAGGCAACATGGAGTTTGCCCCATGATCAAAAACCCCAAAATTTTGACAATAGCACCATCCCCTAAGCCACCTGTTGGTAAGCTGGGCTTTCCTAAACCTCTCCTCATTTATCTCCTCATTCATCCCAGTTAGCACAGGAACTGAGGCAATTACTACCTGTGCTCCTGTCCTGTGAAGTGGTCAGGTCAGTGCCTTAAAATCTTTTTTAATTACCCTGGTACTCCTTTTATTGATGTCATCACTGCCAACGTGGACAACCAACAGCGGATAATAGTCTGAGGGTTGAATAAGCTTAGGAAGTCTTTTGGTAATATCCCTCACCCTGGCCCCGAGAAGGCAGCAAACTTCCCTGTGGGATGGGTCTGGCCAACATATAGGGCCCTCAGTTCCCCTCAAAAGGGAGTCACCGATTACAACAACCCTTCTCTTTTTCCTCTTATCTGTAGTTGTAACCCGTCCGGTAGACTGGGGGTAACCAGAAGACCCTGTAGACAGATCTTTCTCCTGACTGTCCTCCATCAGACTTTCTGAGTCCAGGGCCATATACCTGTTTTTTAAGGGCACCCTGGCAGGTGAAATGGGTTGTGAGGGGGTGTTTTTGCCTCTACAACCAGGCATCTGTTTCCATTCCTCCCCATCCATATGAACTATCTGCCTGATGGCAGGAGGGACTGGGTTTCACCGCCTCCTGCTGGGCTTCTTTTGGGGTCGAAAGGGTGTGACTCCACCAGTCAATTTCCCTTTCACTCTCCCTTATGCTTCTGAGCCTTTCCACCTCTTTCTTTAGCTCTGCCACCAGGCACAGCAAATCATTCACCTGCTCACATCGTGTGCAGGTGCTTCTCACACTGTCCTCTGGTGGCAGTTCCAGGCTCAAACAGTCTATGCAGCCAGAGGCCTGAGTGGCTGCATCCTTTTTAGAGGGTTCTGTCTGTGTTGACAACCCTCTACTGGTAACAGGAGCAACAGCTTTCATTTTTTTGGAAGGCATGACTGCCTTGAGTTGTGGGGAAAGGTTAAAAATAAAAAAAAAAAAGGTGCCACAAAAATACCTAGGCTTATGCCCCTCCTGTATGAACTGCCGTGTAAACTGCCATGCCACACCCTCACTGACCTACCACGCCCCTGTTTGCCCACTCCTGTTCGCTGTGCTCCAGGTCACTTGCGCTCCCTAGAGATGTTTTTAAAGCCTTCTGAATCTCCTGCTAACGAGCAAGCCACACCTCCAACTCACCTCTGAGTCACGTGCTGACAGCTGAAGGAGCAGCAAACAAAGCCTGGTATATTAACTTCTAATTAATTGATCCACGTTGGTGATCACAGGATCCAGTAAAGTTTCTTCTCTGGTAGGTTTATCTGATTCCTGAACCAGGAAGCTGTCCTTGATGTACTCTCAGGGTCTCCTGGATTGCCTGCTATACTGATTTCCCATGGACCTGTCAGAATGGGTCCAGAGGAGAGCCTTGAAGATAATCAGAGGGCTGGAGCACTTCTCCTACAAAGACAGGCTGAGAGAGTTGGGGTGCTTTAGCCCAAAGAAAAGATGGCTCCAGTGACACCTCATTGAAGCCTTTCAGGACTTAAAGGGGGCTTATAAATGAAAGGGAGATTGACTTTATACATGGGCAGATAGTGATAAGACAAGTGGAAATAATTTTAAACTAATAGAGAAGAGATTCAGGTTAGATATTTAAATTCTTCAAGGGTGGTGAAGCACAGGAAAAGGTTGTCCAGAGCAGTACTGGATGACTCATCTCTGGAAGTGTTCAAGGCCAGGTTGGATAGGGTTTCAGGCAACCTGGACTAGTGCCCCTGCCTGCGACAGTGAGGTTTGAACTAGTTCATCTTTGAAGATCCCTTGCAATCCAAACCATCCTGTGAGTCTAGTATATATGTGGCACCATGATTAAACAGGGCACTCATGCAGGACTTGATAATTGTTCATTTTCAGCTGATTCTCACAACAGCATTCCTTTCAAGTTTGTCATGTCAATTATATCAGTGTTGTCCATAATTAGAGACACTGGCACATGTAAGCCAGAAAGAGTGCAAGAAACATGCTGCTGCATTTGCTACAGTTCTCCTGATTATGCTTAAAGAACTGCAGAAAAGTGAGGGAACAAAAAAGGATTCACGTTGTTCTTTGGGTAGTAAAAATGACCATGTGTCTTAATGAAGAAATACGTATATTCTGATGTAGACTTGACAAGTATTCTGTGATCTATCACACATCTCAGAAGATTCCTCATGGTTTATAATAGGGAGAATGCCATACATCCACTGTTACTGAGCTGAAGGGGTTGTTTTATTGTCTTTCACCCTGTGCACGGTCATTTGTACCCAACAGACTTTGTGCACAAGGCACCATGTCAAATCCTCTGCTATCATTCTTCCCTGATCAATAACTGCAGCCATGTGGCACTGTGGTTATGACAGAATCAGATATTGAAGAGCTGTATTTAAAAAGATTTAGATTATTGTGTTGCCTCCTCAGTGAATTGGCTCCCAAATCCACAGACAGCAACTAGTATGGGCCTATAAAGTTGAAGTGTCACCCTTGCATCCATAGATTGTATTTTGGGCATCAGTTTTCTGTTCTGTTTGGCTTGTTAGACTGAAACAAAGTGAGACAGTATCCTTCAGCAGGAAAGGTACTTCTTGACGCCCATCACTACGGCACTGAGGTGTCAATTCTTTCTTAATGAAAAAGAGCTGCCTGAGAGCAATAATTGGTCACAACAGATCGAGCAACTGGAGCAAGAAAACAGCTTGAAGTTATTAATTATCAGTGTCTATTCTATTTCCTCTATGAATGAGTAGATTACTTTGGTTGGAAAGTTGGAGGTGGCATAACATAGCATCATTGTGGTTTGATATATTTTTACACAAAAAAAAATATACACAAAACATGTCTTCAATATTGTTTTTGCTTCAAAAAATTAGCAAATGAAATACTGGCTCAGCTGCCCCAAAGAAGCAGAGAAAGAAGACAGTTGTCATAACACTGGGAAAAGTGTATGTCTGGGTTAAAATCTGGGGAAGAATGTTCTTCTGTCTTATGATGGGGGGGGGTCACCTGTCCTAAAAAAATCTAATGTACTGCATTTGTCACAATCACAATCTCTATTTACTTTTCCCCTAATTGGGTAAGAAATATCTAAGAATATAAGTCTTATGCCAAATTAAAGCTAATAAAAGTAGGCGAACTTTGACCAATAGCCATCCTGCTGGATGTGAAGCAAGTGATTAAGAAGAAGCCTTTGTGCCATGTCTACACTGTTATGTAGAATCCCTTTCATGGTTTTGGTGTATGGAGAAGATTTAGGCTGAAAG
The DNA here is from genome assembly GCA_021164005.1 of Willisornis vidua nigrigula. Classification (NCBI taxonomy): domain Eukaryota; kingdom Metazoa; phylum Chordata; class Aves; order Passeriformes; family Thamnophilidae; genus Willisornis; species Willisornis vidua. The sequence continues at coordinate 16,268,490 of JAJPCS010000033.1, forward strand.
GTGTCATATTCTTCCAGTAACAGCTTCTTGTCTGGGGACATGTCACACCAGTATATATTTGCTTGGGTTTACACTCTCTCATGTTTAGGCAGCGGAAAAGAGTGAAACCTGTGACACAGTATTTTACTACCTTGTCCCAACTTCTTTTCAGTTAGTTTTTTTTATTTGTTTGTTTTGTGGGTTTTTTTGTTTTGTTTTCTTTTTTTTTTTTTTTCAGATTACATATCCTTCCCAGATGATACAAGTCACTGAGGCTAGCTAAAATGTTGCCTTAAATATTTTTCATGGGCAATTTAGGGGGTTGTATGCACATAAGAATTACATGCTTAAATACGTATTCTGCATGTAGTGATACTTGGGCACTTTTACCCCACTATTTCCCTGCCCACAATAAAAGCACTAAGATAATTCCACATGAACAGAAATAAACATTGTCCTCTTCTGAGCTTTTAAAATCTAACCATTAAGAAAAAGGAAGAAATTATTTAAAACGGCAATAGCCTTTCTCCCATGGTTTCTGAAATTTAATAGAAAATTTAATTAAAGTGGATAAATAGAATTGTAATAATTTTATTAAAATGAAGATAAAAAACCTGTGTCCAGTGATATCTGGGAAAGGAGGTGATTTTATTCAGTGGGACAAAATTTCCCAGCATTTCAGAATTTTGTTTACCATAATAAAAAAACAGGAAAAAAATGTATAAAATACAGTAATTTGCCCAGCAAAGCAGAGAAGAAACCACTGAGTGTGGGAAACTGTCACAGTTCTTCCAAGTACTCTGAGTCACTTATGGCTCAACAGTGGTTGATAGTTAGAGTAGACAAAAAAGCCAAGATATCAGGTGGAAACACTGCATCCTGGAAGCAACCACCAGCTAGAAGAGGTTACAAGATACTCAGTGAGGTGAGAGCCTCACATAGCCTCAGAACTTCTCCTAGTCTCTCTCTTCTGAATTTCTTTTAAAATGTAGTGGTAGAAACATCAAACAAACTACTTAAAGAATATCTGTCTTTACTCAATTCCTACAAGAATATTAACATCAACAAATATTCCCAGACTACTGGAGTCCTAGTCCTTCATACATTTAAAAAGAGGTATAGATGAAGGAAAATTATTGCAATCTACCTCCTTATGGGCAGCAGAGTTGATAGGATCTGATATCTCAAAAATACAAAGAAAGATATTTTTTCATGGAGAAGTAAAGGAATGGCAATGATACTCTGAGAGTATTCTAATCTTTCTATTTTAGAGTTTTACCATTTGAACCTTTACCTGAAAAAACCCAAACCCAAATCTCTCCATGCACCCCCCAAAAAAACCCAAAAAACCCCCAAACTAAACCCCTCTCAAAATAAAAAAACAAAACAACCACTAAAAACAAACAAACAAACAAACAAACAAACAAAGGGAAAAAAGAACGTGAAGGATATGCTCATTTCCTTCTATGTTTTTTGTTAGCTTAAGATGAATTAATGTGCATTTATAACCTGGGTTTCATTTTAGCAGGAAGCCTTTGCTAGCTTTCTTTCAAGGCATAGTTCCTCACAGAAATTTCTCTTTAACATATTAGCCAATGCATGTTTATGATACTATTTAACCCTACTCATTTTGGAATTTAAAGACACATATCCAACATAAAATCTTCCCAAAGTGCATAAATATGCAACAAATCAGGCCTTAAAAGAACAAAATAGTGTTCTTTTTGTGCAATAGTCTCACTCTTTACTTCATAAGGAACTATTCTGTTTTCTGATATTTGTTTATACAGAGTATACCACCTATTCTATGGTTAATAGAAATTTTATGAGGTTTCTTTTCCTTTTTTGCATCAGTGGTACTGATCTGCAAAGCTGTTAAATGATTTCATAAGCAAGTGAAAAAAAAATCTGAAGTATAAAAAAGCAATTTCTCATGTCTCTTTGTTTAAAGACACCTACTCTACTATCCACTGTATTTTTTTTTAAACCTTGACCTTTCACATATTTTTAGGTACAGAAATAGCCCTGTCTTTTTCAGTCATTGTTTTCTGCACTACAACTTGATTACAGTTGATTTGTGTACTTCTATTCTGCTGGTATTCAAAAATATTTTATTTTTATAATCTATATGGCACAAAAACTGTATATATTTTCTGTGTAGAGAAGACAATGTCTTAGCACACCTCTGTTAATACCTCTAGAATTACCTACTTTCTGTTAAAAGACTTTTGCCAATGTAAATATGCCTCAAAGTTGTTTTTTGAATGCAGGTTACTTCTAGTTTTTCCCCTGATTCCTCATTATTGATAAGATACAACAACAGCCTAATCTTTATTTCTGAGTATATGCATAGTCCAAATAAATACCAAACTTCAGTTCAGATACAAACTGATAAAGACTGATAGAGTTATCAGCAGTGAAAAGGACAAATCTTGGTCTATAGTATTTTGGTATGTCAAGAGGGAAAAACCAAAAAAGAAAATAATATCCTAGAAGTTGCATACACACATTCAAGTTGTGCATTCTGATGTGCTCCAAGCAATTTATGAATACACAAATGCGACTGAAATCAAAGGAGATTGAAGGAAGAAATTGTACTTGAACAAACTGTTAAGAGTATGTAAATCATATAATTTTCATTTCACGCATACACGGAAACATGTGTTCTAGCACGACATGTACTTCCCTTTCTTCCTCTCCAGTTCACTTAATTTTTTAAAATAAGATTTAAATTTCTAAGGAGTTACATTCTGAACTGCAACATGTTGTTGTTTGTTGGTTTGGTTTTTTTTTATTATGTCACATGAAAGGGAGGAGTGAGACAGAAATGCAAAGATTTCTAGTCTTAACTGTATTAATATAAAGTTAATAGCTATAAGCACCCTCGGGATAATCAAAACCTTATGAGTCCAGCACTGCCTATTGAAACCAGGATAGAACACAGGCTGGAAAGATTTTTGACTCCCTATGAGAGCCTCACTTAAAGCCATCAGCTAAATAAGCACTTCTAGAAAATTAGAACCTTATTAAACCAACACTGCCTAACAACATGGCTAGCACACAGATTGAAAGGTGTTCTAACCTCTGCTTATGAGGCAAGACTTAATAGCAAGGAAAGAACTATCCTCCCGATAGCTCCCGAATAACATTTATTAATACAGGTACGTGACAATGACTATATGTGTTACTTAGTCGGTGATAACCTTTAGCTGCAGGATGGTACAAAATACCCCAAAACACACTGGCACAACACACATTTTACAGGCCACCCCAGCAGTATACCACTCCTATGACACACTTAACTAACAGAGGATTACTAAACAGAAACACTACAGTTCAACACCACATGTAACCCAAAGGAAAAGCAACAGGAAAAATATAGCCGCTGCCCATTAACATGTATACACCCAGTGAGCTATAACAAATTATAATTAATAAGGCATAGGAAAATAAAGTAACAGTTTGGTTGCTTACCCCTGCAATGTCAGTGGAATGAGGGAGACAGGGTAGCTTGTGGGTTGCCCTCCAAGACATGGAAGTTTTTCTCCCCAACTTGCAGTTAAACTGCACTTCTTTTTATACTATTTTTTCTTTCAGGTGGTATTCTGTGACTATAGTCAAAATGTTCTGAGGGGTGATACAGATGCCTGAGGGGTGGGCTCCTTCAGCCTGAAGGGTGCCACAGGGTATGCCAAAGAAAGGCCATGCTAATTTAATAACATTCCATTCTATGGTAACACCATCACTTATCCGCATCCCTCCGGGGGGGCTGAGACGTTTCCCTCAACTCTAAGGGCCATCACCCCACAAATGATCTAAAAGGCTGGCTGAATTTTACACAGTAAAACATGAGAAACTTTAGTCAGTCCATCCAGTAATGAAATCTAAAACTACAAAAATTTCAAGTGTTTTCATATTTCTTCTATATCCTTTCTCACTTTTCCACTGCAGTGTAATACAGTGAGCTGAGTGGAGCAGACAATCTGACTGACAGAAGCTGGAAGCTCGTTCGGAAGAAAACCCACCTAAACCTTTACAGCCAAGCAACACTTAAAAAATCATGCTAAGCCAGCTGAATCTTTGACCTTAGAGTCTCAGATTTTATGTTGTGTTCTTTGATGCATTTATTAAAATAACTAATTATTTTTTGATTTATAGATTAAAATAATTTAACAGCCTTTTGCTTAAGACTAACACTGCAGATAGTTTTGTTTCTTTTTACTTGATATACAAGTGATATTCTCCTAAAAATTCTGCAATAGTCAATTGAGATCAGATTTTATGGGATTTTGATGCCCAAAGAAGAATCTATTTGTCACATCTTTGAAAATGAGCCCCCAAATCTTTTTTCCCATATGAAGGTCATCATATGTTTGTGGGACCCATCATCCCAAGTGAACTGTAAAAAAAAGTTTTGTTCTTTCATGATGCATTTTTTTCTGGTTTTATTTCTACACAGTATCTAATTGAGCATAAAGGCTCAGAAAAACTCTTCCACAGAATATACATGTACACACACACAAAAGAGCACAAGGTTTCCTTCAAAGAGAATGGGATTTTTATCCTAATTTTTGTCCATAGATGTGAAGTATCGAGAAAACTGCATGCTGATGACATATTTTCATATGACAGCTTCTGAAATAAGTTCTGAACATGAACCATAACTGTGTATGAAATGGGGAAAAAAGTTTGCTTATTTTGCAGTTTCATCAAACAGATATTGATCAGATTTGACCTGAACTCTTTACAGATCTGCAAATGTTGACGATTCATGTAATGCTTTTCAACCAGAATGAATATTCTTAGACAAAATCTGTTTCATACAGAAGTAGAAGCTGGATGAAGATGAAAAGGCAGGACATTACAATTTGAAGCATGTGTACAATAGCCTAGCAACAGTCTAAATATTCAGTCTATTTTTTCTTCTGTACTTTCAATGTGAATTTTAAATTATCAAATCTCTGATATACTTGTGCTTTAGCAGCACTTTAAGTCCTGCAGTGAATAATGTAAACATATCTCTGCTTTCACATCAAATATAAAATAATCACAAAATAAAAGACATAACAAAGAGTGATTCAATTCTAGTTCCCAATAACTTAAGTAATAAATTGGATACTGCATATGGCATTTAGAAAGTTCTTTAGAATTTTATTAGACAAATTCCTTCTTTCCCTGCCATCTTTGCAAGGAAGTTGTGTAAAGTAATGGCGCATGTATTTTATGTTCTTTACAAGCCCAGAAAATTAATTCATAGGAAAGATATAAATACCTGCATACTTAAGAAAGTATAGTACATTAACCTGACTAACAAGGACTTCTGTGTCAGATAAAGCTCATTAGAATTGAATGGAAAAAGAGAGTTAATTTACAGGCCACCAATATTAATAGCAGTGTTTTTGCTAAGTTTGGGGGAAAATTCCAGAGAAATGAAATAATCCTCTGTTTTCTTTGGGATTGGTTTTTTGTTTGTTTGTTTGGTGGGTTGGTGGGGGTGGGGTTTTTTGTTTTTATTTTTTTGTGGGTTTTTTGTTGGTTTTTGGGGGGTTGTTCTTTTGTGATTTTTTTTTTTGTTATTGTTTCTTTTTGGTTTTGGTTTTGGTTTTGGTTTTTTTTTTTTTTACTTCATAAAGGAAAAGAACAATTATCCTTAACAACAAAAACAACAAAATAGTTTTCAGATTTATCCTTGTAATTTTATCAATTACTTCAGTGAGGTAACGTGTGGTAATTTTCTTTTGCAGCATGATAAAATGTTTGTATGATAACTTTTGGTCTTGAGAAATTTCTTCCTTTGGAGAGTTTGCAGACCTCTACTGAAGTAAACGGAAAACTTCTTGCTATGTTGGGTTTAAAATCATTTCTGTTTCATATATTCTGTAATAATATTGGAGCCTGGGAAAAAAGAGACAATTTTACCTTTAACTTAAAATTTACATTTCCTATTCCACATCCATTGTAAATGAGAGCAACTGTAAGATTACATAAGCAGATATTGACATGGCCTTTAAAGCTAAGGCAATTGTTTCAAACTACTTCTCCCCATTTCCTACATCCCAACAGCAACCAAGAATAATTGTGTTCAGTGGGATCTCTGTGAATTGACCAAGAACTTAAAAACATATGAGAAAATCAGTCAAAGAACAGTTACTAATAATCCATTGACAGTGGCAGTGACCACTGTGACCTATACTAGTGATTTCTAGTGTGTCAAGAAAGGCATGTCTGTTACACACTGAATAGGATAAGAAAAAATGGTAAGAAGAAATAGGTAAGACATTAGAGTTTTTTCGGGTTTGTGTTTTTGGGGTTTTAGGGGGTTCTTTTTGCATGTGTTCTAGCAGATCTTTTATTTTACTTTGTTATTTTTGTTATTGATGATATGTAAAAGCATAAATACTTAGTAGCAGGGGTTGGTATGGACACAACAGTAGAATAGGGTTGGGCAAGTTTCTGATATCCATTTTCCAATGAAATATTTATTTTCATCCATTGTTTCTTTAACAATTATTTTTCTTCTTTTTTTTTTTTTAGAAAAAACTTCAATAGAATGATCATGTCATTCTCAAATGAAGAAGAAAGATGAAACCATTAATTTATTAATATTTTTAAAAATACATACATAATTTAATGCCATCATAAAAAAAAACAACTAACAAACCAAAAATAAGAGTCAGAAAATCAACCTTGCCTGTTAGTCTGTAAGCAACTTTCAAGGGGCAATAATTGTTGGGTGAAAACCAACAAAGTTCCTTATAAAGAACAGGATATAATCACTATTCCAAAACCCCAAGGATTGTCATGTGAGCCTCTGGTTTATGTTAAAGGAGATTTTCTCTCACTATATGTTAAGCTGTATCTACCTGAAAATGAGATTAAACCGAACTTTTCTTTTAAAGCTGAATTTAACTTGAGGAAAAATCATACTCCCAAGAGATGCAATGACATTCGCAAAGGTACGAAAGACAGAATATCACCAAGATTGCATATCATCATTCTAATAATAATTTGCCCTAGGCTGTGGCCATGGTAGGACTTTTTAATCAATATTTTCAAAGTATACTTAGTAAAAAATGAAAGCTGTCTTCTTGCTTTCCATTTCACATTTTATGCCAGTTGGTTAACTTTAATTGGTGCTATTCCTTAATAAAATAAATTAATTAAATAAAAAAAAATTGTGACTATTCTGTGCTTCAAATAAAATAAATATTTTTAGGTGGTACATTTTAATCTTTCAGAAAGACTGAATCTTTCAGAAAAATAGAATATATTGACCAGAAGTAATTTTTTTGTGACTGTAAAAAGCCCCCAACAAATATCAACAAGTAAAAGAACCACAGAACTCATTCCGAATTTACATATGACCTTTTACTGTGTCATGACCTGCAAAATATCTATCCAAACCATTTCACATGCTAGGGAACCCTGTACTGAGAGGAATAAAAGATAAATTTGCTGTATTGCTCTTCTTATTATATTAGAGTTATGCTTAAACTTTGCATTGAAAAACTAGGAAGTTCAGTGCTTTTAAGAAAATATTATGTCACCTTGAAAATGTATGAATACACATTTGCATACATGCATGCATATATGTCTATCTATAAAGCACAACACAAACATAATGACCAAACAGGATCAAATCTGAATGCATTCAGGAAGAATAATATGCTTTTAAATGCACATGCCCATATATGTTTGTATTTATTTTTACGTAAGTAAGTAATTAAAAGTAAGATTTTCAGATACAGTGTCAAATACAGTATCTAGACTAAGGTTTTTCCAGTGAACATGCAAGCAAATCCACATAAATACACCTTATAATTTGTGGCACAGCATCCAAAGGGATTCAGTTAAAATGGCATTTTAAGATAACATCTGCAAATTCAGTCTCCAAAAGGAATAGTTTTAAGATGGAAAAAAAAAAAGTTTGCTGTTACTGCTTTTCTACATAATGTCAGTGAATACCATAAAAATTCAAAATTATGACATTTCTGGGATAATGAATTTTGATGCCCCACACACAAAATTATGGACAAGAAAATTATTTTCATGTGTCAGCTAGCAGAAAAAGACATCACAAGCTTGACCTAGTTAGAGCAGCCAGGACCAACTTATTACTGTGCATGTGTAACAAAAACTGTGTATTCTATACCCTCTACATAATTTCTAACAAACTGTTAATAATGGATCATTTGTAGCAGCTGCCCAGGGCACACCTGATCCCTCTGGCTACAAGCTGGGTGTTAAAGAACCCTATGAGATACGGTCTTCACACTAACGACTCAGGGGTGGTAAGTCACCTGCAAGAGAGATTAGCACCTTTGCACCCAGCCTGAGGGGTCATGTCTGCTCATTGGCCATCAACAATTCCAAAAGTTTCCCACAACTCACAGAGTAAATCACCCATTGTCAAACTCCTGGCCCCAGTCGAGGTACTGGGCATTCTCATCTGAATTTAAGCATAAATAATCTTAGCATTTGTGGACTTCTGGTACCACTCCTCTGATCCAAAGGAGGATCAGAACCTTGACCAGACTGCTATTATCCTCATAAACAGGGTTTTTTTTTCCTTTCCTTTCACTTTGTACTGAGGGGGACCACATGGGTGTCATAATAGGGGCTAACAAACGCTATTCTGTTTGTGCCCTGGGGTACCAAGTTATACTTCTAGTTTTTGTAGGTTAAAATCCATTTTTCTTCATATCATTGCATTTATTGCAATATTCTTATTAAATTGTAACTCTGACTTATAATGTCTTTTGAGTTGAGTTCATTTCTACTGCTGGTGTATCTTTAACCAAGCACAAAGATGAGCATAAAATAAAGGTGAAGCTCACTCTCCATGTCTGCTTCCTACCTTAACACTGCTTTCGCAGACATAATACTACCACAAATGTGAACATGACAACTATGGAAAGTTATCAGACTTGATTCAGCTGCTTAATATCTTAAGAATAGGGATGCACCTTTCAAAACTTTAATGATTTCATGTTATCCTTTACAGACTCCTGTCAGACCATCCGCAAGGTGTCAGGATACACATGTTCCTATTTCCTCCCCTTGCATTAAAAATCCATAAACTATTAATTATCTCTATTGTAAGATTAACTGGCTGATCCTTGTGGGTTTTTTTAGCAAATTGTTAGAGGTATTGAAATTTTATGTTACTTCTTCAATCATGTGAGGCACTAGATAAATAAAGTTTATGTGTCAAAGGATTGCAAAACATTAAGAACTGAACTTGCAGAAGACCAGAAAAAATATAAGAAGAAATAGGTAAGAGAAAAGTTCGGGTGTTTGGGTTTTTTTTGTAACTTTTTAAAAAAACAAACTTCATTGCTATGATCACATAATTCCTAAGTGACAAAGGAAGTTGAAATCATTAATTTATTATTTTTAATAAATACATCATTTAATATTATCTTTAAAAATAATAATAAGATGGAGAAAATCAGTGTTACTAGCTGACAAAGTCAATAGCACTTAGATTTCACTGTGATCTGGTTTAGAAGATGATTAAATCAGGCATACCACAAGCTTCTGTTTTAAAGTCAATAATGGGATTTAATGCCCGATCCAAATTTTTCAAGGATTCTTTGATATTTCACTCACTGACTGTAATAGTCTAAGTTCTATTTCAGTGATTCTACATCACCATTAGGTATATAAATTGCAGGCCAATAAAAAAAAATGTAAGAAAGTTCTCTGACTAATCAGCTATACATACAGTTTACAAACAACCCTGAGGAGAATCCCACGTCTAATTCACACAATTTGAACTTTAATAATCATGAAAGGAAGTAATTAGACTCTGTTTACCTTTATTTTTAATAGATTGGAAGTACTGCAATATTGGAAATGAGCCCTCTTTCATATTAAATCCCTAACAGCTGTATTATTTTAATTACTTTTTTTAAGTCATGCAGCAGAGGATTTCTTGTTGATTTTTTTTTAATTAATTTTTCTTATTTATCTGGGTTTTGGTGTGTTGGTTTTGTTTATTTCCACCTGTATTTCCCATAAAAGTTTTATTTTGGTTGTGCATCATTTGGAGATTTTTATTTTTTACCATAATTTTGTTATATTTATCAATGATTTAATGTAATTATCTCTATTGCCTCTTATATTCAGTGTTTTAGCATATTTTTGAAACAATGGCTTCTCAAACCATGAGATACCACTGTCTTTACATACTTCTTTCTTTGAAAAATAAAGCTTTGTTATACACAATACACACACACACATATATATATATATATACTTGTGTGTATTTCATACAGGATCAGTTCTTCAAAACATAAGGGGAAAAATACTACCTGGAATGTTATATTAAGTTATATACGAGTATTGTAATGAGTGTTCTCTAACAGTCACTTCAGTGTATTGTCATTAAACATCTCCAATGTTTCCTCAACCACCAGAAATTAACAAACTTAATGAGGCAGATATCTATACAATTAACAGTTCTGACAATACTAGGTTTTCTTATTAATAAGGAATTTCTAGGAGTATAGAAGTTTTATAGAAATCTCAATAAACCCTGTTTTCCTTCACACATTCTGATATCTAGAAAAAAATAAAATTTGAGGGATTTTAGTTTAAAAACACTTTACAGACTTAGAATAGACACTTCTAAATCTAGTGTAGACTCTTTTTAAATTACCAACTGCAAGAATGATTCTACAATTTTTCTGCACAACATGTGAGATAGCAATAAGGAATTTCACTCCTTTAGTACTCTGAGCAAAGGAACAAGAAAAAATCTTATTGAAAACCAATAGAAATAGGATGAAAACAAACCCCATCAGATGTGTCCAAATGCTAAGAAAAAATAATTCATGTGATTTTTTTCATTAATAGTAAACAATTTCATATTTTTGACTTCCACTGGAAATCTTTGAAACAGAAATACCACTTAAAGCTCAAAATTTGTAGCTCAGTACAAAAGCGGCAACAGGACAATATATCATTGATTCTTCCATGGTGCTTTTTGAACTACCACCTTCACACGATGAGTGCATCACAATGCATAGCTGACAGATCTGTTCTACCGGGCTTAGGTTTCCACTGTCTAGAAGTGTTTGCTGCCCATGTACAAAGAGCATGACAATTATTTTTGTTAACAACTGAGGTTTACTCATGAGTTTGATCTCAATTGCATGTTAATCATATTGTCCTTTGTTATGAAACATGTGCTTTACTTTGTTGTATTTAATGTTATGAACCAAGCTTAAAACACAGGAGAACACTTTTTTTAACCTGTTTAAGCTAGTTTGTCTCAATAGCTTTATTACACTAGTCATGAAATTATTTCAGGGACATTCTAAACATCAACATGTGTTGTTCAAATGACTTCAATTTAAATATAATGTTTCAAAAAACCCCAACTTGGTAGATTGAAAAGAATAAAAATTGGTTTACAGCAATCGTGTGTTTCCAATAATTTTAGTTTTCATTATAACTGCCATCTGTCTTATCTTTCAGTCCCCCAGATTGTCACATTCAACTCCTAGTAGTAGGAAATCATTTTGATGAAATCCTTAATATAATAGTATTACTCTTTTCTGCCACTTGGCCCTTATTAATTTTCAAAAGATGGTTTCTCACAAGAGACTTAATATACAGAAATGCAGTTTATGTCTGGAGATTCTAATTTTTGCAGATTGTTACCTCTTTGGTTTGGATTATCTCTTGCAGTCTGAAATTATGTCAGCTTCTGTGTTTGATGGCTATGCTAACATTAGTCTCAAATTGCAACATTTTCAAGTTACAGTTAGCATTAAAGTACAGTTATGTCATGATCTCTTCAGTCAACACATACAACAAACAACCCCCCAAATGAAATAATTTTATTGTTACATAGTAAAGGATAAAATTTCTTCCTTCTCATAATGTCTTGAAACAAAAAGAAATTGATTAATCACTGATATTACCAGTTGACATTATCACAGACTGGGTAGAACCTCTTTTTTTTTTTTTTTTTCATGTTCCAGGAAACATAGTCATATTCTATAACACAGTTATTTACAGAACCATTCCAATTCAAAAATAATAACTTACCCTGAGCGTGCAGGTTTGAAATTCAACCAAAAATGCTCTATCCTGAGATCTGAAAAACACAGAAGAAAAGCTTTCTATCACCACTGACAATAAATTGTCAGACAATAGATATACAGTAAAACAAGTAAATGGTAGTTCAATACTGCAAGTAATTAACATACATATTCATTATATGAAAATCAATGGACTTAAACCTCATATGGAACACTTTGAAACAAGCACATTTTATGTCAGAAAAGCAACCAAATAAAGGCCTAAGCTTTCAAATGTGCTAGGTCTTCCTCTCCCTAAACCCCAAGAGTGTTATGAAGAAAAATTAATTTTGAGCTGTCTCCTGCAAAAGAGAATTTGTGAATTTCCATGGAAACCAATAAACTCCAGGGACATCTGGGTAGAAAAGTTCAGATTGTACACCAGAGTCTTTCAAATTATTACTTGAGAAGTGTATTTGAACATAATTAGATCCTTTGGAAAACAAATTATTTTAATGCTCAGAAGACAGCAGAGAAATCCAAAGTATTGGCTTTAAGAGTGGAAATCTAAATAATTAAAATAATAATAAATTATATACTTTTCGTGTTTGAAAGGGATCAAAATGCTGTGTGACAGTAGATGAAAGTGCATTGAAGTACAAGCAATAGAGCCTGACTGAGTGTGGATGTTTGTAAATCTGTGGATGCAAAAAAGAAGGAATGTCTTCTATAAAAGCAGAGGAAGAAAATGGATTAGTGCAGCAATCTCCTTTATGATCATCAAATACAAATGATTCATCATTGAATTAACATTAATTTCACGGTCCTGGATGTGTTTCTTTATAATTGCTAAGATTTGTTAAATTTATCAATACTATAACCATAGTTATTCCATTAATAAGTTTTGAGGTTACCCATTAGGTTAATAAGAACAATCTAAAATTGATTTTTCTAATACAAATTGGTTTCCAACTCTTTGTGTGCAGACATTTTTCACTTTCTGGTGCAACATTAATGAAGATTAATGTTCAAAATTTGAAATCTGGTAAATAAATATTAAAAAATACAGAAAGTAAAAATGTGTCTCGAACAGCAGAAAAGAAGGATGTATAGAAAAATTATGCACAACCATGATAGGAAATTTATGTTGGTTTTACCCTGATAGTAATTAAAAGAAAAATATTAGATACTATATTGGTAATCTCTATGAATTTGAGGAAGTATGATTCTGTAATCTTAAAGTTATTCAAGACATCCTGTTCGCAGATTACCCACTCAGTGCTTGCAGTGTTGTCAACTTTTAGCAATATTTCCATAGTGGTTACATTAGAGAAATGAGTTTTGTATTTTTCAGATTTTTTTTTTTGTTTTGTTTTATGGGTTTTTCTTTGATTGCTTTTTGGTTGGTTGGCTTGTCAGTTGTTTACCTTTTTCAGGGGATTGCTATTGGGTTATGTTGTTTGGGTTTGGGTTTTGTTTTTTTTTTTCATTGTTTAAGAATTGGCACACTGTTTTCCCAAAATATTTTAGGCATGTACAAAAATAGAAACAGAGGATAAAAATGTATGTAATTAACCATTCTTTCTATTAAAATAGTGAGTTTACTTTATTTTTACAGCTTCTAACAAAGGCTTGAGCCGAATATTTAAAAGTGAAAGTCAAAATGGGTCCAGCAGAACCTTGTCAATGTCTCCCAGTTAGATTCCTCAGAATTTCTATCACAAAAATACATTCATGTCTTAGGTCTCTCAACCTTCTGAACAGTCTGTTCTGTCAATGCTGAAGTCATCATGCAATACTGCCATTATATTTCTGCAGTGAAACAGCAAGAATACATAAAAAGCCTCCCCAAAGTTCCTATTTTAAAGGTTTAACTTACTCTTATCTCTCAAAAAAAAAAAAAAAATTCCCATGACATTATTTTGTGCATTGTAATTTTCTTCCCTTCTCTTGCTGTGCGACAGCAGCAGTACTTGATCACTAATAGGAGAATGACAGCACCAGTGAAAATATGCCACTTTATCCAACTACACTTTACAAGCAAACAGTCTTAGTTAATCTGAGGCTCACAACATCTTTTTTTCTATTTTATTGTTTTGAATCTCTGTGGGCACAATTTTGTTACTATTTCACTATAGTTTTGACCAGTCAAAAAAAAAATTACATAGGATTTAAACTGGGTGTAAAAACCTATGTATTACTACCCTCCCTATAGCATCAGTTGATTGTAGCAGCACTATGATCTGTCCAAAGAAAACAGTTAAGTGCTTTAAATGAGGTAATTGTAGGTTATTAATCTTAGTTTTGTTGTGAGCTAAATTATTGATCTAGAAAAGCTGGGAATTGTGTCCACAAACTTTCCTGCTCCAAAAATTAATCTTGGAAGTTTCAGTTAAGCATTCTTAGGTTTAGATGAAAAGTTCTATTTTTATATATTACTTCTATGTATATAAAACAAAATATCATAAGACAGTTCATTATATTACATTGCCAGCAAATTAATTGCATTTTGGAGAGAACAGGAATTCTACCTCCTGGAAGTAATTTGGTTTTATTTAAAGTAAAAAGTGTTTTATTCTCTAAGTTTGCAAACACTCTACTCAAGGGCATTATTCAGTGACATCTAAGTGCTTAGCCAGTTCCCATTATTGCAGGATATTTCAACAAGAATTGTTGAGATTTTAAGGCTTATTTTCCCAAATTTATTTAGGCTATTATAAAATAAAAATGCTTTATTCTATTGAGATTATTACTTAATTAAAAATCATTGATAATGATCATTAACCACGTAGACTACTGCATTTTCAGTCTGCTTTTCTAATTCTCCTTACTTAAAGGCACCAGGCAGTAACCATTACTCTATAATTACTCAGCACTGTGCCACTCTTTTAGTGGGTTAGGGGAGAAAACAAAAGTATTAAAATGCTCTTCTCAATGTTCTTTTTACAATTTGAATTTAAATCACAGCAGAGAGAAAAAATTCACTGCTTTTATGATGGTGATTACCAAGAAAAATTCCAGCAGAAATTCTAACTCTGTATACCACTTTGTTTTCATTAATTCTTGTTTCCTTGTGCAAAGGTTGCACCAAATATCAACAAAGTTAAATAGTTAAATTCAGTCCCAGAAAAAAACCCAAACACAACATTGTCTAAAATCTTACTTCAGTTCCAGTACTAGTATCTTGAGGTATTCATTCAAAAAGGAGGACATAATTAAAAATCAGTTTTCAGAATAGGCTATGAAAGAGGAATTTTTAAAAAAATTCATTGAATTGTAATTTTTTACAGCAATATCTAGTTAATTTTTGCATGTCTGAAGTATTTTTTCATGAAGAAAAGGAGGTTTGAGGGGGATCTTATTGCTCTCTGCAAAGACCTGAAAGAGGGTGGTAGTGAGGGTAGGTCAGAGTTAGGTGGAGGTCAGTCTTTTCTCTCAGGTAACAAGAAAGAGACAAGAAGACCTGTCCTCAGGTTGTATCAGGGGAGATTTAGATTGGATATTAATAAAAACTTATTTACTGAAAGGGTAGTCAGACTTTAGAGTGGGTTTGTGAGGGAAGTGGTGGAATCACCATTCCTGGAAATGTTCAAAAACGTGGAGATGTGGTACTTGGGGAAATGGTTTAGTGGTGAACACAGCAGTACACTTGATTATCTCAGGCAACTGTTCCAACCTTAATGATTCTATTATTCTATGAATACAAGATCCTTCTTTCTTTTTAAGAAATTTCTTGAATTTTTAGAGAGAGAACATCATTAAAAAGAGATAGATAGTAGTTTCATAGATTATTGTATTATCTAGTTCTTTCACAAATGGAAACATATTCAAGTGAAGCTTAAAGTAAGAAAAATAGGAATGCATTTTATTTAGGACCACTCTAGAATTTTCCTGATAACTTCATCCCCTTCACGTAAAAAACTGCCAAATACTACCTGTTACCAAATGTATATTAAATCCATGTGCTTTAATTATGGAAATATTCCAAAAATAGACACTTCACAAACTTTTTCTATTTTGCTGAATGAAAATCTTTGTCAATCTCATAACATTTCTTGAAAAGACATAAAAAATGTCTGCTGAAGACATTAAATTTTATAATCTCTTTTTTGTAATCTCTTCAGTGAATATTACAAACAAATTTTTTACAAAATACAGGTTTACATAGATCAAAATCTAAGAATTCAAAAAAGTATGCAATACAATTATCTTATTGAAATGATATTCATAATAACTGACACAAACTTCTTGGCAGATAATCTATACTTGCATAAAATACCTCACTTTCCCTTTCCTCTCTCTATTAACATTAGTTGAAAAACTAGCTTTGTTGCCAAAACATTACAGTTTGGGTTTCCGTGACACAGCATAAACCCCATATTTTACATGACAATGCTCACAAATGCTTTCCATTAAAGACTAACTTTTTCTTGCAATATTCCTTTGTTTGGTCCTGAAATTTTGATGGTTTGAGGAACATAAGTGTGGGATCTATTAAAGATTTGGACTGTGCTATACTGGAACTTGTACTATCAGACTCTGTTAAAAAATTGTGCTTCTGCAATCTATCTAACGATTCTTGTTCTATTTCTTTGCTTTTTGTGGTGGTACTTTTTCATTTTTCTTGCACACTGTTGTTTTCAGATAAGCTGTCTAATTTGCCAGGATTTTTGTAAATTCTAATCCTACCCTCTGGGGCCTTTAGAGTCCTGTCCATTTATCGATCAGCCTCACAGTTTTTAAAACCTATGGTTTCTTCTGTCATTCATATATCTTTTCCTTTAGCCACTGAATAACAACACGGCCAAAACAGCCCCCTGTGGAACTCCACAGCTGAAGTAATAATAATGATACCTTGTTAACTGAAAGCAATTTTTTCAAACAGTTGGTGGTTATGTTTGATTCACATTTGGCTAGTCTGCTTAAAAGAATGTGATAGCACACACACCCTACACCCCCCATAATAAAAATGTAGTTATACAGTTATTTCCCTTTTTTTTTTTACCCCTAGTGGAAAAGATCATGCTTTAGCAATTAATAAATAAATCTGCCTTATAGAGTCAAAGGCATAAAGAACATTTCAGAAAATATAATTCTCATAATTAACACCGTTTATAAACAGTATGGATTTTCCTCAAGCTGCATTGATATTAACATTTGGTTCCAGCACCATGTTGGTAATTTTAAAATCAAAGTTGAAGGTGGCTTGTAATTTCAGTTCTTCATAAATGGTTGTATATAAAACCTCTAGTATGGGTTAAAAATGTATATATAGGTATTAGAGTACACATTAGACTGTAAGCAGACACTTCCCAATAATATGCCTGTGACCATGATGTTGATTTTAAATAGAGGACAAATCTAAACAAGCATGACTGAAACATTTCTGGTGCGATTTATCTAATTTTCAAAATAAGAATGGTTTATGCCAGTTTAGTCTAACATCTTTCATGTTTGACTCAGTTCTTACTAACATTTTGAATTCAGAGAAGTCAAACATGTTCCCACATGAAAGGGCTGAAGTTCAACAGCATTTAGATAAAGAATTGTTTGGTTTTTCCTTTCTTTCATGCAGTTGTACAGGTCTTCAAACTTGCAAGTGTCCATGAGAAGTACTGGATACCCAGTTATGTTACCATCTTTGTAACCTGCAGATAAAATAAATTGTAACATACCAATTGCCTTTACAGGGACTGCACATAAATTCTGGTTTTCTCATTCATAAACAAGTTGAAACTGTCTTCTCAGTTTAAAAAGTTTTGACTACAACCTGATTAGTTAACAAACTATTCACAAGTTTAAAGCCTGTCGTTGAGAAAGAAGAGCTGACACTTCCTTAATGGAAAAGTGAACACAATTGTATTGTGAACTGGAAGGGACCTAACCCTTGGTACTAATAGAGGCATGACACGTGACAGGATGAACAATTATTAGAGGTTATTATCATGCTATCATCTAACATCCTACAAGAGAAAAGGAAGCTCTGGAAAAACAGAAATGTCTGTTTGCAGATAAAGGATTCAAATGTTATTAGCAACAGTAAATCATGTAAGATCAGCTATTTATGAATCAGGATCTCTCTAATGACACTGAGTCATAAAATTAATTAAATTATTGAAAATAAAAGAATGAAATTTGAATATTTGACCTAAGATTTCAGTTTACAGGTTATTTAGACCTTGAAGCTGTTCTTTGAAGTTTCTACCACCCAATTACATCAATTCTTAGACTTAACCCTGTGGTGGAATTTCCATTATGCAGTTAGGTTAGTTATCAGAACTCTAATATATTTAGCATTTTTAACCCAAATTTAAAACATCATTGCCTTTGGGACTGTTTAATGTTTATTTAATGTTTTAATTACTTTTTTTTTTTATCTGGTATTTCTGCAGCTGGTTGTTTATTTTCTCTTGAATCAGTTTGACCACAAAACAGAAAAAAATAAGTAAAATCAGCAAAATCAGCATAACCTAGTCAGTCTTTTAATTGACCGTATCAGAAGGCCATTCCCACATTTTTCACTCCTCTTCAACTACTCTTGGGATTGCAGTCATACCACACAGATTTCCATTCCTGGCTAATCTGTTTCAGTGGTTCCAAAAACTAGAAAATCAGTGTCTCTAAAAAATTTATAAATAATATTTTTTTCCTTAAAACAAATACACAAGGCCCCTAGAAAAATTACTTATACCATGGGAAAAAGCAGTATTTGCAGAAATGTTTAATCATGTCATTGTCTTGATGGGAGCATCCCACAATGTACACAAGGAGCTAGGCTTTATGTGGATTATATTCATCTGCCAAATATAAAAGAGTGATGTTTGCAATATTATATGTACTCCAACACTCAGACTTTCTGGCTTACTTATATAATCTGTGGTGTGCAGAATATTAGAAATGTGAAATATCAGAGTCTCAGAAAAACATCACCTTCAAAACATCCTCTGCAAATCTTAACTGGTTAAAAAAAATAATAAAAAGTGCATCTTTGTCAGAAGACACCACAAAGACTTGGGAAAATCAACAAAAGAATAAGAGCTTGACTCTCCAAGGCACAAAAAATGCTGACTAAGCTTATAACTTGTGAAGAACTGATATAAACCCCAACTGATTTCAGAATTTAAAGAACCCGGAAATACATCACAATGTTATTTCATACTAATAAAAGAGTGAAGACTTCATTCTTCTAAAACAAGCAAACAAATGAAAAATAAATCAAATCTGTTCTCAAAACCCCTAAAAAACAACAACAAAAAGAAACCTGCCACCCAAAAACTTGTAGGAAACAACTTATTTACAATTTCACAAAAGGAGGAAATCATATGATGAGATGAATGAGCAATAAAATGCTTGGCCTTTTAAATGTAGCAGCTCCCTTCATAACACCCAGGGAGACTCTATGACCTTTGTGGGCACCCTAATCTACGAGAGTAACTGAATCCACCTTTTAATTGAATGACCCATACAGGGATTGAAACCATGACCTTGGCAATATCAGTATCATACTCCAAACAAAAGAGCTAATCACATGGTCAGGCATGCTTAACCTTAAGAAGTGATGACTGAGAGAGGACCTAATCTATGCTTACAAATATCCATTGGGGGAGTGCCAAGAAATGGAGCCAGGCTCTTCTGGCTGCTAAACAATAGAACAAGAGACAGTGGGCAGAAACTGATGCACAAGAAGTTCCACCTGAACATGAGGAAGAACCTCTTTACTGTGACGGTGACTGAACACTGGAACAGATTGCCCAGAAAGGTTGCGGAGTCTCCCTCACAGCAGATAATCAAGAACCATCTGGACACAATCCTGTACCACGTGCTCTGGGATGACCCTGAATAAGCAGGGAGGTTGAATCAGATACCCTAAAGTGCTCTCCGATCTGGTGAACTCTGTGATTCTGTGAAGTAGAGGGGGAGTATTACCACCCTCGATCTATTGTCCACACTTGTTCTGATGCATCCTATGATACTACTGGCCCTCCTGGCCTCAAGGGCACACTGCTGTCTCATGAACAACTTGTCACCCACCAAGACTCCCAGGTCCTTCTCTGCAGAGCTGCTCTCCAGTAGGTCAGCCTCCAGCCTGTACCGGTACTTGCAGTACAAGTGCAGGACCCTATGCTTGCCCCTCTTGAACATCATTAGGTTCATCTCCACCCAAATCTCCAGCCTATCCAGGTCCCTCTGAATGGCAGCAAAGCCTTCAGATGTATCAGCCATTTCACCCAATCTATTGTCATCAGCAAACTTGCAGAGGGTGCTTTATATCCCTTTGTTCAGGTCAGTGACAAACAAGTTGAATAATGCTTGACCCAGTAATGTTTCCTGGGAAATGCCACTGACTACAGGCCTCCAACTGAATTTGATGCTGATCACAACCCTCTGACTTCTACCATTCAGCAAGACTGAAAATAGAACTGAGAATATTCAGGAATGTCCATCACTGCCCCCATGGCTTAGTCCTATATGGCACTATAATCCTAGTTAGTCCAGTATGCAGCAATGTAATTATTTTTAGTTGCTCTCAATGAAAATTTATTCTATGTAAGAATAAACAGAGAGAGAAACATAAAAAAATAACAGAAAATCATATGGTGGAAAAGACTATTATTTTTAAAGTATTTGAATTAATGTCACTGAAATCTAACCTTGTAAAACTATGATTTATGATAACCTTCATGCAATTATGTGCTCTTACACAATACAAAAGCTTTCAAAGGACTCTATAACTGTCCTATGCTTTGTTAGGATAAGAAGACAAACCAGTAACAAATAGTAGAAATTCTAAGGGTATGAGAAAAATCAGAACTAATAGCAGGTGTACACAACACAAGCAGTCACCCTTCAGAGTGTAGAATAGAGAAGATGCATTTATTTTATTATCCCTTTTATTGTGCTCTAGGTTATGTCAGGAAACATTTTTTCTGTCAATTCCATTTATGGAGGTGTGTCATTGAGTATTAAAACATATTTTTGTAAAAATCTTTTAACTTTTGAAGTTAAAAGAAAGACAGTTTTACCATCCAGAAATTGTATTAGAATCAACATTATTTTAATTTTTCTATAAACTAGAGTTATTAAAAATCAGCATACCTGGATTGCCAAATATTGACAGGTGACATGGGTACTCTTAAAAAGCTGCTGAAAATATCATACATTGCTACAGGACATATTTTCTCTTTATTTATTTAAAATGTTTTTTGCTTCTGTCTATTTTAATGAATGAGAAGATTTATGAAATCACATCATAACAGTAGAAGATTTGTAGACAAATGTACATGAATGAAATACAACAATTAGTAGGAAAAATGTAAGGGCTCAGAGCCAAGTTGTATAATGGTACCTGCTACCCATTATTCACAACTGTCAACTTGATTTTTTTCTTGATGCAGCATCCAGTTAAACCAGTGCTTCAGAGCTCCCACTGGAAAACAAACATGCACTTCTAATACAAAAAGTTTAATTATTTGCCTTCTACAATATTACTTTACAAAATGTGTATGTCAAAGGCTAAGGTTCACTTCAAGTATGTAAGTGTGTAAGAAAATAAATAACTCAAAGCTAATAAACAGGCAGGTCTGTTCTCATGTCACAGCTTGCTTTGTTGCAATTAACAGAGAAAAGTCTCAAGCCAAAATATATTATTTATAAAAATGTCTCAGATTATAATTTTTAATGAAGATTTATAAATACTGAAAAAGCACACAAATATTCTATAAAAAATTTTGCTGTATATCTGAAGTTTTATTTTGTATGTTTGTTGTTTTGTTGTTTTTGATAAGCTACTTTTGAATAACTACGAAATGTTGCAGTTAGGAAATCTCATTCAGATAAAAAAAGTGCACTCCTAAAGTGCTTTTCCATTTTGACCTCAAACATAATAGAGTGCTCTTAGCAATGTCTTGTCTCTTTTAATGTAGGAAGATATGTAATGGTGGACTATACCATAAAATAGGGACGTGTTCTGTACCTGTGAATAAACAATAGTAACAGGTTGGACATCACTGTATATGATGCAATGTGCAACACATCACTTTGTTCATTTGTGATGAGCATAGAATAGTCTAGAAAACTGAAAGTATTTTATCACATGTTCATTAGAACAGCTAGAAACTAAAAAATTTGTTCATTGGGTTGCTGTCAACAGGCACTTGGGGATTGCTCTGTGTGAGAGCAAATGATTTGTAGTTTGTAGATTAAAAAATGACAGTGTTGTCCAAGTTGCAATATTTCTAAATCTGTTTTCATTTGGGAATGTAGGAACTAGACTGGTTACTTTGTGGGAATAGCATATAAGGAACAAATTCATGACATTATTATGGTTAGGAGAGAAGTGTGAGTCTTCTGTATTTTTTTCTCGAACACATAAAGAATGAACAGGTTCATGTCTCGTTTGTACCCAGTTCACAGTTACTTGCTATGAAATGTAACTCTAAATCCCCACTTGTAAGGACTAAAATTTGGATCTTCCTCAACCTTGACCTACTTTCAAGGAGCAAATAAATCTTTTACAAACACACTTCAGAAGCCCACAAGCTGTTGTGGGCAGAATTCTTTTATTTTGGATGTCTCTTTCATTTATAATTATTTTTCATAGTGAAAAATTAACTCGTCACTATTTGTATCCATTATACATTTCAAGTAACTTATGACAAGAAGGATTTCTGTCCTTTTATTAAGGTCAAAGACCTAGGCTTTTTTCGTCATGTGATGAAGCCTACTTGAAAACACCATTGAGATGAAGGAAAGATTGACTACCTGGCACTAACTGATTGGACAAATGATCTTTGAATTGATAGGTAAAGAAGAAATAGGAAAAGTTTTTTCACAAATCTAGTGGGAGCTTCGCTTTTCTTTATCATATCTGAGGCAGGAGACCAGCAGATGACAGAAACCCTTGTGATACCAGCTAGCAGGCATTAGATGGGGAAAGAGTCACAGACACTGACCCAGAGCCATATTCTCAGTGTATGCCTGCTGCCTAACACACAGCATAACAGATAGCAAAACCAGTAGTTCTCTAGCAACACACATCCACAGATGCTCAGTTCTCTGTTAAGGTGGAGCCAATAAAGCACAGATGTTGGCAGCCCAACCAGATGCAGTGTATTAGCAGTTAGCCTGAGTGTCCTTCTCCCAGTACTCTGGTGCTGGGTCTGGTTAGGTCACAGCCACTGGACTCAATGTGAAGTGTGCAAAATAGTTGTGGAAGAGAAATGTTAGAAACAAAACTGCAGTTCACCAGATGTAAGTATGCTGCTTAGGAAATTCATGTCTGGCCATGGCTCAGAGTAAAGAGTGCTTTTCTGCTCCCAGAGCTGTATCACAAACAATCTGAATTGCCACAAAAGTACTAGAGAGAGAGGAAACAAACCCTAATCTGCTTCTCAGATATGCTTAGTGGGGTTCTAATATCTTCAAGAAGGAAAATTCCACATCTCTAAGCTGTTTGTTGTGGAGGGAAACCACACTTAAGACAATTTTTTTTTATACTACCATTAAGCAATATTGGGCAAAACTTGGCTCTGTCTTCTCCATGTCATTCCACCAGCTATCTGTACACACCAATAAGCCCTTCCTCAATGTTATTACTTCCCAGGATGAATAGAGTCAGCTCTTCAGCCTCTTATGAGACTGCCTGTTCTTGGGTCCCCGTACCACTTTGATGGACATCTTGGAAATCTTTCCAGTACATCACTGTTTGTCTTGTGCTAAGGAGCCTGAGACTGGGACCTCAGTACACAGGTACCAGACAGCAGAGTAGGATCTTTCCCCAGGTATGCTGGCTGCTCACTTGGTAGTCCAGCCTGAAATGTGTCAGTGGCTTCTTTGTTGCCTGGGGATCCTGCTCCCTGATGCCAGCCTGGCATCCCTGGGGCCCTGAGACCTTTTCTGCTACTTCAGGCCAGTCATCCCTGACCTGCTCTACTTCTGTGCTTTATCCATCACAGAGGCCAAGCTTTATATTTGCTCTTGTTGAATATTTTCATCAATACTTTGGGAAATTAAAAATTCAGTGTTTACTTTACATAAGGCACTGCTCATAAAGCATCATTGAACTGTTTAGTTTGAAAAAAACCCCTAAGTTCATTGAGTCCAACTGTTAACCCAACACTTCCACGTCCACTATTAAACCAGGTCCCTAAGAACCACATCTACATGTCTTTTAAATACCTCTAGGGATGGTGACTCCATTACTTCCCTGAGAAGCTGGTTCCAATGATGACAAACCTTACCATGAAAGCTTTTTTCCAATATCCAACCCCTGTCATCCTCTCTCCCTCCAATGTAACTTGAGACCTCTTCTTCTACTATTGCTTATTACTTCACTGAAGAAACTGAGGTCTTGGTACAACCTCCTGTCAGGTTACAGAGCAAGAAAGCCTCTCCTCAGCCTCCTTGTCTCAAGGCCAAATAATTGCATCTCCCTCAGCCATGCTTCATAAGAGTGGCGCTCCAGACCCTTCACCAGTTTCATTGTCATCTGGACACCTTCCAGCACCTCAATGTCTTTTGTATAGTGAGGGGCCCAAAGCTGAATACAAGATTCAAGGTGTGGCCTCACCAATGCCCAGTACCAAGGGATGATCACGGCCTTAGACTTGCTTGCAACACTGCTCCTGATACAGGCCAGAATACCATTGGCTTTCTTGGTAACCTGGGCACACTGCTGGCCCCTGTTCAGCTGGCTGTTGATCAGGATCGATGGATCCATTGCCACTGTGCAACTTTCCAACCACTCTGCCCCAAGCTTATACTGTTGTCTCAGACTCTTGTCACCCAAGTGCATGATTCAGCTCTTCTTCTTGTTGAATCTCATACCATTGTCCTTGGACCATTGATTCAGCCTGTCCAGACACCTCTGCAGAGCCTTCCAACCTTCCAGCAGAACAACACTCCCACCTAGCTTGGTGCCACTTGACAGCAGATGGAGGGTGCACTGATCCCCTCATCCAGATCATTGCTGAAGGTATTAAGCAGGATTGGCCCAATACTGAGCCCTGGGGAACATCACTGGTCACCGGTCACCAATTGGATATAGCTCCATTCACCACAACATTTTGGGCTCAACTATACAGCCATTTTTTTACCCATCAAAGAGTATATTCATCACTATATTATTTTTGACTATAATTTAGTAATCATTACTTTTTATGATCTTGTAAGAGTAGTCTCTTCATGTAATGTGTCAGGGAGTTTTAGATTAGATATAGGGAAAGGGTTCTTCAGTCAGAGGATGGTTGGTCCCTGGAACAGGCTCCCCAGGGAAGTGGTCACAGCACCAAGATTGACAGAGTTCAAGAAGCACTTGGACAATACTCCCAGGAACATAGTGAGATGCTAGGGATGTCCTACACAGGGCCAGGTATTGGTCTTGATGATGATGATGGGTCTTTCAAACTTAGTGTATTCTGTGATTCTATGTATATATCTGATCACCTTATCATTTAAATAGCATACATTATACCACATAACAATGAGTACTTTATGAATTATTAGCTTCCCTTAAAATTTACTAACTATCCAAAATGCCCTTTGGTTTGACGTCATCCACAGAATTTACTAACTTTTCACTTTACTAAGCCTTATGAATAACCTGAATATTTTCTTTTATTGTTTTTAGACCTAAGACCATTAAATGCAGAAGTTTTATCAACATGTAAAGAAAAACAATCATCATTCCACATAAAATGATTATGCAAGATTTTAGCTTTTCTGTGTGTCTGGACAGTAGTCACTCTTATTTTAGCATCTGTAGAAATATTACCAGCCTTGATTTTAAAATCTGAAATTTAGATACAAGATTTTTCCCAGATATTATGTTCCAAGACATTGAGAATCCTAAAGCAAGCAGTTGTCTCAGAATGCGTTATATAATAAGTATGAATTACCAAATAATGAAAAATAGATTTATAGAAAAAGTATATGTACTTTTTGATATGTATTCATACAGACAACAATTGACAGATGTTGTACTTTAGTCTTTTATATCAAAACACACAGAGAAACCAGTAAAACAAATATCTCTATACTTTGCATACATGATTTAATAAAACCTTGAGCTGCGCTAGAAACCAGCAACAGATGTCTGAAAAGTATTTCCCACTTTTACATGTTTGTCAGTGAGTGGAGGTGGTGACAAGAAAGAGAAAGGAAGACAGTGGCATTACAACACAGTATAACATAACCATTCACTGGAATCTAAGACAGTGAATTTTCCATTGGAACCCCACCAGTAAGAAGTGTTAGATAATTCTCCAGTCACAAAACAAAGAAAGAATTCATGGTTCCTAGGTGCAAAAAGAAGACTAAGCCATTTTATAATTCTTCCTCTAAATATACCCCTTTGCTTCACAGAAAATTTCAAACCTTGTTATAATGCATTTAGGCAAAATGCCTGGAAAAATGGTTCATAATGCTTAGAGATTACATTGAAGAAAGAAAGTTGCTAGTGTGAGCACACTATTCTAAATCTGACTCTGATTCACTATGTGATCTGTTCATATTACTTACAATTTGTATGTATCCTAAACTCATGGGGGATTTCCTTTCACTGGGGAAATGAAAAAAAGTGTTGGTTTGTTTGTTTGTTAATTAATACCTCCAGTGAAGTAAAATATTTAGATATCAATGGGAGATAAAGATGCTAAAATCTGACCATGTCTGGATTTAGCAGTATGTTCTACTTTGAAATGAACAAATTAGGTTTTAATTACACAATGACTTTTATTTCTTTGCTGAAGCACAGTGTGTCAATTTATTTAGTACATGATATTTTGATACGAGAGGCAATATTGTGACATGACTTCAGAACAGGAGAGCTGTTAATTTAAATAATTTTTTTTCCTTCAGTCTCCTCATTTTTAAACTGGGATTAACTTGTGTTAAACCACTTCAAATATAAAGACTTGTGAAATAATTTCTGTCTATAAACATTACAAGAATTACAATTGTATTTTGTTAAAGCAGAGATAATTTTTTCCTTCCAAGTTCTCTTCACTAGCAGAGAAATCTAAAAAATCCCAGAAACAGTTTAAAGAATACATTTAAATATTTCTGTTGCTCTGGGGTTTGTAGGGAAGCTCTTAATGAACAGGCAATGACATTCATAGCTATGGAGTCTTGTAGCATTTTCAGATGGGATAAGGAGACCATACAGACTGACATAGATAATAAATTGGAGATGACAAGCAGCTTAACTTCCCACAAGTATGCACATTTGTCTTCACCCAAATGGTACTTGTGCACGTGAAAATGAAAGTAGTTTTCTTGTTCTATTTTTATCTGAGTTTCAAAAGCTACTACTTTGATTTTTTTTTTTTTTTTTTGGCATCATATTCCTCATTTTTGCATCAGTGAGATGTTTTTCCTGAGTTCGCTCTTCAGTGATTCCTTCATGCAAACTGTTTCTGGACATTTTAGTTATATATCTGTAGGCTTTCCTATGCTGATTTTAAACACCAAATTAATACATCTGATCTTCAGATATAACAGTTCCTTCATGGTTTGCACCACTGACAGGGCTTTCATGAAGCTATTCTGATTTATTTTAATGTACTATTAAATTTCCTCAGGAATTGTCACAATGTGCAGTGGGATAAACAGCCAACTCCTTTTAAACACTTGTCCTAGTTACGGTGGTCGGGTCTAGTTTATCACTGTGTAGGTGTAACCAAAATTGTGTTTCCTATACCCTCTGTGTCATTTTACATGAACTGTTAATAATGGATAATTTGCAGCAGCTGCTCAGGGCATACCTGACACCTCAGGCTACCAGCTGGGTGTTAGAGAACCATGGGAAACAGGTGAGCGTTTCCTTGTTTTCACACCAATGTGTGATAACTCCCCTCCAGGAGTCATTAACATGTACACACCCAGCCTGAGGGGTCATGTCTGCTCATGGGCCATTAGGAACTGGCACAATAGGCAGCTGCAATGACCTAGACCATCAAAGATTCCAAAAATATGCCGTGACTCACAGAGTTAAATTACCCGTTGTGGAATTCCCCATCCTGGGGATGGTACTGGGCATTTCCACCTAAACATCAGTGTATATAATCTTGGGGTTTGGGGACTTCTGGTACCTCTCGTTGGATCCAGAGGAGGACCAGAACCTCAACAGGACTGCAACTGCAACTCTCAACAAGAGTGCGACCACCATCCTCACCAACAGGTTTTCCTTTCCTTTTAGTTTGTACTCGGTTGGACCACGTAGCGCTCAGCACAGGGGCTAATGAACACCATTCTGTTTGTGCCCCAGAGTGAGTGGTTATACATCTGGTTGTTTTGGGTTAAACTCATTTTTTTTCTCTGTATCATTGTATTTATTGTAATCCTTTTACATAAATTGCAACTTTGACTGATAATTTTTCTTGAGTTGGGTTCATTTCTCCCTCTGGTTTACCTTTAAATTAGCCTAACAAATATTCTCTTACCATGGAAAATTTCAGCTGCTCTTTTCTCAAAATCTTAAAATAAACAATTTGGCAGTTAACAGTTTGGTAAGTCTTTAATTAAGTGAGGGGATTTTGGTGACAGAATTATTGGTTGATATAATTTAAATACATAGTTTGTATACCTGATGTTTAGGTTTTTACATAGTCTTTCACATGTTTTTTGTATGCCTTTTTTTAGTATTCTGCTTATTGTGGAGCTTCTGTAGTGAGACCTCATTTGAGCTTGTGCAGCCTGAGTGTACCTCTATCTGTCACTTTCCAAATTTCAAGAGTAACTTGTTCTGGTTTTTAAATTTCATTTTTTTAAAACCTTCATTTCTACTGTAATTCTGAAAATTGATATAGGCTAAAATGCAAAGTGCCTAAAGAGATAAGCTGTAATATGTAATATGACATTTTAATCTTTCTTAGGTCTTCTGTATTCCCCTTTCTAGTGATGTGCCAGCCAAGACTTTGCCTCCTATCCCATTTAGATGTTGTGCATCAATATTTTTTTAAGTATTTGAGAAAAACTGCTGAAGTTTAGTGTTAAGACCTAACAACTCTGAAGTGAACCTCAGAAAAGCTAAACAGATTTCCGAGGAAATTACTGCCAGTGAATTTAAACTTCTCTGATACTAGAATCACACAAATATAGATCAGCAAATAAAACTCAGCCATTAAAACTGTTGATATGTAGAATCAGTATCAGACACACAAGGTATGTAGCACAACACTTCTGTTAAGAACAGGAAGAATTATATGCTTCATAGTGTTATGCATACATATCCTGTGCTTTTTTTTCAATTCATTTTAGGTACTAGATACATGGAGGCATAATACTTTTAATATATCTTCAGAATAAAGAACAAAGAACTTTCATTTTTTGTCTGTGTATTTCAGAAGCAGTAATATAAATATCATTACAACTTTATTAATTTTATTCTCAAAGATTTCTGTAATTCTCCCTTTGTCCACGAGGTTTAAGAAGGCCAAGTGCAAGATGCTGCACCTGGGTTGGGGAAATCTCTGGTATCAATACAGGCTGGGGGATGAAGAGATGAAGAGCCACCTGCTGGAGAAAGACTTAAGAATGCTGGTTGCTGATAAGTTAAATATGACCCAGCAATGTGCACATGCAGCCCAGAAAGACAATAGTATCTTGGGCTGCATCAAGAGCAGTGTGGCCAGCAGGTCAAGGGAGGTGATTCTGCTCTACTGAGATCCCACCTCAAGTACTGCATCAAAGTCTGGGGTCACCAGCACAGGAAAGACATCAAACTGTTGGAGCAAATCCAGACCAAGCCACCAAGATGATCAGAGAGATGGAACATCTCTCCCATGAGGTAAGGCTGAGAAAGTTGGAATTGTTCAACTTGGGGAAGAGAATGCTGTTGAATAACCTAATTGCAGTGTTTCAGTACCTGAAGGGAGCCTGCGAGAAAAATGTAGAGAGACTTTTTACAAGGGCCTGTAGTGTCAGAACAAGGCAGTATGGATACAAAATGAAAGAGGGTGGGTTTGAATTAAATATCAGTAAGAAATTCCTCACTGTAAGGGTGGTGAGGCACTGGAGCATGTTGCTGAGGGTAGTTGTGGATGCCCTATCCCTGGAGGTGTTCAAGGCCAGGTTGGATGGGACTCTAAGCAACCTGGTCTAGTTAAAGTTTTTCCTGCCTATGACAGAGGGGTTGGTACTAGACAATTTTTAAGGTGCCTTCCAACCCAACCCATTCTATGACTCCCTGATTCTCCAATTATCTCTGCTAAATGCACAAATGTAAACAATTATATGATTGTAAGGCCTGAGACCACCACAGTCTCAAGACAATTATAAGAACAGAAGCATGAATCTAAGAACATCACCCATTCTGCTGCTGACTTCTGTTTCACTTTTGCCCTTTAAGTCAGTGTACTGGGCTTCTGTGGCCAGTTTTTGCTAGTGGGGGTGCTACAGGCCCCCATGTCAGGCAGAGCCAAGGGTAGATCTGACCCTGGCTATGGCTGGGCTACTAAGAAACAGTGGTAAAACTTCTGTGGCAACATATTTAGGAAAGAAAAAAAGTTATTGCACAGGTGTAATTGCAGTCAGGGAAGAGTGGAGTGAGAATATGTGAGAGTAACAGGCCTACAGACACCAAGGTGTCAGTGGAGAAGGAGAGGGAGGAGGTGCTTCAGGTGCTGCAGCTGAGATTCCCCTGCAGCCCATGCAGAAGATCATGGTGAAGCAGGATGTCACCCTCCAACCTGTGGAGGACCACAGGGATGAAGACATCCACCTGAAACCCATGAAGGAGGTGCATACCGAAGCAGGTGGATGCCCTAAAGAAGCTGCAAACCCATGCAAAAACCATGCTGGAACAAGCTCCTGGTAGGGACCTGCAGACCTGTGACAAGAGAAGCCCACACTGGAGCAGGTTTCCTGGTAGGAGTTGTGTCCCTCTGGGGGACACAAATTGGAGCAGACTGCCTGAAGGACTGCACCCTACAGAAGAGTGATGCACATTGGATCAGTTTGTGCAGATCTGTTACCTATGGAATGGACTCACATTGGAGAAGTTCATGGAGGACAGTCTCCCGTGGGAAGGACCCCACACTTGGACCAAGGGAAGGACTCTTCTCCCTGAGCAGTGGCAGTGGCAGGAACAGTGTGCAATGAACTGCTTGTAACTCCCATTGCCCGTCTCCCTGCTATGCTAGGGAATGAAGAGCCTGGGAAGGAGTGAGGGGTGGTGGGAAGGTGTTTCTAAGATTTACTTTATTTCTCACTATCCTGCTCTGATTTTGTTAGTAATAAATTCAATTAATATTCCCAGATTGAGTCTGTTTGCCCGTGACAGTAACTGCTGAGTGGTCTCTCCTTGTTAACCCATGAATCCTTTATTATAATTTCTCTTCCCAGTCCAGTTGCCAAGGGCAGTGATAACATGGCTTTAGTGGTATCTGGCATCCAGACAGGGTCAACATACTACATTCACTCAGTTTCCTTCTTTCTAACACCCATCTTCCTAATGATTCTCTCTGGTTTCACAATTCTATACTCAGGCCCAGAAAGGTAGCAAGACTCCTGAAGATGTCAAATACAAACTGATAGCTACTTTATGAATACAAAATTATGACTAGGAATTAGGGGACTATGTTTTTCAAATAAAAACTACCTGATGATAGGAATTCGTCTAGAATATATATCACACTCTCTATCCTCCCTCTTTAGTCTGGTTAAGGAAGAAAAGCCTGAGACGTGAGATTTCAATGTTTTCCTGATGGACCTCTTTACTGTAATCTGTTTCACAATGCAAAAGAGTTTTTCTTATAGTTCAACCACCTACCCTCATCATTCCATGTGATCCAGCGCTTATAACCGTATGACTTGGAGGGAAATATAGTTAACAAAGATGAGGAGAAGGCTGAGGTACTTAACACCTACTTTGCCTCAGTTTTCACCAGTAGGACAGGTGGCCCTCAAGACAGCTGGCCTCTGGAGCTGGTAGACAGGGAGAGGGAGCTGAATAGCCCTCCTGTATTCCAGGAGGATATAGTGACCGACTTACTGAGCTAGCTGGATCCTAACAAGTCTATGGGACCAGATGGGATCCATCCCAGGGTGATGAGGCAGCTGGCAGAAGAGCTTGCCAAACTGCTCTCCATCATCTTCTAACAGTCCTGGGTCTCTGGGGAGGTCCCAGATGACTGGAAGTTGGCAAATGTCACCCCAATCCACAAAAAGGGCTGCAAGCAGGACCCTGGCAACTACAGGTCTGTCAGCCTGACCTCGGTGCCTGGCAGGGTTATGGAGCAGTTCATCCTGAGTGCAATCACACAGCACCTTCAGGGTGGACAAGGGATTAGACCCAGCCAGCATGGGTTTAGGAGGGGCAGGTCCTGTCTGACCAACCTGATCTCTTTTTACAATCAGGTGACTCACCCAGTGAATGAGGGGAAGGCTGTGGATGTGGTCTATCTGGACTTCAGCAAGGCCTTTGACACTGTCTCCCATAATATACTCCTGGAAAAGCTGGTAGCCCAAGGCCTGGACAAGTGTACCCTCTGCTGGATTAAGAGCTGGCTGGAGGGTCGGGCCCAGAGAGTGCTGGTGAACGGAGCTGCATCCAGCTGGTGGCCAGTCACCAGTGGTGTTCCCCAGGGGTCTGTGTTGGGTCTAGTCCTGTTTAACATCTTTATTGATGATTTAGATGAGGGGATTGAGTCCATCATCAGCAAATTTGCTGATGACACCAAGTTGGGAGGGAGTGTTGACCTGCTGGAAGGCGGGAGGGCTCTGCAGAGGGATCTGGATAGACTTGAGACATGGGCTGATTCCAGTGGGATGAAGTTCAACAAGGCCAAGTGCTGGGTCCTGCACTTTGGCCACAACAACCCCCTGCAGCGCTACAGGCTGGGCACAGAGTGGCTGGAGAGCAGCCAGACAGAAAGGGACCTTGGGGTACTAATTGACAGGAAGCTCAACATGAGTCAACAGTGTGCCCAGGTGGCCAAGAAGGCCAATGGGATCCTGTCCTGTATCAAAAATAGTGTGGCCAGCAGGACCAGGGCAGTGATCCTTCCCCTGTACTCTGCATTGGTGAGGCCACACCTTAAGTATTGTGTTCTGTTCTGGGCCCGTCAATTCAGAAAGGATATTGAGGGGCTGGAGCAGGTCCAGAGAAGAGCAACAAGGCTGGTGAAGGGACTGGAGCACAAGTCCTATGGGGAGAGGCTGAGGGAGCTGGGGTTGTTTAGCCTGGAGAAGAGGAGGCTCAGAGGTGACCTCATCACTGTCTAGAACTACCTGAAGGGAAGTTCTAGCCAGGTGGGGGTTGGTCTCTTCTCCCAGGCACTCAGCAATAGGACAAGGGGGCACGGGCTTAAGCTCTGCCAGGGGAAATTTAAGTTGGAGATCAGAAAAAAATTCTTTCCAGAGAGAGTAATCAGGCATTGGAATGGCCTGCCCAGAGAGGTGGTGGATTCACCATCCCTGGAGGTTTTTAAACTGTGATTGGACGTGGCACTGAGTGGCATGATGTAGTAAGTGGACTGGAGTTGGACAAAGCGTTGGACTCGATGATCTTGGAGGTCTTTTCCAACCCAATCGATTCTATGATTCTATGAAAGAGATACTTACATAAACACCAGGGTCTCAGCTTTCCTGGGCCTATCAACAGGCAAAGATCTGAACTCTCACCTTTCGTGTGACACACCCAAACACAATTATGAAAAGGCAGTGGAGCTGAGAGCTGTGGATGTGGCACTAAGAATTCTGCTATGAAATTTTAAAATTATGGTCAACAATTACTGTACCTGCTTCTGTCTTCCATACAGTATTCTATCAGAGTACTACTAATTTTTAATGCATTACTTCAGGGTACCTCATATTTCTTCAAATGTCTTCTATACACTCCCTTTATATAAAAGAGGTACATTATAAAAAAGTGTGGGTTTTTTTTTTGTCTGAAGGAAGTCAAAGGTTTTAGTTAATACAAAGAAATGGCTGCTCTTTTCACCCCATCACAGTCATCCCATATATCACTGGTGACTTTTGGCAGATTTTTCTTGAAATGGAAAAATGCATGGTGTATGATAGATTTCCAGTTCTTTCAGATGATACAGTGACAAATAAGAGACCAGAGCAATTTAGTATGAAGTGCCTGTTAAATATCACAGGATCTAACTTCTTAGAGAATGAATTTACTTCCACCCATCTAGTACCTAAATTTATCTTCACAGAGTGTTTGCATGAATATCAAACAACATGACATAAATGTGTATTAGCAATTAACAACTGAAAAGTCTTTGCATTTTTAGTACCATGGCAAAACATTTTTGTGCTGCAATTTCAATGCTTATTATTATTCATGTATGATATCCTTTACATTTGATAAGGCATAACATGGTTGAAATTTCTAAATAGACCTTGCTGGGAAGACTATGATGAAAAAAAAAAGATTTATTCATTGTTTTAAATGTTTTCTAACGTCTTCCCCTTTCTTAAAACATTGTGACTAAGAGCATTTCAATATTCCACTGGTTATAGGTAAGCTTAAAACATTTTTTTACACAATAAAATGTATACAAGATGATCCTCCAAGGAGGCATTCATGCTATAAAAAAATTTTAACCGTGCTGTTTTAATAGATGAAAAATATAGGCCAGACTCTAGATTTTGTAATACAGATACTTGACATATTGGCATAATATTCATGTTCCTGACATTCAGAAAATAGTCCTTAATTAAACAAAACTAATTCATGAAAGCTTCCAGTTCAATTAACATACATGTCTTAAGTATTCCTAATGAAGTTTCATTGGAAAAAACTGAGGGCTTGGTAGACAAGAGGAAGAAGTTACAAACAGCCATATCACTGAGAAATCAGACTCATTTTGATTTTGCACATGTACTAATGAAAAGCACTGCCCCTCTGTTTCAGACATTGACAACAGTGAAGAGACTTTTGCAGGGGTTGTGCAGACACAGCTATAGTGGTAATCTGCCACATTTGCTTGCCTTGTCAATTATTTCTGAGAAAAGTCCCTTCAGCCCCATGATAACTCTGTATTTTCAGTTGAGGAGAAATAGTAGTAAATACGGCATAATTCCCTTCTAGCCTGCACAGTTATTTTTTTTATGGCCTAACACATGATGATTGACACCCTAACCATCTTCAGAACTGATGTAAGCTATTATTTTTATAAACAAATATAGTGAAATCTCTAAAGATCCATTTCCTAAAGATAAATTCACTTGAACCCAGTATGTCACACTCATCTGTTTTGTTATAACTATATTTGTAATCCTCAAAGCATAAAGTTTATGGAATTGTTCTGCTATGGAAAAAAACAAATAGTTAAAGAGGTCATGTCCACTCTTTGCATAGTCTACGAATATTCTCTGCAGAAACAGTATAGAAATAGGCTAGTCCAATTGGATAATCTCATAATGCTCCAGATAGCCATACTGGGAGTGTTTTTCCCCATTTTGTGACCTTTTCAGAGAATAAAATACCAAATAAATAATTAACACACCCACACCCACACATGCCCAAATCAAAAAAACCCCAGAAAGGTCATTTATACTGCCTTTATTCATACAGAGCTGAGAGCAACCCTATTTTGATTCAAATACACTGCCATGAAAGATTAGAGATGACCTATAGATTATCTACTTTATTGGTTGCCATATTTTTTTAAGAGAATTTATTTTTCACGACCAATATGTACACAATCAGGATAATATAAATAACTTTAAAAACATGCTGTTGTAAAAGAAGGTATTCTTAAACTGATATAGGTTTTTTTCCTTATAACCTTCTTCCCCTGTTTAAAAGTCTCAAAAATAAGTGAGGTCAAAGAGCTGAATTTTGGGAGATTAAAAAAATCAGACCAAAATGGGTATTTCATAGCTCTTGAAATGCATTTTTCTAAGTCATAATATATTTATATATGATGTATTACAGAATTATTTTCATTACTGATGGCCTGCTATCATTCCATGTGAAAAACCCATTTAGGAAAAAAAAATATTGCTTAACCATCCAGAAAAGTCTGTGGAGGTAGCCCTGCAGGGCAAGGATCAGATAAGCCAGGCATTTCTCAACATGGAATTCCTAAAGGTGCAGGAGAGGGCCATTCCCATGTACCAAAAGAGGAGCTGGTAGGGAAGAAGATTAACCTGGCTGAATAGAGAACTTTTACTGTAACTCAGTCAAAAAGGGACAGCTTATGATCTTTAGAAGAAGGGGCAGCCAACTCAGGAAGCGCATGAACTTAGTCTGGCTACTATCACAGACAACAAAAAGTGTTTCTGTAAACACATTAGCAACAAAAGGAGGGTTAAGGAGAATCTTCGTCTGGTTTTGGATGAAGGGGGAAACATAATGACAAGAGATGAGAAAAAGGCTGAGTATTTAATGCTGCCTCTCCCTCAGTCTTTAGTAGTATGACAAGCTGTTCTCTGTGTACAAAGGAGCTGGCTCTAAAACAGAATAAAACCTCCATAATCCAAAAGGAAATTATCACCCTTGGACTGGAAATGGCTTCACCACTTTGACATGCACCAAGCTATGGGTCCAAATGGGTCCAACGGTACTTTCAGGAGCTGGTGGAACTGTTCATCAAGGAACTTTCTGCCATTTATCAACAGACCTGGCTAACCGAGGAGGTTTCTGAGGAGGTTCCAGCTGATGAGACCATGTGATGGCTATGGGCTGCAAGAAATACCTGGGGGAAAACAGTCTTGTCAGTCTGACTTCAGTGTTGGGGTTGGTCATGAAGCAGGTCATCTTGAGTTTTATCATACAGTACGTAAAGGATAACCAGGGGGTTAGGCCCAGCCAGCAGGGGTTTATGAAATGAGGTCCTGCTGGACCAAAATGATCTTCTTCTATAACAAAGTAACCCACTTTAATAGATGAGGGAAAAGCTGTGGATGTTGTTTACCTAGACCTTAGTAAAGCCTTTGACACCATTTCACATAGCATTCTCCTAGGGAAAGAAACCAACTTCTCACAGCTTGGGACATACCATTTCTTGGGTAAAAAAACTGGTTGGTGGCCAAGCCCAAGGAGTGATGGTCAATGGAGTTACATCCAGTTGATGTGCCTACAAGTGGTGTTCCCCAGGGCTCAGTATGGGGGCCAGTCCTGTTTAGTTAACTTTACCTGGACAAGGGGATCAAGTTTCACCTCTGTCAGTTTGCAGATGACACCAAATTGAATGGGAGCGATGATCTGCTAGAGGGCGAAAAGGCTCTTCAGAGAGATCTGGACAGGCTGGATCAACGTGCCAAGGCCCATGAAGTTCAACATGATAAAATGTCAGGTCCTGCCCTTGGCTCACAAAAACCCAGGCAGCAGTATGGACTTGGTACAGAGTGGCTGGAAAGCTGCCCAGCACAAAAGGATCTGGGTTGCTGGTTGACAGCAGCCAAAAAATAAGCCAGCAGTGTGCCCAGGTGACAAAAAAGGCCAATGACATTCTGGATTGTGTGAGAAATAGTGTGGTCATCAGGACTAGAGCAGCGATCATTCTCTTGTCCTCAGCACTGGTGATGCTGCACTTCAAACTGTGATAAGTTTTGGGCTCCTACTGTGTGAACTTACCCAAAGAAGGACAACAAAGTTGATGAAGGGTCTAAAGTACAGTCTTAACAATGAGCAGGCAAGGGAGCTGGGGTAGTTCAGCCTAGAGCAAAGGAGTCTCAGGCAAGACCTTATCACTCTCTACAACTACTGGAAAGGAGGTTGTAGCAAATTGGGGGTCAGTCTCTTCTCTCAGGTAGCAAACAATAGAGAAAAAAAAGTTTTCATGGAAGGGGTTGTCAAGCACTGGAATAGGCTGTCCAGGGAAGTGATTGAGTCACTATTCCTGGAAATAATTAAAAGACATGTAGATGTGGTACTTAGGGACATGGTTTTAGCAGTAGGCTTAGAAGTACCAGTTTAATAGCTGGACACAAGGATAATAGAGGTCCTTTACAACCCGAAGGATTCTATGATTCTACAAATGCATTTCAGTGAGGGCAACAAATCTGGTGAAAGTGTGGAAGGAAAAATGTGACCATCAGGTCAAGTGAGGTGATTCTTAGCCTTCACTCTTATGTGGTAAGAGGGCACCCAGAGTACTGTATTTAGCTCTGGGGCCCCCACCATGAGAAGGACATATTAGAACAAGTCCAAAGTGGTCCACAAAGACTCTTAAAGGGTTGGAGCACTTCTCCTATGAAGACAGGCTGACAAAAATTGTTTATCCTGGAGAAAAGAAGGCTCTTTAGCAGCCCTCCAGTACATAAAGGTTGTTCTCAAGAAAGATAGAGAGGCACTTTTTGTAAGCGCATGTAATCATAGGACAAGTGGTGGTGGTTTTAAACTGAAAAAAGAGTAGGATTAGATTATATACTAGGAAGAAATTCTTTACTGTGAGAGTGGTGAAGTACTGGTACGGCTTGCCCAGACAAGATGCAGATGGCCCATCCCTGGAAGTGTTCAAGGTCAGGCTCGATGGGACTTTGAGCAACGTGGTCTAGTGGAAGATGTCCCTGTACATGGGAGAATGGGTTAGAGCTAGATGTTCTTTAAGCTTCCTTCCAATACTGTAGTTTGGAAAGTTAATTACAAATTCTCTCCCTCCCACTACAGAATTCGAAGACTGAATGCCCAACTCCCCATGCCATTAGTTAACAAAAGAAGTGGCCAACTGCTCTAAATTCCTGCTTGATGGTTTTGGGTGGGAGTGGACTGGGGGAAGGTGTGGGGGGGTAACTGGGTTGCCTGGTTCTTTTGTTTTGTGGGGCTACCCATGCCTCTTGTTGAGTGTGGTTGCGGTGTGCCAGTGTGCCGCTAGCCGGAGGGAGAAGGTTTCTCCTGCTCATTGTGGCTGCTGTTGGTGCGTTGTTCTTGCCCTTGCTGTCCTTCTGGTTCGGCATCGTGGGTCCAGCTGCTGCTCCAACTTTGCCTCCACCCGCGGTGTCACAGCCTGCCCACCCCTGCTGTGGTGGCAATCAGAGAGAGAAGGAGAGACTTCTATTTGTGGGTGAGCCTCGCTGAGTTACCTCACTGCCCACTGAGATGCAGCGGCGACCCCCTGGTGTCTGGCACCAGATACTGGAGAACTGAACTCTCACTGCCAGGGGAGGCGCAGTGGCGACCCCTGCTGTCTGCAAATATTGTTGCACCAGATACTGGAGGGAACTGCACCACCTCACCGCCAGCTGAGGCGCAGCAGCGACGTCTGCTGTTTGCAAATATTGTTGCACCAGATAAGCAACAGACGCAAACTCAGTTTCACCTAAGGGTTTGGGTTAGAGCAGTTGGCCACTTCGTTTGTTAACTAATAGAATGGAGAGTTGGGCATTCAGTCTTTGAATTCTGTAGTGGGAGGGAGAGAATTTTTCATTAACATTGCAAACTACAGCACCAACCAAACTCATTCTATGACTGTCTTATGAGGAGTGGCTATGGCCTTTGGATTTCACAAGTTTAGAGAAAAGAAGGTTGGAGGGAACAACTCTCATCTCTTCTCTGTGGGGTCCAGTGGCAGGATGCATGAGAATGGTTCAAAGTTGTGTTAGGGTAGGTTTAGGCTGGACAATAGGAAGCATTTCTTTACCAAGAGGGTGGTCAAATACCGCAACAGGCTTCTGACAGCAGCAGCCTATGCCCCAAGCCTGTAGCCTGTCAATATTTAAGAGGCTTTTGGAAAATGTTCTTAGTAATATGCTTTAACTTTTAGTCAGCCCTGAACTTGTCAGGTAGTTGGACTGGATCATCATGGTCCCCCCCAACTTGAACTAAAGTTTCCTAGTCTATGTGAAAGAGAAAGCTGAGCTTCTCACTTCATGGTTGATAACCATGCTTCAAAAATACTTCATGCTTCTTGATGTTGTTGCTGGAATTTTCTAATTTACATTTTTCATCTTTTGCTGTGATGCAGACATTAGACTGGCACTCAGTGCCCACTGTTGCTCATCTGGTCTTATAGAACCTAACCTGTTCTGCAATTTGGTGTCCAGAGTTCTTGTAAGATTCTTAGTTTCATTCATGCCTCACTTGTTTTCCTCTTGCATGTCATCTCATGATTCAATCATCAATTGCTTATTGTCTTGTGAAGAAAATGGCCAATATTTGTTCTCCCTTCTCACTTAATTTTTTTAGCAAAGTCATTGAATACTTCAAAAGAGAAAGAGTTGAAGTCTGTTTGAATAGGGTATTTCAGCTTCATTTGTTTATTATTTTTTAAATTTAATATTATTTAAATATTTAATTACCTATCCAAGACATTAACAT
Organism: Willisornis vidua nigrigula; assembly: GCA_021164005.1. Taxonomy (NCBI): domain Eukaryota; kingdom Metazoa; phylum Chordata; class Aves; order Passeriformes; family Thamnophilidae; genus Willisornis; species Willisornis vidua. The sequence goes on from JAJPCS010000033.1 coordinate 16,308,717, forward strand.
TTTTGCAAAGTCTTCTTCAAAGTGAGCAAGTACTTTTTTTGTTTTCACCTGAAATTTCAATAATGCCTTTTGACCTGCCACTGGTTACCACTTAGAAGAGTTTGTTTTGCTCTTCTTTACTCAGTCCCTCATCAATGTGTGATGAGATTCTCCCGAGTCTTGACTTCTCTAGGCTAAACTCCCCAAGCTCTCTGAGCCTCTCCTCATACATCATACTTCAGTATCTTAACTATCTTTGTGTCCCTTCAGTGGCCTTTCTCCAGTATGTCCATGTGTCTCTTGTACTTGGGAGACCAGCACTGGACAAAGCATTGAGATGTTTCTCACCAGGCCTGAGAGGAGAGGAAAATGCCCCTTCCCTGAGTTGGAAGAAATAGAAAGTAATTTATCTGGATTTCTGTAAAGCCTTTGACATGGTTCCCCACAACACTTCTCTCTAGACTGGAGAGAGATGGATTCAAGAGATGGACTGTTCAATGAAGAAGGAACTGCTTGGACAGTCACATCCAGAGGGGAGAGGTCAATGGCTCAGAGTCCCCACTGACATCAGTGACAAGTGATGTCCCTCAAGCGTCCATATTGCAACCAGTGTAAGTAAATATTTGCATTAATGACATAGAGGAAGGCATTGAGTTTATCTCAACAAGGTTACAGATGACACCAAGTTGAGTGGTGCAGTTGCCACACCTGAAAGAAGGGATGTCCAGAGGGACCTGGACAAGTACAAGAGGTGGGCCCATGGAAATCTCACAAGGTTTAACAAGGCCAAGTACAAGGTGCTACACCTGGGTTGGGGAAATCCCTGACATCAATACAGGCTGAGGGATAAACAGATAGAGAGCAGCCTTGTGGAGAAGGACTTAAGGATGCTGGTTGCTGAGAAGCTGAAAGTGACCCAGCAAAGTGGACTTTCAGCCCAGAGGGACAATAGTATCCTGGACTACATTAAAAACTGTGTGGCCAGCAATTTAAGGGGGGTGATTCTGCCCCTCTACTCTGCTCTGGTGAGACCCCTTCTGGAGCACTGGTGTCCCCAATACAGAAAGGACATCAACCTGCTGGAGCAAATCCAGAGGAGGGCCATGAATTTGATTAGCGGGATGGAGCACCTCTCCTATGAGGTAAGGTTGAGAAAGTTGGAATTGTTAGGCTTGAAGGAAAGAAGGCTCTGGGACGACCTAATTGCTGTATTTCAGTACTTGAAGGGAGCCTATAAGAAAGATGAAGAGGGGCTTTTTGCAAGGGCTTGTAGTGACTGGACAAGGGAGAATGGTTTCAATCTAAAGGAGTGTGGGTTTAGATTAGATGTGAGGAAGAAACTCTTCACTGGTGGTAAAGAGTTCTTCACTGGTGGAGTATGGTGAGGCACTGAAACAGTTTTCCCAGAGCAGTTGTGGATGCTCTATCCCTGAAAGTGTTCAAGACCAGGTTGAATGTGGATCTGAGCAACCTGGTCTAGTTACAGGTTTTCCTGCCCATGGCAGCGGGGTTGGAACTAGATAATCTTTCAGGTTGTTTCCAATCCAACCCATTCAATGATCCTCTGATTCTAAAACTTCCATTGACAGGCAGATATTTAACAATTCCAGGAAAGCAGAGTTTCATTACATGTAATTGTTACTTGTGAAGACATATGCCATAATTGAAATGTTTCTCCTCCTGCTTCTTTACCCCAGTTCTTACTGCTGAGCACAACATCATATGATATGGCATATACCTTTGGTTAGCTGGAGTCAGATGTCCTTGTTGTGTCCCCTGCCATCTTCTACAGAGGCAGAGTGCGAAACAGAGTGTGCCTTGTTGGTATATAAACACTGTTCAGCGATGGTTAAAACATCAATATGATATTAACACCATTTTCAATATAAATCCATTTAATTTCTCTATATTACAAGGCTGCTTTTGCACTTTGAGGACACATGTACTTCATGGGGTGAGTTATGATGAAAAATTAAAGGTGGAAAGTGTGACTGTGAGGAAAATTCAAATGGAAAAAACCCCAACAAACAGCCAACCAAAAATCCGCTTGTAAGATTCAGAGCACTTCTGCTGTCTTCTTGCTTGGAAAGACTTCCAGAACAAGCATTTGTGATTTTAGACAATTTTGATTTTTTGTCACCACAGAAATATGGAGAGAGAGAAAAATTAATGTTTGTACCTTTAACACTTCAAAGAACCAATTAGTATAAATTTAATGCTTTTCAGCTTAGGAAGGAGGGCAAAGTTTACCTACCATTTTTTGGGTTTTTAAGTATTTCGTGCTTTATTCTGTGATTAGCTTTACAAAGTGTTCTTGCTTATGCTATATGATGGCAATTTCTACAACCTTAAAAGATGCTATTAGTGGAATATAATTGCTTGGTCTATTTGTTTTCTGTTTGAGTCTTAGAATACAGTACTTATCATCTAAGTCTAATTTTTCATATTTTTCCATTGAGACCATCACTTTTATGAAAAAATATATTTATATTTGCATGTCTCTTTCAGGACTATATTAATTTACAGATTTTTCATATTGGATAACTAATATATTTATTAAGCTATTAACCATCAGAACAGAATAATACAGTTTGAGGTATGGTAGAATTTTTGCCTGTACACTGTTGGATAATAAACCATTTTGAATTTTCAGTAACGTTATTGTCTTATGTGCCCACTCTAACATCAATGTTATTATCTTACATAAAATGCATAATAAAAACAGTAATCTGAAAATACCCTTCTCAAACAAACTTCTACCCCTTTTGTTTTGAGATAATTACTTTTATTGAAAACAGGGATGTTTAACCTCTTCATTAATGACCTGTTTTATGGGACAGATTTTACTTTCATCAAGTTTGCAGACGATACCAAAAGGGAAGGCACGGCTCATAAGCAAGACTGGTGTGCCATTCAGAGGCCCTTGAACAGGCCAGAGCAACAGGCCTCGAGTAACCTTTAAAGTTTAGCTAAGGTAAGTGCCAAATCTTGTCCCTGTGGAACAATAACTCCAAGCACCGGTACAGGGTGCAGACTGATGGACTGGGAAGTAGCTCTGTGGAGAATGACATGGAGACTTTGGTGAACACCAAGTTTAAAATAAGCCAGAATGCGCCTGGAACAAAGAAAACCTTATGTGCTACAACAGAAAGAGCATTGCCAAAACGCTGCAAGGTTGATAAGGCAGAACTTGTTCTTTGTGAGTTCATACTAGCCATCTTGAACCACTTCTCTATCCTCCAGGTGCCTTAGCACAGCTTCTACGAGGACCTGTTCCACGCACAGAGTAAGACTGGAAGTTAAGTAGTAGCCAAGGTTGTCCTTTCTAACCTTTTTAAAGATCAGTATGTTTCCTTCTTTCCAGCAAGCTGGGACTTCACCTAACTACCATGATGTTTCAAATATTATGGAGACTGGCTTAGCAACCACATCAGCTGATTCCCTCAGGGCTCCAGGGTGCATCTTCTCAGGTCCTATGACTTAGCTACTTTCAGGTTCTCCAAGTGGTCATGAACCTGAGCTTTACTCAATTGGGAAGCACTTTGCTACACCAGTACTCTTTCTGTTGTCCATTCACTCAACAACTGTGGGAAGAGAGGTTGCCATTGAAGACAGAGACAAAAAATATCTTGAGTACCTCAGTCTTCTCACCCATTGTTACCAGTTTACCAATCTTGTTTAACAGGCAGGTATACCTTCTTTGATCTTCCTTTTCTGGTTAACTTATCTGTAGAAGCCCTTCCATTATTCTTTGGGTCCCATGTCATGGTCAGGTCTAATTTGTCTTAGCCATCCTCAACCCAGTCCTACACAGCTGAATTTTCATCTCTTTAGTCTTCCAAATTCAGCTGTCCTAGCTTCACTGCCTGTGCATTTGCTTCTTTCCCTTTAGTTTGCCCAGCAGGTCTCTACCCATATGAACAACTATGAAGAAAATTAACTCCATCTCAGCTAAAACCAGTACATATACATAGAAGGAAATTAATGCCAAGAGGTCATCTAGTCCAACAAGATGTTTAAAGTAGGTACAGTGAATGTAGCTCTTCAAAGCCTCGCAAGTAAGTTTTAAAATATCTCAAAACAATATTGGAGACAATGTTTGACCATCTTTAAGGTGAAAAAGATTAAATTATGTTCCTTTCTTCTCATCCTTCTATTGTTCACCTCTGAGAAAAACTTGGCCTTAGGTATATCCAGGTATATCTAATAAGTTCAAAGGGTCCAAAAAGGACCCATGTTCTCTCAGCAGCTTCCACAGCCTCTCATCAGACACCCTATGTTACAGCTTCCAACCACCTCATGGCTTCCCTAAAACTTGCCATAGTACATCAATTTCTGCCCTGTACATGGGAGCCTAAGTCTAGAGGCAGCACTCACGTGCATTTCACAGGTCCTGGATAGTGGGCCAGGATCCTTCCCCAGACCTGCTGACTGTGTCCTTACTTGTGCTGTCTAGGATGCAGTGGCTTTCTTGCTGCTAAGGGTCACTGCTGCATCATGGCCAGCCTGGTGCCCTACAGGGCCCTTAGACCTTTGAACAGAACTTCTTACAAATATTTGTCTGCAACTTGTTCTACTACAAGTTTTTGTCCAGGCCAGAGTCCAGGTTTTGTGATCAGCTTTGATTAGATTTATGAAGTTCCTGTCTCCTTATTTCTCCAGCATTTTCTGTGTTTCTAATTAGTTGAATGCAAGAATAGTTCCAAGCATTGACTGCTCTCTGCAATCTGCAGTCTGCCACCTTGAATTTGCTGAAAGTCCACCATAATTCTATGCTATGTGTAGCCGATGAAGACATTAAACAATATTTGCTCTTAGAATCAAACTCTAAGATACAACTCTACTAACTGGTTTACAGTTGGGTTCATCACAATGATTTTTATCTCGCTCTCCAGTTAATTTTCCAACCACTCTTATTTCCCCTTCTAATCTGTATGTCACTAATGTGACTAAAAGGGTATTGTGGGAGATCATGGCAAACATCTGGAAAAAATTAAGCATAAAATATTTAATGATCTTCCCTTATCCACAGAATAGAAGGCAGACTGGCATGCTGTTCCACAATTTAAGCTTAATGAAACATGAAGGTAGATACATGTAATTTATTCCTCAGACTTAACTGATCAGGGAAATTAAATGAAGAAAATCCTTAATTTTTATTAATTATGTTAGTGAAGCTTATTTGTCATATTTCCAAATTTTCTTATGTTGCTCCTGCTAAAGAAGATCCCTTTAGTTGACATTGGTTAGAAAAGTTAGACAGTCATAACGATGGCAGAAATATTAAAAGAAGCTCTAAGCAAGAAGTCAAGCTTTCAATACAGTTGGTAGTACTTCTTTGTAAAGAAAGACAGTGTTGTGGGATTTGGGGGGTTTGGATTGGTTTAGGGGTTTTTCTGCCTACCTCTGGCTGCTTTGATGTATTACTGGTGCTAATACATACTATTCTTCAGTCTTTTTCACTTGATAGTGGTCAAAATGAGATAGTCTCAAAATATCCATATCATAAGTAATTTCCATTATCAGATTTACTTTCCAGAATACGACCTGTGGCCTGTATTTATCCCCCTTTAGCTTCTGCATGTAATTCAATGTTATTATTTTAATCGCAAGGTTGTTCATGAGTTTACAACAATCTTCACAGACATAATTTCTCTATTTTCAACCTCATACAAAAGCCATTTTCTTCAGGGATGTGGAAATTATTAGCCTTTGGGTTGATATATGCCGGAACAAAGAGCAAAATATTCTTTCCTATTTTTCTAAACTGTGAAATACCTGAGAAAGAGGTGGCACATTTAGTCTAACCATCTGCATTGTGTATCTTGAGCAGAAACAGGAATGGAAGAAGCGATTATAAGAATGAAACTGAAAATAGGGATGAAAGAGTTACATCTCTATACATATGAAGATGTAAGAAATTGTAAAATATCAGAACAAAGCTTCAGCTTCTTAGCTCAAAAATTATTACTTCTTCCTGTCTAATTAGCATATTTTTTCTTTTTTTCCTTTTCTTCCTTATTTTTTTTTTAGATGAACACTGTAATGGGTTTAGAATAAACCATCAGTATATCGGTGACCTACCAGCTGATAGTGAAATGAAGAATTAAGAGATGAGAGTGATTTTACAAGGTATAAAACACCCTTGGATAAAACTGTGTAACACAATGAGGAGAAGATGCTCCCCTTTTTTGATGCAATTTCAACCTCATGAGGCAATTTGTTTACATTCTAAATTTTGCCATCTCTTAAGGTTTCTGATCTGTAGGCTGTGAAATGGTGTTGACAGACCTCCAGGCCAAGGAGTAAGGGAAACTTCTTCTCACAGCTGAAAAGACTGAAAAAAAAATATGGGGACATTTGGGTTGTATAATTTTGCAGTTTTGCAGCACAGGGAAGGCTAATATAGCAGATATTTCTTTTGCAGGTTCAACATGCTGATAAATGCCACAAAGAAATGAATGTGATTAAGATATATTCCACCATTTATGTTTGTTGTTTCCTTTAAAAAATAATTTCCAACTTTCCTCCAGTTGCCTTGCCAACAGATTCAAGTTCAAACAGAAAGGCTGGTAGCTAAAATCCCAAAATACTTATTCCTTTCCCTTGTTAACAGTCATTTTGGAATAGCATAATCAGCATATAGAGCTCAGAAGAAGAGCTGTGAAGTAACAGAGAAGTTGTCATACTACTGAGGAATGATATATTTCTTATTTTTAATGAGGTGTCATTTTCTCAAAGCATTGTGTACCTCATCAAATCAAAACAAGAACACAGGTACACTCCAACACATGTATGCAGGAAAATGAGGAACACCTGGTGACCCAAAAAAGCCCTAAACTTGATGTTCCTGGAATTCCTAATTTCCATTAAAATTATTGAGAGGGGAACTTCATGTAGGAGTTACACATTAAAGATTAATTTTGGTCTAGCTTTGTTTCAGTATCACTGCCAGTGGGAGAGATTTTTCTCTACTAAAAGTATTGTGATTCATCACTCAGGGTGAGAGTTTCCAAATGTTTTTCTAATAGATGCTCTTTTCCTTCCCCATTCTTTCAGATCATGTTTATAAAACATGGTTGGCATAGGTTCTGCCACATTGCCAAGAGCCTGGGTTCAGTTTCTGATAGTGTAGCTGTGGGGAAAATACGTTACTTTCCACCTCTCCTGTCTCTTCTGAACAACCTGTCGCCACAAATAGCTGCATGACAATCATTGGATTCATCCCATCAAGTTTCAATAATAGTGACGAGGTCATAACTTTCCAGTAGCACATTGGCTTCCAGCTTCTCCTGTGTGTTGCCCATGCTGTGTGCATTGGTGTAAAGGCAGCTCAGCAGGGCTATCGGTCATATTGCCTTCCCAGAGGAACATCCCTTAATTCCTTTGAGGTATTTCAGTATTGGCTTCGATTACCTCAGAAGTCCCTGGCTGGTCTCTGTAAAACTGCAAGTGTCATCCAATATGGCTGGCACAATTCAGAGCCACTAGCAATTGGTCCTTGCTAGTAACCTGGTCCTCTAACCTTGGCGTTCCATCCCACAGCTTGCCAAGGGCGGCTCTGATATTGTTCCCCTTCCCTGTCATATCTAGTTTAAAACTTTCCAAGTTCCCAAGCCAGACTCTCATCCATAGCTGAATAAGGTGAGTTGCATTCATGTCAGCATGCCTGGTGCTGTTTAGGCTATTCTGTTATCAAAACCCATAAAATTTTGGTGGTGACTCCAGCTGCAAAGCCATGTGTTAATAGACTCAGCCTGTTTGTTTTTTCCAGTGTTGTTGCCTTCAAGAGCAGAATGAATATAACTCATGCCCCAGATATTCTCACTAACCATTCCAAGGCCCTAAAGTCCTTTTTGATTGCCCTTGGTCTACTTGTTGCCCCTTCATTGCCTGCTATGTGGAAGACCAGTAATAGGCAGTAGGCTGAGGGTCAAACCAGGCTAGAAACTCTATTGGTGATGTCCTTAATCCAGGCTCCAGTAGGGCAGCAGATATTCCCATTGGTTGGACCTGGTTGGAAGTAGTGAAGGAATTACTTAATTTGCTTTGCTTGTTCATGCGGCTTTTTCTTTACCTATTAAACTGTCTTTATCTCAGTCTATGTTTAACCCTTTCAAATGTCCTCCCTATCTCAGTGTGGGTGACTGAGGGAGTGGCTGTGTGAGTTGAGGTGTCAACTGCAGTTAATCCACTGAGTATATAATTTTTTGATGATTCTATGATCAACAAAGCTTCTGGACTTTTAAAGTGTGTATCATCCTATGAAATTAAAGATATTTTAAAAGATTGAAAGTTATTTTCATTTTTGGTTTTTCATGCAGGATTTTACCAAAAAGTATATTTTATGTAATCCACAGTCTTTTTCTCTCATGGTCTACCTTCTTCATATTTTCAAACTTGTGTGCTTTTCTAATTCTATGCTAAATTTTCTGCTCTAATCAGTTTTCCTGCAGACTAATTTTCAGTTTTGTGAAGTGTGCCCAATACTTCAAATAAACTGCAGTTTTCATACATTACCATTAAGTTTATTCTCAAATATTCATGGGCTAATTCAGGACTGATGGGCACCTGGGGAGATCTTCAGCCTCAGACTGTGCCCCGCCCTGAGCACGCTGAGATGTGGGATCTGATTAGGCTGTTCAGGGCTTCACTCAGTCAAGGCATGAAATCTCTCAGGTAAAGGATGGCCCAAGTTCTCTGGGCCTTGGCTCCATGGCTGGGGTGTCCTCACAGGAAAAAGGCTTGCTTATCTCCCTTCAGCCTTATCCTCTCATGTTTTAGCTTGTGCTACTGCCTGTTGTCCTCCCAATATGCACCCCTGTGAAGGACACTCCTGAACCTCCTCCATTCCTCCTGTTGGCGTTGGGGATGCTGATGGATGTACTCAAAGCCTTCACTTCTCCCAGCAGAGCCCATCCTAGCACTGCAGCTTTTCCACAAGGGGAAAGGGTCTTAGCCCCTTCTTCGTTGTTTCTGCTTATTTTATTCCAATTTATCTAGGCTCAGAACTGGACCCCTTATCCAGGTGTGACATTGCAAGTGCTGGGTTTAGTGCTGTCTTAGCTGAACTTCACAGGGTCATTTGTGGCCCCAGACTTGCAGCTACTCAGGTCCACAGAAGACCCCCAGGGCTTCTAGCATGTTTTCCCCTTGCTTTCATCAGCAGAACTAATGACAGTGCTTTCTGTTCTTTCCTCCAGCTCACTGAGAAAGTCTCAGAGTAGACCCTGAGCTACAACACTTGTTGCCAGCCTCCAGGTAAACTACAGTGCAGTTAAACATGACCTTGTAAGCCCTATCATCCAACTGGTTATTTACTAGTAGTCTTCACATCCCACCTCTGATTTAACTGCTGTCCTGGGTTTAAGTAGGTGTAGGCCTAAATTTAAGCTTTAGATTTTAGAGCAGGCCTTGGATTATCAGCTGACTCAAGCTGGGTCAGGCCAGTTGACATTAACTTCTACTGGGCAATGGTATTCCATACCATATTCTGATGTCATCTCAAATGTACAGTGTAGGGAGGTACTTAGCTCAGTTTCCATCATGGCGGAAGTAGAGACAGGATCTGCTGCCTCTGTTCTGCCATGTTGGGCCTTGCTGCTGCCACTGCTACGTTGCATTTTGTTTTAGTTCAGGGAAGTAAATATTTTATTGTTATTCTCTCCCTTTTACTTGCTAAGTGTTTCTTGGGAAGGGTTCGTGGAGTGATTTTATACCCAGAATAGTGAAATTTGTGTTCGGAGGGGTTTGATTTTCTGTTGGGTGAAGTGAAGGAATTATTTGTTATATATTAACTTGTAGGGGTGTGTGTTATGTTGTAGTCTACTTTTAATTTTTCCTTTTCTGTGTAAATATATATCCCAGTTTCTGTTTCAAGCTTAAATGTCCAAGTTTTTTCCTCCCTTTTCTCAGCATTGGGTGGGTGGGAAGTAAGCCCTTGTCACTTTGGTTTATACTTGGTATTTTGCCAAAGTATTCAGACCAAAACACTTGCATACAAGGAGCATTTAATGAGATAGTGTTATAAGCCTTGCTATATTAAAGACAAATGTCACCTGTGTCCACAGGTCTAGTTTTTTATCACCAGGGGTAATCAGGTGAAATATCAGGTGAATTGACTGCCTCCAATCACTTCATTCCTGAGTCCTGAAATGTGATCCCATGTTTTTCCTTGGCACCAAAGTGAAGCTAACCCATGCCTGTATTTTCTGCATTTGTTCCTTTTGAGCTTCAAAGATGCATGCAACAATTTCTTTCCAGCAGTGGCTGGATGTCTCCCTCAATCTCCTTAACTTGGGAAAAAGCGCCTGTGACACAGCTATTTCAAGAAGGCTTTGCCCACTTTGATGTCCTGATGAATGGTCTGCAGCATGCTCCTGACTTGATATCACATTTAGTGGCCTATCCTCTACCTCTGAAACACAATCTCTCAGCCTGTATTTGGTAAATCCCATGGAGGAACCTTACATACCCAAGTGATCCTTCATGTCCTGTAATACTGATATAGTGTTGTAGCTGCATGTGGAACTTTAGTCCCTCCTGTTTGCGTCCCAGGCTGAGAGCATTCTATACACACATTTGAGGCAGATGACCCTCTGTCCTGTTTCATCACTCTGTGCTCCCATCATCCTGCAACCTGCTCCATTTAACCAGTCAGGACCTTGCCCTCTTGACTGTGGGTCACATAATCACAGAATACGTTGTGTTGGAAGGGACCCACAAGGATCACTGAATCCAACTTCTGGCCTTGCATAGGACCATCCCCAAGTCACACCATGTGCCTGAGGGTATTGTCCAAACAGTGCTTCAACTCTGTCAGCCTTGTGCTGTGATCACTTCACTGAGGAGCCTGATCTAGCACCCAGCCACCTTCTGGGTGATGAACCTTTTTCTAGTATCCAAACTAAACCGCCCTTGACACAACTTCAGGTCACTCCCTCAGGTTCTGTCACTGGCCACCATAGAGAAGACATCAGTGTCTACCCCTCATCTTCCCCTCATTAGGAAGTTGTAACTTCAATGAGGTCTCCCTTCGGTGTCCTCTTCTCCAGACTGAATAGACCGAGTGCCCTCAGATGCTCTTCATGAAGCTCCCTCTCAAGGCCCTTCACCATCTTCATTGCTCTCCTTTGCACACTCTCAAATAACTTAATAACTTTCTTATATTTTGGTACCCCAAACTGCACACAATATTCAAGGTGAGATTGCACCAGTGCAGAGCAGAATGGGACACTCCCCTCCCTCGACTGACTGGTGATTCTGTGCCTGATGACCCCTATGACATAGTCTCCTTCCCTCATCTCACTAATTTAAAGTATCTCAGCACTTCAGCCAGTCTCTTGGCAATTGTGCTCTTGACACTTTTTGTCCAGTGTATCCCACCTCCCCCCTGCAGTCTTTGGTCCTCAGCTCAGGTCTCACTGTTGTGAAAATTTCATCCCTGCAATTAGCACCTGCTGTGCAAGCAACAGTTGACCCACAAGATCCATGCACTGCTCTCCAAACCTCCAAACCCTCTCCAGCTCATTTATAGAAGAAAGGTGACACTATCGTCTCTTCACATCCTGTAGCATAAATCTGGTCCTTCTCTCAGAATCAGGTTTCCCTGACACCAGAAGGTCCTTCTCATATGCAGAGCACAGACATTGCTGCGTAAGTTGCACTAGTGGTAGCCACAAAACAGGAGCTGTCTGATGGAAACACAGCTCCTTGTCCTATGGGTAATAAAACCATGATGTATGCAGTACAGAGTTACTGCTGTCTACTTAAAACACATTCACAATGAAATCTAGCTAGCATCTATGTCTGGAATACTTTTTAGGCAGTAACTATTTTTGATTGTTACTAAAACAAGAAAATACTGTAAAGTTCAGATGTAATGGAAGGGACTCATGGAACAGACTGTGCACTTGCTGCTACAAGTAAATTTTCAGATAGACTAAAGAATGACAAAACATTTTTCAATATCTGCTGCTTACAACAGTATGAAGTGTTCCAAATACTAACAGTTGCAACACTTCCCAAAGAAATAGGTACCTTATGTTACATTTACATTTTCTTTGTATAATTAGAGATAGTAACTTTTTTTCCCATCAAAATTGCTTTCACTGGAGGAAAAATTTTAGAAATGAACTGCTTATTGTAAATTACTAGCTTAAAGCTGATGGCAAATATTTTGAAGAGAAAACCCTGTCTATTTTCCCCTGAAAGCAAATTCAAATCAAAAGACAAATAATAAAACATTAGAGAAATTAACCTCTTGAGGGAAAAAGGTAACTATGAAACTAATCTCTTGGAACAGGAACAATACTGCATACCAAACACATTCTAAAGTTTAACAAATTTATCTGGTACAGCTTGAATTTCTGTATAGCATTCATCACAAGTATACTTACAGTTTTGCTTTCCACCTGCAGTGGTAGTAACCAAAACTGCCCTTTTATATAAGACAAAATCTTTATGTTTTCAGCTACTTTTCAACTAGTTTTTGTACTTTGGCAACTTTGAAAATGGAGTAGTTTTCTCATATAAACATAGAGAAGAAGAAACTAACCCATTGTGACCAACTGAGAATTTTAAGTTGGGTAGTAAAATATAATTTACTGCATCTGATACATAAATACGATGAAGCACTCTCTTTGGAATGCTTCTGTTATCATGTATTCCTATCTTCCTAGTTTTGCACACAGGCACCAAATTCTCTTTCCTTCTCTCTCTCTCTCTCTGATGAGTGTCTCTCTCACAGAATTGCAGAATGTTGGAATTTGGAAGGGACATCTGTAGATTATCGGAGTTTTGAATATCTCCAGAAAGGGAGAGTCCACAAACTCTCTGGGCAATTGGTGCCAGTGTTCTGTCACCTGCAGAGTAAAAAAGTTTTTCCTCATATTCATATGGAATTTTCTGTGTTTCAGTTTGTGCCCACTGCCCCTTTTCCTGTCACTGGGCACCACTGAAGACAATCTGGTGCAATTCTCTTGACACCCACCCTTAAGATACCTGTGCATTGATGAGGTCCCCTCTCAGTCATCTCTTCTTGAGGCTGAACAGGCCCAGCTCCCTCAGCCTTTCTGTGTAAGAGAGATGCTTCGGTCCTCACATCATCTTTGTAGCCTAATCAGTCTCCTAATCATCTTTGGTGCCTGTGCTCAAAACTGGACCTCTCTAGTAGTTTCCTGACTCTCTTGTCATGAGGATCCCAGAACTGGACACAGCACTCCAGATGTGGCTGAACTAGGGCTGAGAAGAGGGGCAGGATCGTCTCCCTTGTCCTGCTGGCTGTGCTCTTCCTAAAGTGCTCCAGGATACCACTGGTCCTCCTGGCCACAGGGATACACTTCTGGCTCATGGACAGGCTTGCTGTCCACCAGGACTACCATGAAGTTTTCCACAGAGCTGCTTTTCTCTATATATATAGAGTGGAACAAGGGAAATAGCCATGTTTTTCCTCAGTTGAGCCAAGAGAGACACAGATGTAATACCAGGAAACAATCACTTACAGTCTGTAAAGGGACAGTAGAGAATGAGCTGCTAATTTTTAGATGAGGAAATTTCATCTCAGTAAAAAGAAAATCTGTTCTTAATTGTGGGGATGTTTTAGTAATTTAAAAATAAATTATTACTTTAACTTACTAGGAAAAAAGTCATAATTCCTTCCTTACTTTGCCTACTTAAATTTGTGACAGGTGTTTATTTTTCATTTATTCTCCCTTTAATTTTGCTCTATGAAAACAGAAATGTAACTAGCAAAGTAGTGACAGCAGCATAAAAATACCAATTGATAGAGAAATATGATATGACTTTTCAAAAGAGAAACAAGCTCTAGAATTTAATTTGGGGTTGAAAAAACTGAAATCACACAGGAATAGATTTACAAAGATATGTAATCTGGGAAATTTTAAGACAAGTTCTGAAAAAGAAATAGAAGAATCAGTATCCCTTTCCTTGAGTATTCCCAATATTCATGATATTTGAGCTAACCTTATAGGTTTTGGGTACAGGTTACCTTGTAACCTGTTGCTGCAGGCATAGTTCCCTGGCTAATTCAGTCTCTTTCAATTTGCTGACTGGCAGGACAAACTGAAATCCTGATCAGGATGGCGGCACTAGAAGTAAGAAGCTATAAAATTAAATGAAAGCACTATTTGAATCAATCACTTCCAGCAAGTTACTAGGGCAGACCAAAACTTTTTTGCCATGTACTCTTCAAAAACATAATGCTCAGTTTCTATAAACTGAACAAAAGTAATTCTTCTTCCTGTTAACATTCAGATATAAATAAGTAATACCTCATGCAGTTTTATTCCTGAGGGAACAGTTTTTACACATAGTATTTAATAGTGGCTGTATAATTATTTCTGCAGAAGAACATTTCAAAAATACTATGAAAAATGGTCTGTGTGATGTTGTGTACATTTTAATAACTTTTTGTCTGAATTCTAGGGATAAGCAATGTCAGAGCACTGAAGAACAGAATTGAATGCAGACACTTCATTAATAGATCAGTGTTTCAAATCTACTTTAAGTGAAACATAACTGAAAATTAACACCTGATGGCAGTTATTGAGAGGTATGAAATGGATTAGTTGTCAGTCAAATCAATAAGGACCATTCAAAATTAAAAAAAAAAAAATAACATTACATGCACTTGGCAATCTAGAGTAATCAAGCTTTGACTATCTGACATTTTTTGCCACAGATTCTCCCACTGAAGACAGCAGATAGATAAACTGTTATCTTGCTTGAATATTTTGAAGTTATCTTTTTATGTCTAATAGATAACAACGGACTCAATTTCAGATATTTGAAAGTTTTTTAACAAATACAAGTTTTAAACCTTTTGGGGCAGAGACATTTCTTTGTTTGTGCAATATATGCCAATGACTGAAAATAATTCATTGTACATGGCTTAATCCCAGTAGCTGTGAGAAGACAAATAGTCTCTAATAAAAGTAATAGAGATTTAAAAGTAATAGAAATAACAATATTGTTTTCCTTTGGAAATATAAGATACCGTGCTTTTAGAAAACAGTGGGATTCCACTGGAATAAAAATTATTACTGATATTTAGGGGATGAGTAAGGTTTTCACCCAATTTGATTTGTTGGTGAACTGGATTAACAGATAAATGGACATCCCAGAAGAAAAATATACCAATATTATCCAAACAGGAGGTTTTCTTGTTTTTGTGTTTGTACTTAATAATTCATGTGGAATAATATTGAAGTTGCTACAGCTATACATGGTAATGACTGATTACCTATAGTTAATCTAAGTCTTATCACTGGACACTAGAAATGTGAAATATAGAATTCTATTGAAAGACACCTGTCAAAAACAGATGGGCAAGAGTGAAGTGCACAATACACCATATTTTTAATGGAATTTAAGTGTAAAGTGAAGCGTGTCTTAGAAGTGATGCAATTTTTTATATACCAGACAGTATTGACAGCTCAGGGTGGCCTGTCATGACATGATGGAAATGTTGTGTGTTTAGCCCAAAGTTTTCCGGATAGCACTCTCTTTAAAAAACACTATGTTTCTCTTGAGGGCATCATTAAAATGAGGTTTCCAAAGTCTTTTAGATGAGTGTCTCAAAACCGTGATCTTACTCTCATGCAGCAAATCTATAAGAATTTACAGTATGACTCTCTAGGGGGAAGAGAGAGAGTGGGTGCTGGGGCAGAGCTTGAAATCTTTGAATTATTACTGTTAAGTCTGCTATACTCAAGTTTAATTGCACATGTTTAGTTCTCATTAAATTTGTCATTCAGAGCTATTGTCTGGCAAGACAAATATGTTTGTTTTCTGTTTTTCAGATTTTGTCACAAGATGATATATATACCATAAAACAAAACAGTAATTTCTAAATATGTCTCTGTAGATAGAATATTGCAGTCTGCACATATCTCTGCAAGCCTAGTCTAGATCAGTTCTTAGACAGACTGTAGAAGTATAAAGATCTTACCCACGTCACTGCTTTCTTTAGTTGAGCAAATTTGGATTTCTCATGAGGAAATAAATACATTAGAACTAAGTTGAAATATAAAGAAATGTTTCACAGTTTTAATTTTTTGCTTGCACATTTCTTGTGAATGTATCTATGAAATCACACTAAAGGGCACAGCATGAAGAGGATGTGCTGTCAGGTGGACCTTTGAAAGAAAACTGAAGGACTTTTTATTTTGTTCTCTTTTTATGCTCTACTACATGATTTAAAGAGACTCAAAAATTTTTTTCTGTGTTTAGATCATCACAATTGCAATTATAATATGCAATCAGATTAAATATCATCATTTTGTCTACACAATATAGCTGACAGTGATCAATATGATGCACATACATTTAGTGGTCAGAATAGTAGAAGTATTAATAGAACTGCTTTTAGATTTTAATAAGTTTGGGGAAGAACGACTTAAACTCTACTTTTTTTTATTATGGTTCCTGTTTCTCCTGAAAATGGCATAGTGCTCAGTCTCTTGTAAATTCAATAATCTTTTCCGAGTCTTCCTGGTAAATATCAACAGAATATTATTGGTGAATGAAAGTCACTAATAGTACTTATTGTTAATAATAGTGTGGTCATGAAATCTCCATCCTTGAAGATACTCAAAAATCATCTGCTGACCCTGCCTGACCAGAGTGGTTGGACAAGATGACATTCAGAGGTCCCTTTCAATCTGAAACATCCTACGGTCCTGTAAAAAAGTAGTGAAACATTGTCAGTGTAAGGACAGTTGCACAGTATTACTCACTTTTATACTTTGACAAAAGAGAAACTGAGAAAAAGAAGAGAAATCAAGACTACAGGAAATTAACAGAAAATCAGTAGAATATGGACATTCCAATGGCCCCTCACAGATCCTTTGTGTGTGAATTTATCCAATTTTTTTTGAATCTCTTTTTACTTCTGAAATCCAGTGTCTGCTCTAGTGATGAATTAGTGACATATCACAGGTTATCTTGAAAAAATATCTATGCAAAACTGCTTGTGCTTTCTGAAGCACAACACTATGAAATGTCCTGAATCTTCATACCCTATAAGAGGTGGTAACATTTGAAGAAAATTACAAGCATAAGACACTTGTTTATCTCAAGATGCCTAACTGTGTCAAGAAAAGTGACTACCATGCTAGCTGTCACTAAAATACCATTTTGAAGGTAAGTGCTTTCAAGTGTTGCCATACATGTATGGCCAAACTTCACAAACAAAGACTTGGGAGGGCTTGGCCCATGTGGGTGTGCCCTTCCAGCCTGCGCAGTGGATTTTTTAGGTGAGGCACAGCGTGTGCAGAACTGGCCCCACTGTTTAAGTCCTGAGGTCCACTTGCCACAGCTGAGCAAGCTTGGACAGTGACAGTGAAGTCCTCAGGACTGTCACAGCACCCGGTACTAACAGGGGCTGACCCTGCTGAGCATCTGAGATCTGACGGGATGGGATGGCAGGGAGGCATTGAACTGCCAGGGGTCGGTCCCACTGAGTCTCGAACTCAGGTCCTTGGGATTCAGAGTCCACCACAGGACCACCCTGTTACCATATACACTGGAACAAAGATGAAAGATTTGTTTGCCTCTAGTCCTAAAGAAGGTTTAGGTCATGTAAGTCTGAATCTAACTAGATTTCACACTGAGAAAGGGTTCAGCTATAATGGTATAAATACATAACTTGCTGCAG
Source organism: Willisornis vidua nigrigula (assembly GCA_021164005.1). NCBI lineage: Eukaryota > Metazoa > Chordata > Aves > Passeriformes > Thamnophilidae > Willisornis > Willisornis vidua. The sequence goes on from JAJPCS010000033.1 coordinate 16,326,373, forward strand.
TTGAACATCTACCAGATCCCTTTATCAACTGAAAAGTATGAAGGTTTTAGACAAACAAATAAAGAAACCTATCAAAATTATATTTGTAAATTCAATATAAATATGATGTTTTAAATTTAAATAATGTAAAAATGTTTGCTTTCAGTTTTGATACAGAAATCTGGTTTAGCTCTTTCAGATACATCCTTACTTTCTTTATTCTAAATTAGTATCTTTCTTTTTCCACATGTACCCTTGCTTCTTTTGTGGATATTCAATCTCCCCTTCCTGTTTTTCAGGCGTTACCTTAAAACATAGCTTTTCAGCTCACTCTTTTGCTTCATTAGCAGTAACTTTGGTAGTTTCTGGTAGTTTCTGCCTCAGGGTATAAATTGTAGATTGAGTTCTTAACAGTCACATTTATTTGTTCAGGTCTAAGGGCATATGGCTGCACTTTGGAAAGTGCAGAGAGTTAAGAGAAAAAAGGTGTTTATATATTCTAGTTGATGTAAACCAAGCTCCATATAGTGTTGTTTCAGCCACAAGGATGTCCCTATGAGTCAGACAAGCTCCTACATACCTAGAGAATTTTTCAGAAGTCACTTGTAGAAGGCTGATAAAGTTGTTTGCAAAATATAAAGAATGTTAGTCAAGTCCAGAGGTGTTTTTAAAGAAATTTATAAAATCATGATAATATTAGATGACTTCTGCTATTAGTAAAGACAGAAAAACACAGCCTTTTGATTTACCATAATTTAAGGTCTCTGTGTTTTCATGTGTATGTTCTATTATTTTAGAGATAAGTTCATTTCAATGGTGATTAGACTTCAAGTTCCAGAGACACTAAGTAATGATATTTCGTACTTGAATTATGAGAAAAAAAATGTTCATAAAAATATTCAAACCAGCAAGAAAGGAAAAAACAAGCAAACATATATGAGAACCTAGCTGAAGTGAATATTTGATAACCAGGATATTAATTTCAGAAATATAATTTCAGAGATTATCCTCCCTGTTTGCTGAGATTACCAGTTCAATTGATATTAAGAATTCTGACACTTTTTATACCACAACATATTTGTCATAGGAAAAAAACAAACAGCAGTTTCTTACACAGACTTGCATAAACTCTTCATCCTTCAGACTTTTAAATCTAAGGATGTATTTCAGTGAGACATTGTCATGTGAAAGGTAGGAATTTAGACTTTTGCCTGTGGGTACCCTCAGGAAAGTTGAGACCCTGGTGCCTTATAATCTCTCAGCCTCTCATAATGAAACCCTTCACCAACAGATTCACAAGGTTGGAAGGTACCTTGACTACCCTTATAGGGGGGACTCAGCAGAGAGAAGACCCCTCAACGGGTCATGTCAAATTGTTATGCACTGCCAGCAACTGCAAGGACTAACTTTAACTGTTTATTGCAAAAATATGTTTTAAAGTCATTTCCTCATACATATATATTAAACAAGCATTAGCTCTGATATGAAGCACTCTAGTAATATACCATGGGGATAAGCAGAAGCAAAAGCTCTAGTTCTAAAAGCAGCATTTAAGGCATGTGGAATATATTTCTTACTCAAGATGTCCATCTGAGGAGGAGAACATGGACTCAGCCCTTTGACTGATCCCAGCACTTTTGGTGGGGGGTCTTCTCCCAATTTCCTCCTATCCTCAACTTTTTTACTATTTCCTTTATGTTAGAGTGGAGTTTGAGTGGCTTTAGTCATGAATACTTTTTATTTCTGATCAATGTACCTAACGGGAGAGGGGCGTGGTGGTGCCTTGGGACCTGAGAAGGGAGTTCAATATGGTTGTTTTCTTCAGCAGCAGAACATCTTGATTATCCCATGGCAGACAGGTACTGCACAGTCTTAGTACCACAATGATCCCGCATTCTGCTGGGATTTGAATGGAGAGTGGCCACATGGTCTCCACTTCATTCCACGCTCCGTTCTTTTTCCCTGAGCAGATGTTTATTCTTGTATTGGGTGGCATGTCAACCTCAGTCCATCCAGGAAGTTGCACCTGCTTTGTACCCTAGAATTCTGAATCTCATCTGAATTTAACTCTATACATCATCCCACAGACACTGAATTTTTAAATCTGGAGCTTTGAATGTGTGAAATTTATTTTTTTGTTTGTTTGCTCACTTGTTTGTTTGAAAGCTGTTAAATTCATTAAATATTTTTGTATATTTTATCTGGTACAATAAAAAAATAAAGAATTTATTGCTGATTTAGGAACTTATGTTCCATTATGTATGTATTTATTTATTTATTTTTCTGTTCCAATTTGGAAAAGTCACTGCAATAAAAATATCCATACAATTTAAAATGAGTTAATGACCAAGGTGTTAACGTTTTCAGCCTCAAGCAGGAAAAAATAAGAAATATCTTGAAAGCTAGCTATATATATATATATATAAATCTCCTATTAGATAAGAATCAATAAAAACATGACATTTGTAATAAATATGTTGGGTTTTAATCTGGTATGACTTTCTCATTAGCCATGAATGTAAAGTTCATCAATTTAAATAGAATACTTGAATATTCAAAGATTTGTAGGCTTGATTTTTAATTCAAAGTATTCCCTCAAAAAATGACAGTTGGGAGAGACCTCATATGCCAAGAACTCAAAACAGTTAAAAAACCCAGAGAACACATGCCTTAGAAAAGGCAATATTGAAACAAGTCAACACAACCAAGGCAATGAAATAAAAGCAATAATAATTTTCAGGATAAAATTTGCAATTGTATCACAGAGGCTGAATCTTTACAGTTAGTTAAAATAAGATGTGATATTTTTTTCGTCTTTATAAAGTGATGCTGAAATGGTAGAAACAGAATGAGATGAAATTGAACAGAGAAATAAACTGAAAAGCAAACTGTGTAAAGTAACAACTGAAGTCCTTATTGGATAACTCCATGTTCACACAGAAGATTTCAAGCATTATGATGCAAATTCTTCTGAAAAACTTTGGTGGACTTAGTCTCTGAATTAAATTTATTTCATTAAGTTAATTAAGATTTAAAATAATACTCCCCTCCCCACTGGCAAAAAGAAACCATACCAAACCAAACAAGGAAAAAATAAATCCCCCCTGAAAACAAGGAAAGAAAAATATCCCCCAAACAAACCAAAGTAAACAAAAAACAAACCCCTAAAACTGTTTAAAATACTATTTGTATTTTATATGTTCAGTAAATTACATGGCTTTCAGAACATATCTCTGATGAAAAAAGAAGGGTTTTAAGCCTATACTTGAACTGTGTATGAAAATCCATAGGTAACTTGTTAATATATTGAACTCAGTCAGAAGGCTACTGTCTTGGAATTTTATTTTAGCCATAATGGTTGAGGGGTTTTTAGTGAACTTAATATTCTCTGTTATATCCACCAATGAGTAAAAAATAATCCTTTGATGGTAAAGTCTTTTTTACTACAATAGTTTCTCCATGTATACTTCCCCAAACATTTTCTGCCTACTCATCTTCCAGAAGCAATTAATAAAAATTTTATGCCATCCATTTATTTTCTGTATGCCTTTGGTTTTGCATAATTACTGAACACACATTTTTCTATCAAGTGTTGCAGACCACCCATTACAGAGAAATAGACACCCACACACACCCACACCCACACACACACACACACACCCACACACACACACACATACACACATGCACACAAACACACACAGACATACACTCCACCAGCCACAGCCCCTGGCTATACTATTTTTCTGAGAGCTCTGCTTTCGGTACTACTTCTGTGATGTGCCTTTCTTAGATACCACATTTTCTCTTCCTTTTCTGTCCAAGCAAATTCAGGGGTAATGTCACAGCAAAGGCAGACAGAAGGAGTGGTGGATAATCATGAGGGTGGTAATACCCGTCATTCAAACCCAGCCACTGCGCTGGCTCTGCAGCCAGGCCATTATTTGAGAGACTTCCCTACAAATTTCAAAATTGCGTGTTTGTTTAGTCTAAGAAAGGTAAGGGACTGAAAAGAGTAAAGGAGGGACTGAAGAAGGCTTAGTTGGAGTGTTGACTGCTCCCTGTTTTCAGTACAGCTTCAGTAATGACTAAAATGTCAACACCCTGAGATGTACATGCATGAAAAAGAGCATCTTCAGGTAGGACAGTAAACATTTTATTATTGAGGAGTGCAAGGGGTCAGACTTCAGACTGACTTTTTACCTATAGAGAAATTCTGACTTCATGGCAACACAGATCTGCTCAGGTGAGATTCCATAATTCATTCACTTTCTTTGTTCCCTGAGGATTCTTTCCTGGCAGAATGTATGGTAGCAGCTTGATAGCATTCACACCTCATTAGCAACAACAGCATCATGGTCTCTTCATCTTACTCTCTCTCCATATGCCTGCCCCACCCTCTATGACATAATGAAAAATAGAGGGAGAGAACATGTGGCAGTAAGACTACACAAGAATTAAAGCTCTGGATTTGTGTCTCAAAGAATGTCAGCATTTCTCTTTCTTTAGTGCTTCCTTGAATAGATTTCTCCTGTAGAAGATAGTCTCACTTCAGCTATTTGAATTATGTATTTTTAGCTAAATTAACTCAGACAGCACCCCTGGATACAAGTAAGGACATAGCTGTAGCTTGATTTTGACACATAGAAATTATTCTGAAAAGCCATACAGAACACACCCTTTCCACTCCTAAGGAAGCCCAGCAGGAGGCGGTGAAGCCCAGCCCCTCCTGCCATCAGGCAGAAGGAACAGACCATAGGGATGGGGATGAATGGAAACAGGTGCCTGGTCGTAGAGGCAAAAACACCCCCTCTCGACCCCTTTCACCTGCCAGGGTGCCCTTAAGAAACAGGTATATGGCCCTGGACTCGGACAGTCTGTTGGAGGACAGTCAGGAGGAGGATCTATCTACAAGATCTGGTTACCCCCAGTCTACCGGACGGGTTACGACTACAGGTAAGAGGAAAAAGAGAAGGGTTGTTGTAATCGGTGACTCCCTTCTGAGGGGAACTGAGGGCCCTATATGTCGGCCAGACCTGTCCCACAGGGAAGTTTGCTGCCTTCCCCGGGCCAGGGTGAGGGATATTACCAAAAGACTTCCTAAACTTATCCAACCCTCAGACTATTACCCACTGTTGGTAGTCCAGGTTGGAAGTGATGATATTATTAAAAGGAGTACCAGAGTAATTAAAAAAGATTTCAAGGCACTGACCCGATCTCTTCAGGGGACAGGAGCACAGGTAGTAATTGCCTCAGTTCCTGTGCTAGCTGGGATGAATGAGGAGAGGTTTAGGAAAGCCCAGCTTATCAACAGGTGGCTTAGGGGATGGTGCTATCGTCAAAATTTTGGGTTTTTCGATCATGGCGCAAACTCTCTGTTGCCCAGTCTTGTCAAAGCAGATGGGCTTCATTTAACTAGGAAGGGCAAAAGAACTGTAGCCCATAAGTTGGCAGGGTTAGTTAAGAGGGCTTTAAACTAGGTTTGAAGGGGGAAGGGACGGCAACTGGGCTCTCCAGAGATAGGCCTAAGGGCATAGAGCCCGAGTTGAGAATGAAATCAATGGCCCAGCTGAAGTGCATGTACACCAATGCACGCAGTATAGGAAACAAACAAGAGGAGCTGGAAGCCATAGTGCAGCAGGAAAACTATGACATAGTTGCTGTCACAGAAACGTGGTGGGATGAATCGAATGACTGGATTGCTGCTATGGGGGGCTACAAGCTCTTCAGAAAAGACAGGTAGGGAAGGAGAGGTGGAGGGGTAGCTTTATATGTTAAAGAGTCTCTTGACTCTGTTGAAGTTGAGGTCAGCAGTGACAAGGTTGAGTGCCTGTGGGCCAGAATCAGGGGCAAGACCAACAAGGCTGACACCCTTGTGGGTGTCTGTTACAGACCGCCCAACCAGGATGATGAAGGGGATGAATTGTTCTACAAGCAGCTGGCAGATGTCTCAAAATCTCCAGCCCTTGTTCTTGTGGGTGACTTTAACCTGCCAGATATCTGCTGGGAGCTTCATACTGCAGAGAAGAGGCAGTCAAGGAGGTTCCTGAAGTGTATAGAGGACAATTTCCTTCATCAACTGGTAAATGAGCCTACCAGGGGGAAGGCCCTGCTAGACCTACTGTTTACAAACAGAGAGGGGCTGGTGGATGATGTAGTGGTTGGAGGCCGCCTGGGGCATAGTGACCATGAAATAATAGAATTTTCTGTCCTCAGGGATGTAAGGAGAGCCACCATTAAAACCTCTACTTTGGACTTCCAGAGAGCAGATTTTGGCCTATTCAAAAAACTGATTCAGAGCATACCCTGGGAAACAACCCTTAAAGGCAAGGGGGTCCAGGAGGGATGGACGTGTTTTAAGAGGGAGATTTTGAATGCACAGCAACAGGCTGTCCCAGTGTGCCAAAAGGCCAGCCGGAGGGGAAGACGGCCAGCTTGGTTAAATAGGGAGATTCTGCAAGAAATCAGGGATAAAAAGAAAGTTTACAGACTATGGAAAAAAGGACTGGCTACTTATGAAGAATTTACAGATAGAGCTAGGTCATGCAGGAAAAAGATCAGGGAAAGAAAAGTGGAATTTGAAGTTAATTTGGCTATTTCAGTTAGGGATAACAAAAAGTCCTTTTATAAACACATTAATAACAAAAGGAGGGGCAAGGAAAGCCTCCATTCTCTGTTGGACTTGGAGGGAAACATAGTTAAGGAAGACGAGGAGAAGGCTGAGGTACTTAATACCTACTTTGCCTCAGTTTTCACCAGTAAGACAGGTGGCCCTCAAGACAACTGGCCTCTGGAGATGGCGGACAGGGAGAGGGAGCTGAATACACCTCCTGTATTCCAGGAGGATATAGTGACCGACTTACTGAGCCAGCTGGATCCTAACAAGTCTATGGGACCAGAGGGGATCCATCCCAGGGTGATGAAGGAGCTGGCAGAAGAGCTTGCCAAACCACTCTCCATCATCTTCCAACAGTCCTGGCTCTCTGGGGAGGTCCCAGATGCTTGGAGGTTGGCGAATGTCACCCCAATCCACAAAAAGGGCTGCAAGCAGGACCCTGGCAACTACAGGCCTGTCAGCCTGACCTCCATGCCTGGCAGGGTTATGGAGCAGTTCATCCTGAGTGCAATCACACAGCACCTTCAGGGTGGACAAGGGATTAGACCCAGCCAGCATGGGTTTAGGAGGGGCAGGTCCTGTCTGACCAACCTGATCTCTTTCTACGATCAGGTGACCCACCTGGTGGATGAGGTGAAGGCTGTGGATGTGGTCTATCTGGACTTCAGCAAGGCCTTTGATACTGTCTCCCATAATATACTCCTAGAAAGGCTGGTAGCCCATGGCCTGGACAAGTGTACCCTCTGCTGGATTAAGAGCTGGCTGGAGGGTCGGGCCCAGAGAGTGCTGGTGAACAGAGCTGCATCCAGCTGGCGGCCAGTCACAGAGGTGTTCCCCAGGGGTCTGTGTTGGGTCCATTCTTGTTTAACATCTTTATTGATGATTTAGATGAGAGGATTGAGTCCATCATCAGCAAATTTGCTGATGACACCAAGTTGGGAGGGAGTGTTGACCTGTTGGAAGGCAGGAGGGCTCTGCAGAGGGATCTGGATAGACTTGAGAGATGGGCTGATTCCAATGGGATGAAGTTCAATAAGGCCAAGTGCTGGGTCCTGCACTTTGGCCACAACAACCCCCTGCAGCGCTACAGGCTGGGCACAGAGTGGCTGGAGAGCAGCCAGGCAGAAAGGGACCTTGGGGTACTAATTGACAGGAAGCTCAACATGAGTCAACAGTGTGCCCAGGTAGCCAAGAAGGCCAATGGGATCCTGGCCTGTATCAAAAATAGCGTGGCCAGCAGGACCAGGGCAGTGATCCTTCCCCTGTACTCTGCGTTGGTGAGGCCACACCTTGAGTACTGTGTTCAGTTCTGGGCCCCTCAGTTCAGAAAGGATATTGAGGTGCTGGAGCGAGTCCAGAGAAGAGCAACAAGGCTGGTGAAGGGAGAGGCTGAGGGAGCTGGGGTTGTTTAGCCTGGAGAAGAGGAGGCTCAGAGGTGACCTCATCACTGTCTGTAACTACCTGAAGGGAAGTTATAGCCAGGTGGGGGTTGGTCTCTTCTCCCAGGCACTCAGCAATAGGACAAGAGGGCACGGGCTTAAGCTCTGCCAGGGGAAATTTAAGTTGGATATCAGAAAAAACTTCTTTGCAGAGAGAGTAATCAGGCATTGGAATGGCCTGCCCAGAGAGGTGGTGGATTCACCATCCCTAGAGATTTTTAAACACAGATTGGACGTGGTGCTGGGTGCCATGATCTAGTAAATGGACTGGAGTTGGACCAAGGGTTGGACTCGATGATCTTGGAGGTCTTTTCCAACCCAATTGATTCTATGATTCTATGATTCTATGACATGAAGGACAGTACACAACTCTAAAACCCCTTTGCTTTTACAGCTAAAAATCAGAAACAGTGGTCTCAAAAATCGTCACACATAAATGAGAGGTTTCTTGTACAAAAAGTTATAAACAAAAACTGATTTGAAATTTTCAGTGATCAAAAATTGGTATTACCCTCTTGTTTTCACTAAAGTGGTATATACTCATGGTACGTATTTGTACTGCAACAAGATTTAAGTTTCTAATTTTTTAGCAATATTAAATTTGATTAGTTCCAAAGGAAGTTAAATATTAACACATCCCCACCCCCGATTTTACAAATGTCCCTCAACACTAGTTTGTCAATGAAAGCAAATGCTGAAGTTCTTGTAAATTTATCTCTTTTAATGCATTTGAATATAGAAACTCAGTTGATATATAGTATATAAAAAGAGGAATATTTAAAAAATATGATTAATTTTGTCTATTAGCAAAATTTTAACTTTATAGCTGACAAAGTCTGATAAAAAACAATAATTCATAACTTTCAAGGTAAAACTAGACATTGGTAAAGGTAAGGTTAATTATCTTTTATAAATGGAAAGATGGTAGCATTTTTATTTTGTCTGGATAAAAGAAAACATTTTCAAAAAAATGCAGTTTTCATTTCTGCCCTGATTCCTAAATTGTCTGCAGTCTTTATTCTTCATCTTGTAAATCTATACATTCAGTGTAATTATCAGTGGGGGAATATCTGAGAACAGTGTTCAGCATATTTTAGGACTATTCAATGAAAGATTTAAGAAAAAGTGAGAAAATTAAGGAAACCTAGGAAGAAACTTCATCCAGTATACACAGCTACTGTTTTCAGTCTTGACTATTTGTATGAACTCTCTACTTTCATGCATCACAAAATTAAAGATAGGAAATATGTAGAAATTCACCAAGTAATGACATACTACTAGATTTTTAACAAAATTAAAATTCATTTTGTAACAGAAATATTAAAGCAAATATATTCTCACTACAACGAAAGAAAAAAACATTAAATACTTCAAAAATTAGAGGGGTTCCTTCTGGTTGAGAGAACATGGTGGGGGAGAGTCCATCTGTTTATTTTTACTGGTTTTCTGTGTAAATTGTTTCTTTGTCTTATACCTCTTGTTACTAGTATTGTTGCTGTTACTGTTTGTTTTCTTATGTCATTGCTGTTTCCAGCAAATTGTTCTTAGCTCAACCTGTAATCTTTGCCTTTTGAGCTTCCAACTGGAAAAGGATGAGGGGGTGAGCAGTGGTGAGACTACTAAATTGGAGAATACCATTTCTAAACCACAAGTGTGGCACAGAGAGTTGAGATAAAAACAGATCTGCCCAGAGCTGACTGGAAAAAAATTTAATCCAAGCAATTGATGTAGTAGATACAGAGCCACTGGTCACAATGTTGCTTGGTCTGTTCATGTGGGTGTGATACCTAACCCAGAAAATACTCCCATATGTGCTCCTTGCAGTGATCTTTTTCAGAGTAGGGTGAGGGATAGGCTTTGTGGCTGTACTGTGACATGACATCAAAGGTAATGAGGGTCCATGATTTTTTTTTTTTTGAGAGTCCATTAATAATCGCACCCAACCTGTGGATCAGGAAGGGGATGATTTTCCCCAGTTTTTAATCCCCTTTTCCTCCTTCTAGCCTGTTACTACATGTTTTTGAATTTTGAATTCCCTATAGGTGTTAAGGAAAGCATGGTCTTATTACTAAGTCTACCGGGTTTCCTTAGTGCTGTCTACATAATGTTTAGAGTCAAGAAAGAGATTTCTAGGAAGGCCATTCAGAGATCTTCCCTGAGAGTGGATAGTCATGAGTGGCATGGTAAGTAGGAGAAATTAGATGAGCTTTTGAAAGACTATTCTGCTTCAATGGTTTGAAAGTTCCCTGAACAAGTACAGGACCATGAGTAAGTGGCAGAATATCTGAAAGAAAAATGTTGTGGAGTTCCAGAGAGGCACAAATTTATGCAGTGTGCTGGGCCCTGGCTATTATTTATCAGACACTGCTCGATACTAGACAGCAACCTCCAGCTGCAGTGGAGGAGAGCAAATCAACAGGCACTGTGACCACTCAGCTGAACCAGGGGAACATCCCATGCCAGTAGCACCCCTATACAGAAGAAGAAATCCAGGACCAAAACAGTTAATTTAGTGCGGGATAAAGAGGAAGCAGGGCCCTCAGAACAGGAGGAAGAGTCAGGGCCAGAGATAATTACCCAATCCCTGTCCCCAGGCAAGCTGCAAGATAATGGAAAGATTTCAGCCACCAGTTGAGTTTGCCTCTGGTAACCTGGCTGCTTCAGTGCTGGAATATCGTGGTCCATGATGTGAAACTAGGTGGTAGTAAAGCCAAGCAACTGGGATCCCTGTCCTGGGATGTGGTTGTTGACAAGGAGATTGGGAAAACAGCAGAAACTGTCAGCCTCTGGAGGCAGCTCCTGTCAAAATTGAAGGCAAGGTTTCTTTTCTTGAATGATCTATTAGAGCACTGAGACAAGTGGAACACCATGTTACAAGGTATCCAGTACTTAAGAGAATTGGCCACGGCGGAGGTAGTCTATAAGGATACGAATAACAAGCAATGCTAAATAAATATATTTGAAGTCCAGGGTACATAAACCATGTAGCAGAAGTTCTTACTGAGAACTGAATGACAACTCATTGGCAGTGATGTCATGGAAAGAAAGAGAAAAAAAGAGTGAATAATTTGATTACCAGTCTCCTCCTACACGAATAAAGTTTCTCTTCCCCACTGCAGGCCTACATCTCATTTGTGGAAAGACTATTCAAGTACCTCCAGCAATTTAAAAAGGACTGCCAGCATTTTAAAACAGAAGAGTTCCAGTACAGACCAGAGTCTCTGCTTGAGAGACTGGGTACACACCACAAATAACCTGTGGTTTTACCTGCATGACCACAGAGGCAGCATGAGAAAGTGGGATGAAAAACCCACCTTTGCCCTAACAGCATGTGAGTTGAGGGGAAGAACACTGACTGCAGGAAATCCTTCAAGTATAAATCCTACTTCAGTTACCAGTGCACAAGTTCTCAGACAGAATAGAAGGGATGACTCCCTCTTGAAGGGACCACCAGGTCATATTTACAAGAGTCGAGCATCAAATATTATGACCAGAATTAAAGGGGCCCTGACTCCATTCAGGTGGAAGAAAAGGGCAATCAGAGCTATTGGACTGTGTGAATCCAATGGCCTGGCACATTAAACCCACACGGGTATATTGCTCATAATATACTTTAATGCCATCTCTGTTTCTGGGGCGACAAGGGGATCCCAACAGCTGACTGTACTGGAAGCTGAAGTGATCTTGACTAGGAAGAAAAGGCAAAAACCTCCCATTGTAACTGGTCCAGAGTCCCCGTGTATCCTTGGCATAAATTACTTCAGGACAGGGTATTTCAAGGAACCACAAGTGCATCATTGGGCTTTTGGGATAACTACTGTGAACACAGAGGAAATTAGACAGCTGAATACTATGCTTGGTCAGTTAAAGGACTCTGCTGTGGGAGTGCTGAGGGCTGAAAAACAAGTATTGATTGTTACCACAACAGTGCACCATTGGCAATATCGCACAAACTGAGACTCCATGACCCCCATTCATGCGATGATTTGTGAACTGGAGAGACAGGGAATAGTCAGAGAGACTCGCTCACCCTACAGCAGTTCTATAAGGCAAGTGCCCTATAGTCCAATGGAGAGTGGAGACTGGTAGTGGTCTGAAAAAAGTCACAACACCACCACTGAGTGTTGCTGTGCTGGACACACTGAAACTGCAGTCCAAGGCAGCAAAGTGGTACCCCATTGGCATTGCTAATGTATTCTTTCCATTTCTTTAGCAGCAGTTTGCTTTCACCTGGAAGGGCATCCAGTACACCTGGAACCGACTGCCACAGGGGTGGAAACACAGTCTTACTATTTGCCATGGACTGATCCAGATTGCACTGGAAAAGGATGAGGCTCCAGAACATTGGAAGTGCATTGATGACATTATCATGTGGGGCAACAGCCAGAGGAAGTTTGAGAGAAATGGGAGAAGATAATCCAGAACCTCCTTAAGGTCTATTTTGCAATAAAACAAAGGAAGGTCAAGGAACCTGCCCTGGAAACTCAGTTTTTTGGAGTAAAATGGCAAAATGGACATCATCAGATTCCAACAGATGTCATCAACAAATTATGAACTATATCTCTACCAACCAGCAAAAGGAAACACAAAGTTTCCTAGGTGCTGTGAGTTCTTGCAGGATGCATATTCCAGATTATGGTAAGAGTGTAAACCCTCTCTACCATGTGACTGCAGCATAAGAATGATTTCAAGTGGGGCCCTGAACAACAGCAAGCTTTGAACAAATTAAACAGGAGATTGTTCATGCAGATACATTTGGGCCAGTCAGGACAGGACAAGAAGAAGATGTGAAAAATGTGCTCTTCTCTGCTTCTCATGAGAATAGTCCTTTCTGGAGACTCTGTCAAAAGGTACCTGGGGGTACTTCAAAATGACTCTTGGGGTTCTGGAGTTGGGGATATAAAGGATCCAAGGCCTGTTAGATCCCAGCTGAAAAAGAGATGCTCACAGCTTATGAAGGGGTTCAAGCTACTTCAGAAATGATTGGCACTGAATCACAGCTCTGACTGCCCCCCTGACTGGCACCCTGACTGCCAGGGCAAAGCTGGATATTCAAAGGGAAAGTCCCTTCTACACATCATGCTACTGATGCTATATGAAATAAGTCAATAAGTCTGATCACATAATGAACTCAAACAGGGAATCTCAGTCACTCAGGAATATTGGAAGTCACCACAAACTGGCTCAAAGTTGAAAATTTCAGACTATTTTCATCAGAGGAGGAGGAAAAGATGACACACGCTGAGGGGGCCATGCTATAATATAACCAGCTACCAGAAAAAGAAAAGTGATATGCTCTCTTTACTTACATTTCTGCTGTATTGTAGGGATACATTGAAAATAGAAAGCTGCTATATGGATTCTTATCTGGCAAGTCCCAGAAGTCATTGTGTGAAAAGGTGGAACAAGTCAAATTGCAGAGCTGAGAGCCATCCAGTTAGCTTTAGGTATTTCTGAAAGAGAGCAATGGCAAATACTCTACCTTTGCAATGACACATGGATGGCAGCAAATGCTCTGTGGGGGTGGCTGGACAGATTTGAAAAGACCAATTGGCAAAGCAGAGGTAAACTCATTTGGGCTGCTGAACTGTAGCAAGACATCATTGCCTGTAAAGAGAAGTTGGCTGTAAAATTACATCGTGTAGATGCACAGGTACCCAAGAGTCAGGCAACTGAGAAAAATCACAACAAATAGATAGATCAAGCTGCCAACATTAAAATGTCTCAGGAGAATCTGGCCCGGCAACGTAAGGGTGAATTATTTCTGGCTTAGTGGGCCTATGATGCCTCAGGTCGTTAAGGAAGAGATGCAACATACAGATAGACTTGTGATTGAGGGGTGGATTTGACGGTGGACACTATCTCCCAGGTTGTTCATAACTGTGAAACATGCTGCAATCAAGCAAGCCAAAGGGGTAAAGCCTCTGTGGTATGGTGGGTGATGGTTGAAATGCAAATATGGGGAGGCCTGACAGACTGATTACATCACACTGCCCCAAACCCACCAAGGCAAGCACTAAGTGCTGACAATGGCAGAAACAACCACTGTATGGATGGACATGCACCCTGTCCAGTGCCTCACACCACTGTCTGGAAAACCATCTTAGGCCTTGAAAAGCAAGTCCTGTGGTGATGTGGCAGCCCAGAGAGAACTGAGTCAGACAATGACTCATTTCAAAACCAGGCTCATAGACACCTGGGCCAGTGAGCATGGTATTGAGTGGGTGTATCATGTTCCCTATTATGCACCAGCCTCTAGGAAAATTGAAAGGTACAATGGACTGTTAAAATCAACATTGAAAGCAATGTGTGGTGGGACCTTCAAATATTGTGATCTATATTTAGTGAAGACCACCTGGTTAGTTAACACTAGAGGCTCTATGAATTGAGCTGGCCCTGCCCAATCAAAACCTCCATGTACTGTAGAAAGGGATAAAGTCCCTGTGGCGCTTGTGAGGAATGTGTTAGGGAAGACAGTTTGGATTAGTTCTGCCTCAAGCAAAGGCAAACCCATCCATGGCATTGTTTTTGCTCAAGGACTTGGGTGCGTACTGATTACTTCAGAGCAGAGAGACAAGGAAATATGATGTGTACCTCAAGGGTGATTCTTGGGTGAGAACAGTCTGTAAGGTTGAATTGCATAATATTGGTCACTGAATGACAGTGCCACTGTTGGCCATAACTACAACAGACATTAAGTGTGTACTGTTCCAGTGATGAGCTCCTTTCGCAGCTTGCAAACAACAGTATAGCACGCCAGACCTCCTGCCCTCGCAGACATCTGGGATGGATAGAACCCAGTCATAGACTATATGAACTCAACAGACATCTTGGAGGGCTGGCTGTTGACTATAGAAATTATACCTGGGCTTGTATATCTATATCCTCTATATATCATATACATATATATATATAATCTATATCTATACCTATATCTGTATCTCTGTCTATATCTAATCTATATCTGTATGTATATAGTTGGAAGGTGTAGGATCTGTGCATGAAGTAGATGGTATTGAATAAGGTTTGGATAATATCATGGTTCAGACAAGGACAGGGTTAATTTTTGCTGTAGCTAGAAAGGGGTGTGACCAGGACCCTAATGTTACCCAATACCACCTCATGTAATTTCTGGGGGCGAGGGAAAGGGACCATCTTCTGAGGAGAAGTGGTTCCTTTCAGTTGAGAAAATGTGGTTAGGTGAGAGACGACCAGTATTTGTTTATTGTTGCAGGCTTTCCCTGCAAATTGTTTATCATAACATTTTTATTCATATTTTTTGCTGTTACAGTTTGTTTTCTTATGTCATTGCTGTTTCCAGTGAATTGTTCTTATCTCAACCTATGATCTCTGCCTTTTGTCCCTCCAGTTGGTGGGGGAGGAGGGAGTGAGCAGCGGCATGGTTTTAATGGGGCTAGTAAAATAATAATATTAAAGAAAATTCCAAGTGCAAAAGCTACCCTTTACAATCCAATTCAAAACTTCCATAGGTATATCTGAAAAAATATGTGCTGCATAAGCCTCTTATGCATGCAATCTATTTAACAGCAGTCACACTTAACTTTTCTTTTAATAGTACAAAATCACTGCAACAATGGATTTGTCTTCTCTCCTAGATAAATCGCATCCAATTTTTAAAATTTTCTTTTATAGAACAATTACCTTACACATAAAAATTTGTTGTTTTTCCAAGTTTCTGCTCAGACTACATGAGGCACGATACTCTCAGCCACACCCTGAACCTAAACTTGGGTCAAGCCAGCTGTGACTAATTCCAAGAACACCAGGTACTGTGGAAGCACTCATCAGGAACTGGCAGACTGTGGCTAATTTTGCAGTGTGAAGCAACTGATGTACTTTAATATACTTTTCTTCCATGGGTAGCTGCTGTCATGGAAGAATGGCAGTATATGAAGAGATTCAAATAAAATAGAAAAAATCTACTTCTTCAGAAAATCAATCCCAGAAATTCTTGATTTCTTTGAATGTCTGGCTGCTCTTTGGTCTGCTACTTTGTACATCTGACATAAAAAGTTATTTTGCTGGTGATTCATGAATGGAGCTACTACCTTCAATATTAGCATTTATGAAAAGAAATGGACTAATTACTATTTCTTGTAACAATTTCTTTCATTTCAGCCTTCCTCTTAATGGCTTTGCTTAGCAATAGTCTTTCTAGTTTTAGATCTCCTGAAACAAGTGCAAAATTACCATGTGGCCCACAGTTTAATTTTGGTGAAAACTTAGTCTGCCAGTTCAGATCTTCTATGAAAAGAACCAAAACTAAAGCCTGTACTCAGATGAGCCACTTTAACTTTGTGCAGTGTATCATGTGTTCTGCAGATGGTATAAACATTTTGTTCTGGACATTCCTGTCACTTAGTCTAACTGATTCTCTCAACATGTGATTCTACCATTTGTTTCATATCATGTTTGTGATTGCAGAAGTTCACATACTAGTACTGAGAAAATCATAGTTTTGCATAGAACACCAAAATTAGCAAAACAAAAGTAGAAGTCTTGTGTGAATGTGATTTGCACTTCTTATCCTTTCCTCAGCTTTACTTTCCCCTTATAATCCCCGCAATTCTGGATAAGTATGTATCTTCTGATTTTTTTTCCAAATACTCATCTCCCTCCTTTTCTTTCTTATCCCACAAATCTAAATACGTCAAAATAAAAGAGACCATTTTATCCCTCTTCTTTCTAAGGGACTTGATCCCGTCTCAAAGAGCAGAGTAAAAGAAAAAAATCTACAAAGGGAACTGAAAGTATTCTGAGAATTAGGTTGGATAAATCATTATATGCTGCTGTGCATTTAGCTAGGCCTAAATTTAGACTTTGATTTGTAAAGTAGGCCTCAGATTATCAGCTGACTCAAACTGAGTTTGGCCAGCTGACACTGACTTCTACTGGCCAATGGTATTCCATATCATACTCTGACATCACAGCAAGTATAAATACAGTAGAGTAGGAGGAGTTCTCTCAGTTCCTTCATGGCTGTGGTCCTAGTAGGATGCACTGTGACGTCCTGGGAGGGGAGGGAAGACTAGGCCCAGAGCTGGCTTACCACCATGTTACCTTAGGGAAGTAAAATGTTTATTTTTAGTTTTCTTTCTGCTTTGGTCTGTCCCTGGGGAGGTTGAGCTCTCTTGCAAGGTGACTTTTTGGTATGCTTTATAGATCTGTAGTGATTGGATCTGGTTTTGGTGGAAGGTAGAGGATTGCTGTTATATCTAACTTGTGTATGTGTATGGTATATTGTAGTCTACTTTTAATCTTCTGTTTTCTGTATAAATGCATAAACATGTATTTAAGTTTTCTAGTTTTTTTCCCCTTTTCTCCTTGTGGTGAGGGGAACTCTTATTCTGAGTTTGAGTAGTTGGCATTTTCCAGCTAAACTGAAGATACATGCATAAGAAAATCATAAAACATGTCTAGCAAGTGTGTCTTTTTCATTTAGCACAATATTTGTAGTTTCAGAGGAAATCTCTTATCTAGTAGTTTCTTATACTAGTATACATATCTAACACATCTTGATGAGGAATGGGTAGGAATCAAGCTGTTTGAAAATTTGCTTGAGAAACAAGGATTGGACTTCAACAATATGTTGCAGTAGTTAAAACATTTGAGGAAGGTATGTGAGTACAAGGTTTTCTTTCTTTATAGCAAGACATTAGATGGAATCATAAGTATTTAGAGAAGAAACTGAAACTCTGACTTAAACAGATGATACAACATGGAAATTGTTCTCTATTTATTTTGAAGCCCAGGAATTTAGAATTGGTGAATTTGTTTGTTGACTTTAGGGTCTTTTTGTGCAGAAGCACTGTTTTCATGAACGAATACTTGCACTTGACATTACAGCTCAATAGGAACCTGGAGATTCCCTTTGAACAGCAGTTTGAAAACAAGTCTCTTACATCAGGTGAATGATCTAATAATTGGGCTTTATATGTGTGTGTGTGTGGCTCAACTTCGCGAAGAAGTTGAGGCATTTCCCAGGAGGCATTTCCCAGGAGGTCTCCCATCCAAGCACTAATCCGGGGCTGACCCTGCTTAGCTTCTGAGATCTGACGGGATCGGATGTCAGGGGGGCATTGAACTGCCTGTTGGGCTTTATGTAAAAGACTGACAATTGTTTCTTCTCTAATTGAAAAGTATATAAAATATATTATTATTATCCCACGTGATGACTTTTTAAACAACAGAAACCTTGTTTTGTATTGTCATACATTGTAAGTGATCTTGCTAAGTAATAAAACTGTAATGGTCTACAGTCACCAACTGGTAAAACTTTAGAAAAAACCCACAGAACTACAAAATATATTGTAAACCTTATCCCACAGAATGTGGGTTAAGTTTTAAACTTAATAAGGCTTAAGCACTGTGTTTGCAAAACTTGTGTTACATTCATCAGTTTGCATGTAAGACACTCCTAGCTGAAGAAATAAATTAATAATGGGATCTTAAATTTGAAATATAAAATTCTGAGATCAAAGTACTCAAATGTTCAAAAGACTTTTGTATGAGTACTAACAGAGTATGCACCATACAAAGTTCTAAAGCTTCTAGTAAATGTGTTCCCAGGAGAGGCAATTTAAGACTGTAAAGGTGTCAACACACAGCTTACATGTAACACATAGTTCAAGGATAAATACGAAATGGCATAATTCCATCACAGTCTTGACTGAAAGTAAAGATAACCCCCCAAAAAACCCTGTCAGCAATGGTCTACATAACCAAAAATAAAACACACGAGGTAACCAAAGAAAGTGGTCTTACATTTTAAAAAATCTTTCAATGAAGGTTTCTCTTCAGAAATGAATTATACTTCTGCCATACTTTCATCTACTTGAGTGGCAAATGTGTTATTTGGTCTCAGTGATATATCTGGCACTGGGGTTTTATATCTTTATGGACTACTGAAGCTTGGTTTAATATCCATAGTCAAAAAATGTCAAAGAGACTTGCTTCTCCTGCTATCTGCTCTACAAATTTCCTTGACTGATCTATCATCTTTTAATGATCAATTGAAAATATTTTGACAGCATGTGAGACACTGGATTATTATATTAATTATTGTCTTGGACCAACTCAAGTGTGTTGTGGTGGAGGTAATGCCCTGTCTCACACACCAGCCCCTGTGAGCCTCCTTGGGCAGCCCCAGTCAGTCAAAGAGCAGCTGTCAGTAAAAGGCAGCCCAGACACATGCCCACACCACACCCCCAGGAGCCCCTAATCCAACCTCAGATTGGCTCGCACAGTGGGAGGATCATCCTGCGCCAGAGCCCAGAGTGACCAGTGAGCTGGAAGTCACACCTGTGGGGCCACAGGGGGGCAAAGCAATGGAAAAAACAACCTGTGCTCTCTGTCTTTGCTTGAGCCCTATCCTCTGGCCATGTGGGAACTGGACTTGACCAGGACTCTCTGGCAGTAGCTGTAATCTCTTTTTCTCTCTCTTTATTTCTTCATCTTCTCTTAATCTCCTTTCTTAATATTTTGAGTAACCTGGGGGTGAATGGCTTGGATTTTGCTAAATTGCATGGGTTAGCATGTGCTAAGTCAATGTTTTGTGGAATGCTTTACTTTGGTTGAATGTTACTCTTTAAACTGTTGCCAAGATATCTTTTTTTTTTCCCCTAAAGTTTACCAGTAAAGGTACCCTCTGAAAAATGTACACACACATATTTGTTGTCTGGAAAAAGCATTGGTTGGAATATTAGAAAGTATAAAACATGAAAAAAATAGACTTAATGTATCTTAGGAATGAATTCTTTCCCGTACAATTTTTAAAGACAAAATTAAGAATTAGACATCCAAATTTACATTTTCTCTCTTGTAAAATTATTTCTGATTTTTTATAAGTCATAATGTCATACCACACAAAGTAACATATTCTATGCAACATACCTTTTTTCCTCTGTTCAGTGTAATGAATAGTACGGGAAGATGAAGCATTTTAAAAATATGTGAGAACAAGTATATTACTTACCCAGACCTATTTAATTTAAATCCAAGAAAGCAGCCTGAGTACCAAAATTTGTTGACTTGAACAACAA
>JAJPCS010000033.1:16346478-16358616 GCA_021164005.1 Willisornis vidua nigrigula
CCTTGGATGACTACTATTCTAGTCCAAATATGCAAGTTGACTGTAAGTCCCACTTTCTAATAAATAGAAAAAAGTTAGTCTTTTGCACAGGCAGAGAAAGCAGGCAGAGCACAAGACTAGGTGGTGGGGGGCATTTTGTTTGGCTTTTTTTTCTTTTCTTCTTTTTTTCTTTTTTTTCCCCACAACTCTAGGCAGTCATGATTTCCAAAAAAACAAAAGCCATTGCCACTGTTACCAGTAGAAGTGTGTCAACACAGACAGAACCCTCCAAAAAGGATGCAGCCACTCAGGCCTCTGCCTGCATAGACTGTTTGAGCCTGGAACTGCTACTGGAGGACAAGTGTGAGAAGCACCTGCACACGATGTGAGCAGGTGAACGATTTGCTGTGTCTGGTGGCAGAGCTAAAGGAAGAGGTGGAAAGGCTCAGAAGCATAAGGGAGAGTGAAAGGGAAATTGACTGGTGGAGTCACATCCTTTCGACCCCAAAAGAAGCCCAGCAGGAGGCGGTGAAACCCAGTTCCTCCTGCCATCAGGCAGATAGTTCATATGGATGGGGAGGAATGGAAACAGACGCCTGGTCGTAGAGGCAAAAACACCCCCTCACGACCCCTTTCACCTGCCAGGGTGCCCTTAAAAAACAGGTATATGGCCCTGGACTCAGAAAGTCTGATGGAGGACAGTCAGGAGGAAGATCTGTCTACAGGGTCTTCTGGTTACCCCCAGTCTACCGGACTGATTACAACTACAGACACAAGGAAATGAGAAGGGTTGTGGTAATTGATGACTCCCTTTTGAGGGGAACTGAGGGCCCTATATGTTGGCCAGACCCAGGGAGGTTTGGTGCCTTCCTGGGGCCAGGGTGAGGGATATTACTAAGAGACTTCCTAAGCTAATTCAATCATCAGACTATTACCCACTGTTGGTTGTCCAGGCTGGAAGTGATGACATAAATGAAAGAAGTACCAGGGTAATTAAAAAAGATTTTATGGTGCTGGCTCGATCACTGTATGGGACAGGAGCCCAGGTAGTAATTACCTCAGTTCCTGTGCTAGCTGGGATGAATGAGGAGATAAATGAGGAGAGGTTTAGGAAAGCCCAGCTTACCAACAGGTGGCTTAGGGGATGGTGCTATTGTCAAAGTTTTAGGGTTTTTGATCATAGGGCAAACTCCATGTTGCCTAGTGTCCTCAGACCAGATGGGCTTCATCTATCTAGAAAGGGCAAAAGAACTGTAGCCCATAAGCTGGCAGGGCTGGTTAGGAGGGCTTTAAACTAGATTTGCAGGGGGAAAGGACTGAAACTGGGCTCTCCAGAGGTAAGCCTATGGGTGTAGAGCCTGAGCTGAGAGTAAAATCAATGGCCCAGCTGAAGTGCATGTACACCAATGCACGCAGTATGGGAAACAAACAGGAGGACCTGGAAGCCACAGTACAGCAGGAAAACTATGACGTAGTTGCCATCACAGAAACATGGTGGGATGACTCACATGACTGGAGTCCTGCTGTGACTGGCTACAAGCTCTTGAGAAAGGACAGGCAGAGTAGGAGATGTAGAGGGGTAGCTCTATATATTAGAGCATCTCTTGACTCTGTAGAACTTGAGTTCATTAACAATAAAGTTGAGTGCCTGTGCACCAGAATCAGGGGGAAGGCCAACAAGGCAGACATCCTGGTGGGAGTCTGTTAATGACCACCCAACCAGAATGATGAAGGGGATGAATTATTCTACAAGCAGCTGGCAGATGTCTCCGGATTGACTGCCCTTCTTGTGGGCAGCTTTAACCTGCTCGATATCTGCTGGGAGCTCAACACAGCCGAGAAGAGGCACTCTAGGAGATTCTTGGAGTGTATAGAAGATAATTTCCTGCTTCAGCTGGTAAATGAAGCTACTAGGGGTGGGGGCCCATTAGATCTGCTGTTTACAAACAGAGAGGGGCTCTTGGGAAATGTAGTGGTCAGAGGCTGTCTGGGGCATAGTGACCATGAAATAATAGAATTTTCAATACTCAGGTATGCGAGGAGGGCCATCAATTGATGTCCTCTGTGCTGGACATCCAGAGGGCAGATTTCAGCCTATTCAGAAGACTGGTTCAGAGCATACCCTGGGAAACAACCCTTGAAAATAAGGGGGTACAGGAGGGATGGACATACTTCAAGAAGATGGACATACTCAAGAAGGAAGTCTTGAGTGCACAGGAACAGGCTGTCCCAGTGTGCTCAAAGGCAAGCCGGTGGGGAAGATGACCAGCTTGGCTGAACAGCGAGATTCTGAAGGAAATCATGGAAAAAAGGAGAGCTTACTAACTGTTGAAGAAAGGGCTGGTTACTCATGAAAGGTTTAGGGACTTAGGTCTTGTAGGAAGAAAATTAGAGAGATAAAAATGAAATTTGAAATCAATTTGGCTACTTCTGGTAGGGACAACAAAAAGTGCTTCTATAAATACATCAATAACAAAATGAGGCACAAGGAAAATCTCCATTTGCTGGACTCGAGGAGGAACATAGTTAATCAGGATGAGGAGAAGGTTGAGGTACTTAACACCTACATTGCCTCAGTTTTCACCAGCAGACAGGTGACCCTCAGGACAACTGGCCTTTGGAGCTGATAGACAATGACAGGAAGCTGAATAACCCCCATAATTTCCAGGAGGATACAGTAAGTGATTTTCTAAAACATTTGGAGCCTCATAAGTCTACAGGACCACATGGGATCCACCCTAGGGTGATGTGGGAGCTGGTGGAAAAGCTTGCCGTGACACACTCCATCATCTACCAACAGTCCTGGCTCTCTGGGGAGGTCCCAGATGATTAGAAGTTGGCAAATGTCATGCCAATTCACAAAAAGGGCTGCAAGGAGGACCTGGGCAACTACAGACCTGTCAGCCTGACCTTGGTGCGTGGCGCAGATCATCCTGAGTGAAATGACGCAGCACCTACAGGATGGCCAAGGGCTCAAACCCAGCCAGCACAGGTTTACGAAGGGTAGGTCCTGTCCTGTCTGAGCAACCTGGTCTCCTTTTATGATCAGGTGACCCACCTGGTGGATAATGGGAATGCTCTACCTGGACCTCAGCAAAGCCCTTGACACTGCCTCCCACAGTATACTGCTGGAAAAGATGGCAGCCTGTGGCTTGGGCAGGTGCAGTCTCTGCTGGGTTAGGAACTGGCTGGGTGGCCAGGCCCAGAAGGTGCTGGTGAATGGGGCTGCATCTGGCTGGTGGCCGCTTGCCAGTGGTGTCCCCCAGGAATCAGTGTTGGGCCCAGCTTTGTTTAACATCTTTATCAACAATTTCAATGAGGGGATTGAGTCCATCATTAGCAAATTTGCAAACAACACCAAGTTGGGATGGAGTGTCAACCTGCTGGAAGGAAGGAGGGCTCTGCAGAGGGACCTTGATAGGCTGGAGAGATGGGATGATTCCAATGGGATAAAGTTCAACAAGGCCAAGTGCCAGGTCCTGCACTTTGGCCACAATAACCCCATGCAATGCTACAGCCTGGGGATAGAGTTGCTGGAGAGCAGCCAGGTGGAAAGGGACCTGGGGATTTGGATTGACATGAGGCATAGCATGACCCAGCAATGTGCCCAGGTGGCCAAGAAGGTCAATGGGATCATGCCCAGTATTAAGAATGGTGTGGCCAGCAGTACCGGGGAAGTGATCCTTCCCCTGTACTCAGAACTGGTAAGGCCACACCTTGAGTATTGTGTTTAGGAAAGATATTGAGGTACTGGAGCAGGTCCAGAGATGAGCAATGATGCTGGTGAAAGGACTTGAGCACAAGTCCTATGAGAAAAGGCTGAGGAAGCTGGGGTTGTTTAGCCTGGAGAAGAGGAGGCTCGGGGGAGACTTTATCACTCTCTACACTACCTGAAATGATGTTGTAGCCAGGTGGGGATTGGTCTCTTCTCTCAGGCAACCAACAGTAGGACAAGAGGGCATGGGCTTAAGCTCTGCCAGGTGAGGTTTAGATTGGATATCAGGAAGAAGTTCTTTACAGAGACAGTGATCAGGCATTGGAACGGCCTGCCCTGGGAGGTGGTGGATTCTCCAACCCTGGAGGTATTTAAGGTGAGACTGGACTTGTCACTTAGTGCCATGATCTAGTAATCAAAGAAGGGTTGGATTAAGGTTGGACTTGATGATCTTGGAGGTCTCTTCCAATCCAAATGATTCTATGATTCTATGAAAACAAATTTTAGTAACTCTCAAAAAGATAAAATACCTGTTCTGTGAATGTTTTTTTGTGATTCAAAATTTGTTTCCAAAATGAAGTTTGTTTAGTCAGACAACCTGTAGAATTGTCATTTAAATCATCTGGGGAAAACCACTAGCTTAATTTTAACAGGACTCATGGAACCATTAAATCACAGAATATCTTCAGCTGGAAGAGACCTTTAAAGATTATCTGGCCTAACACTTCCCTGCAACAAGTAGGGACATATTCAAATAACTCAGATTGTTCGAAACCCTGTTCAACCTGATGTTGAATTTTTCCAATGATGGGAAATGTACCATCTCTCTGTAGAACTGTTCCAGTGTTTTACCACCCTTACTGTGAAAAATTCCTTCCCTATATCTAGTGTGAATCTACCTTCTTTATTTTAAAAACATTATTCTCTATCCTAGTGCACAAGCCTTACTGAAAATTCTGTCTCCATCTTTCTTATCAACTCCTTAAATTATTGTAAGGCTGTAATGAGGTCTCCTGGGAGTTTGTCTTGCCCAGGCTGAACAACCCCAACTCTCTCTGCCTTTCCACATAGGAGAGGTGTTCCAGCCCTCTGATGTCTTTTGTGGCCCTCTTCCAGACCCACTCCAAATCTCCATGTCTTTTCTGTTCTGAGGAGCTCAGAGCTGGATGCAGTACTCCAGGTAGGGTCTCACAAGGATGGAACAGAGGGGAAGAATCACCTCCCTCAACCTGCTGCCACACTTCTTTTGATGCAGCCCAGGATACAGCTGGCTTTCTAGGCTGCAAATGCACACAGTTGGCTCATGTTCTGCTCTTCATCCGTCAGTATCCCCAGGTCTTTCTCTGCAAGACTGCTTCTAATCTCTTCATTCTCCAGTCTGTATTCATACTCGGGATTGCCCTGACACGGGTACAGCACATTAATCTTGACCTTGTTGAATGTCATAAGGCTCATATGGGCCCACTGCTCAAATGTGTCCAGATCCCTCAAATGGCATCCTATCCCTCAGTTACTGCTCCTCTTGATGTCATCTTCAAATCTACTCAGAGTTTCACATGATTCCATTCTGTGACTGATGAAGATATTAAGTAGTACTGATCCCTGTATGTATCCCCAAGAAGCACCTGTGAGGGACTGAAAGAAATTCACTGGTTCTAAACAACCCTGTGCAGGGCAGAAGGGCAAGTTCTGCCAAGGCAGGATTGGGCACAGCCCCATCCCTTCTCCACCCCAGAGCTGCTAGTGCAGACCAGAATGGCTTTTAGCCATTGGCAGCCCTGAAAACCCACATCACATCCCCTGGAGTCCCTAATCCAGCCCTGTATGGCTGGCAGACTAGAAGCCCCATGTGGACATGTGACCATGGAGTCCAAAGTAAATAAAACCAGCACCACTGGCCACTGCATGATCATGGCCTTACCATTTTCTGGACTTCAATAACTGGATATATGCTGGATCTCTTTCTCTCTTTCCCCCTTTATTTCTTTACTTCTTCCTCTTCCTAATTGCCTTTTCTTGGTATTTGGGCTACTTAAACCTGGATGGGTTGGAATTTGATAAGTCAATGTTTTGTCAAATGCTTTATGTTGGTTGTATGCTTGTTTTAAACTTTTGCATGTTCTCTTGTTTTCCTACGTTTGGAGTAAAAGTGTGTTATTTTGACCCTTTGAAAAGCATCATAGCTTTTTTCCTTTGCGTAGCCTCAAGGTATAAAAGAACTGAAGGCCCTTTTAATAAATCAGTTATGTGAGTCTTAGAGTCTTACATATTTTTAACATAAAATCCCTTCAATGAGCTCATGATAGAAGCCTGGACTGTTAAAATGCCACTCATCACTGATCTCCATCTGGACACATTTAGATGTGTATAGCTGTCTACTGATAACTAGTTCCTTGTTGATGCATCAAACCTCTGTCTCTACAACTTAGATAGAAAGATGTTGCAGGGACCATGTCAAAGGCCTTACAGAAGTCCAGATAGGTGATATCCATAGTTCCTCCTTTGCCCCTGATGTAGTCATTCACTCATAGAAGGCCACTAGGTTGGCCAATCAGGACATATCCTTGGCGAGGCCATGCTGGTTGTCTCAAATCAACCCCCTACCCTCTGTATGAATTAACATGGCTTCTAAGAGGATCTCCTCCATAATCTTTCCAGATGCAGAAATGAGGCTAACAGGTTGGAAGTTCTCAGATTCTTCCTTTCTACACATTTTAAATATGGGTTTAATATTTTCTTTTTCCCAATGACTGTGGAGTCCACAAGACTGCCATATTTCCAAATGTCATGGAAGGTGGCTTGGCAACTACATCAGTCAGTTCCCTAAGATTATATACCAGAGGAGGTGTGATGAGAGATGGCACTTCTTTGCAAGTCCCCAACAGCTCATCTGGAGTGTTACCTGTGTCCATTTATCCACAGAAAAACAAAGATAAACAAATCCAGGCTGCATGGAGCTTTGAGCAAGCTAGTTCAATGGAAAAATACACACTATTCTACAATGCTATGACTCTGGGATGCACTTTATCAGGTCTTGTGGACTTACGTAAATGCAAGTTCCTCAGGTTGTCTTGAATCTGATATTCTCATACAGTGGGAAAGATCTTGATCCCCAGTTCCTGCCTTGAGGTTCATCTGCTCAGGAGGTTGTGAAGAGAAATTGAGAGTGAAGGCAAAAGGGTTGTCGAGTATCTCAATCTTGTCCTCATTCGTTATCAAGGCTGACATATCTATAGAAGCACTTATTAATCTTTACATTTCTTGCCAAGGTCAGTTCCAGATATTCCCTGGCTTTTCTGACTCTAACACTACACAACTGGGTAACATTCCTATATTCTCCACAGGATAACGCTCACTGTCTGATCATTTCCTTCCTTCCTGTTAGTTTGATTAGCAGTTCTCAACTCAACTATATTGGTCTCCTGCATTCTTTTCCTGATTTCTTACACTTGTAGGCCAAGAGCTCTTGAGCTCTATGGAAAGCATCATTAAAGATCTGCCAGGTCTGTTCTTGCTTCCTTGTCCCTGAGGGGAGTTTCTCAGGAGGCCTTCTTGACTAACTCTTTGAGCAGCTCAAAGCTTGCTTTTCTAAAATTCAGGAATCTCACTTTACTTAGCCTAGCCCATTTCCCATAGGACTGCAGGGCTCAGGAACACATCACCTGTGGTAGCGTTGTCTATTACCTGGCCCAAGACATTTTCCTTCCTGCACTCCAGAAGTCTCTTGGACTATCTCCAGCTCGCTGTGCTACTTTTCTGGCAGGTATTGGGGTGCTTCAAGTCCATAGCATGACAAGAGCTTGTGAACACAATGCCCCCTGTAGCTGGGGTAAGAAGGCTTCATCAGCAAGCTCCCACTGATCAGGTGGTCTGCTCAAAACCTTTATTGCCTTGGTTTCTGATTGTTATCCATAAATCTCTGAAGAGAAGCCTATGTTAGGGCATTTTCATATCAGTTTATAAATAAATTCTGAAAAATAATTGAGAAAATGACATATCAAACTAATTTTGACAAATTCTACCTTAAAATACATATTGAATGAAGCATTTCCTATTATAGAAACATCTTTGATAGAATATCTGAGGTTGGTAGTGATGTGTGGAGATTGCCTAGCTTCAATCCTCTCAAGCAGAGTCAACTACAGCAGGTTTCCCACAGCTGTTCCGAACTGGATTTTTATTGTCTGCAGGGCAAGACCCCCCACAATCTCTAAAAAAATCTATTTAACTGTAAAAGGGACAGTAACTGCTAAAGGAGGCTGGAAAATCCTTTCCTAACCATCCCTCTCCATTTTTTCTTTTTTTTTTTTTAAGTGAATTTTTAAATGTAATATTATCATTGTAATGGTCAGTAATTACCCTCCTGTCCTTGAACTAAAGCCAAATTAAAAGTCTTTTTCTCATTTAACTGAGCTTGGTATATCAGAGTCATCAAGCTTTCTTGACAAGAATAGTGTAGGCAAAAACCCCACAAGTGTACATTGGTTTACTTTTCTTGTGCATATTAGTGAAGGGAATAAAGACATTCATGATATAGATGTTTTAACTTCCTTATTTTTTCCTCTTGTCTTTAGAAGGCCATGCTCTGCTTGAATATGAAGGATTTACAGAAGAAATGCCAGCTATTTCTCTTCAATTTGCCTTTGAGTATTCTCTTCATATTTCTATGCATGAACCAGACAGCTCACCTCCACATATTTCTTAGTATCTTACATCACATCTGCCAGGTCTGTGAAGGTATCTCAGATACCCCAGGATGTCCAAAGACACAGTAAATATTTATGATTGAGCAAATGAATGCACATCTGTTACACATTATAATTAATTTATGATTGAATAATAACTCTAAGCCAGACTTTTGAAAGTTCAAAGCAGCAGCTTTATAGATTTCTATAGCATTATGCCTCTGTGGCAGGCCAATGCAAGCTATTCTTCTGTTGGTGGACTTGGAGAACATGAGATAGAGAAAACAAGATGCAGGTCTTTTGATAGAGAAAGGTGATGTTTAAAAACATAAATAGTTGTTTTACTATCAAACCTTGGTGTTATATGTTTGGTAACTTTGAACTCTGAACACTATTTGTATGCAGGAAGCAAAGTTTGATCCAAAATGAGATATAAAGCTTTCTTTTAATGTACAAAGCAACAAGTACATGTATGGTCGTTGATTGGTTAACAGGCACATGGCTGGTCAGCTAAAGTAATGGCCAGAGGGTTTTGGGGAAGATCATCTAACCATTGGAAAAGGTAGAGTAAATGCTAGGACAAAACTATCTTCTTACAACTTGGAATTCAGTGTCTGCTTGGATCCACCCAGGATTTATTTTAGGATAACAGGACTGATACCTGCATGTTCTTTTTCCTAGCTCTAGGAATCATGTGATTAAAATGATGAATATCACTACTTTCCTAATAAACATATTCAATGGCAACTGTTTGTATGAAATGCTGATGTTTCCTCATACATCATGCAAGAAGGAAAATTGGGTTACTCACCTCAAAATTCTGGATTTGGGAAGGTTTCTGAATACTAAAACTAGTAATGTGGGTTATTTACTCTGATCTGCCCTTCGGAGCTAAAAAACTTTGTAAATAACTTGTTTGTAATCATCAGGAGAATTCTGTGTTTCCTCATGATTCATTTAACAGCAGTGTCAAAACCCAAACAAAATTATGACACCACTTCTGGTCTTATACTATCAATATTGAGGTCAGATTCAAAAACTACTTCTATCAAAAATGTACAACAAATCAAGTGCAATTTTTCATTTTCTTCATGCAAAAGAAAATAGTAAAATCAAAACACTTATTCAATTACTATCTCAACCACAATTAATTTAATTTTATGAAGAACTAATCCTGCACATCTGTCTTTGTTACACTTTATAATCACAGTTAAGATTTCATAATGCAATAGAATATTTATGCATTTCCAAGCTCACAGTGAAGTAGCATGCTTATTATTGCTAATGATTTTTCATTTTCTACCATGTAAAATTACAAAAGGATAACGTGGGTTAGGAAAAAGATTATATTTAAAGCTGTTTTGCATCTGACTGCAAGAAAGATTGATATCTGCATCTAGATTTTATGCTGCTGCTAAATTTTGAAGAATGCTATCATATAATTAAAGAACAGTAACAGTTCAGTCATTGAACTGATGAAAACACCTTAAGAACCCATGTAAAAATGCTATTATGTATACGATATCTTTTCTTATTGCATTAGCTAATGGTGTGCATATCTAAATGGGGGAAAGACCAGAATAAACCATTTCTTTTATCAAATTTTATTAAGAAAAATGTAATGTTTCAGAAGAAAAAACCCATTTTTTTCAGAAAATGGATCAAGTGTTTTCAAAGACTCCAATCTAGCCTGAGTGACTTTCAAATCTGTATTTCTCTTCTGATTATACACTTTTCAGCTTCTCCAAAAAAAGCTCGTGAGTTACACAACGTGTTACTACACAAACCCTGCTGATAATTTTCTCTTCTTGTGTTCCTCTGCATTCCCTGATAATATGATTATATATACTTCCTTCCACAAGAATCAAAACACAATAAATTTAATTCTGCGTGCATTGTTGCTGATAAATAATTTGGGGTAAATCATGTCTGAGAAATCTGACTGCTGTTTATAACGAAGTGAAAGGCTTAATGAACAGTGGAAAGTGGTGGATATTGTCTCTCTCCATTGTAGAAAGGCCTTTGACATGGACTTCTGGAGCAACCTTGTAATCAGGTTGATGAGATATTTGATGGTTAAATGGTTTATTAGACAGAAAATTTGTTGGATGACTAAATTCAAAACAATATGATGAGCACTACAAAAGCTGATTAGGAACGATATTCCTCCGGGGTCAATACTGAAGTCAAAAGTCTCTATTGACCTAACAATGGGACAAAGAATACCTTCAACAATGGTGTAGATGACACCTGAGAGGAGTGGCAAATACACTGGGGAACTGGGCTCCCACTTGGGGGCACATAACAAAACAGACAACCAGCAGATGAGAAATCCATGGTGTTCATGAAAGGCAAACATAAGCACATTTCCTCTGAGGTCTATTAACTTTTCCTTTCTTTCTACTTCTTCCTTTCACAACAGGTAAAAACAAGAAT
Source organism: Willisornis vidua nigrigula (assembly GCA_021164005.1). Lineage (NCBI taxonomy): Eukaryota > Metazoa > Chordata > Aves > Passeriformes > Thamnophilidae > Willisornis > Willisornis vidua. Next base: position 16,357,294 of record JAJPCS010000033.1, read on the forward strand.
GCAGCTGCATGACTGTATGTAGTTTCAAGGTTTCTTTGTTTTTGTCCTCTCTCCTTTAACTCTTCTACCATTTTAAAATTTTCTTTTCACTTTTCTTTTTTCTTCCTTTTTGTTAGTTGTTTGTTTATTTAATTATTTTTTATTTCTCTTTTTCGCACTCTCTTTCAATTGATACCTAAGGGGGTTTTTTTGGATTATTTTACTTTCTGATTTTTATAGATTTTAGATGTAATTGTACTTGTAGGGAAAATGCATGTTTTAGTGTATTTCTAGCACTTAACTTCAATGTTTCTGCATTCTAACCCCTATCCCACATCAATGCCTTGAATTCCATTAGATATTTAGTCTTCTTTTCAAGGTAGAAGGCTGAAAAATATCTTCAGGCCTCTAGCACAAGACATAAAATTGGCAGAGTGACCTCAAAGCCCAGAATGCTGGCAGCCTTCCAAGATCCCTACATGCTATGAGGGAGATGAAGGATGATGGAGGGAGGGTTCCGTTCTCCACCAGACTCAATTCCTGATGGAGTGTGTGAGGGCGGGATGGGGCAGGACCGAGGGATGTGTGAACAGGAGATTGGATGAACACTATAATAAGAACCATGGAAATCAGTGTTTGGTACGCATGTCAATATGTATTCTTGTGGGCCTTAGACCTTGACGTTAGAGGACCTTTGCTTTTTATTTTATCTAAATACTAAATTGGCTCGGAGTCCTGTTTTCTCCAGTCTCCTAGGTCATCACACTAGTAGTTCTTTCTGTCTTCAGCCCAAAAGGCTGACTTCTTCCATTCTCTTCCTTCTTTCAAGTATTTTAAACTGGATCAAATGGACAAAGACATTTGCCTATATCAATGATTTGTTTTCTGTTTTCAGGTCTGGCATGTTTCTTGCTAAACAATTTCAGCTTTCTGAATAAATGACGGCAATTGCTTTTCCATCTTAAGCTGTTTCTCCTACCTCCAGCTCTTCTTCATACAATATCTGCTTAGCTTCTTCCAAGAAAACATATAATAAACTAAGGAACTATATAGCCCATTTCATGGTATGGTTTCTTTTTTCCATAAATCTTTCCTTTTCAGCCTCCTTTCAAGCCCATTCCAAGTGAATCTCCTTCAATCTTCCTAGTTTGCTCTACCATCATTACTCCTTCTCCTTCCTCTTCCCCTTCCCCTTCTCCCCTTCTCTCCTTCCCCCTTCTCTGCTTTCCCCCTTCTTCCCCCTTCTCTGCTTTCCCCCTTCTCTCCTTCTCTCTCCTTTTCTTTCTTTCTTCCTTCTTTTCTTTCTTTCTTTCTTTCTTTCTTTCTTTCTTTCTTTCTTTCTTT
>JAJPCS010000033.1:16359016-16409835 GCA_021164005.1 Willisornis vidua nigrigula
TTTTTCCCTAATTACTGACATCACATGAATCTCTCATAAAATCTCTCACATTCTCTTTGAAGAGTTTTGCATCCAACTCTGACCCATGGGAAGGCACTCTTCTTTGACTAATACTACCAGAATATCGGGAAAACCATTTTTTTCTTTCCTTTTTTTTTTTTTTCATGGCTCTTCTCTTAATGAATTCTTATTTTTTAAGAAAATTTCCTTCCCTCAGAGAATTTTTAGCACTCTCTCTATTTACAGCAGTCCCCAAATGCTTTCCAAGCCTGGTTAAGTCCTTTTTTCCAGTTGAATTTTAATCTGTATAATCTTACCCACAAACTCAACTACCATCTTTAGGCAAAAAGCATAATGTTTATTTACTCCAGGCCTTTTTAATCCGGTCTAATTTAAATCTTCTAGCCCATAGATAGTAATCCTCACACCATGTTCACCATGGCTGACAAAATGGTCTTGGCTTCTAGACTATATTTAAGCCCTGCAGTCACCTTCTTTTCTCAGGTTTTGTGAATACCCAGTATTATGCCTATTTATCTTTCCTTGCTTTATATATCCCGATGATGTCCAGGCTTTGAGGTATACATTCTCTTTTTCATTTATATGCAAGTGTTTTAATTCAGGTTCTCCTAACCTTATGTTCTGACCTACCCTTTATCTTGCATATTTTCAGTGGTTCTTCCTTGCTCTTATCACATGAAAAATTAACCACTTGCTTCAATTTTCAAAATTCCTGATTTTTGATTATCTCTATGTAGTTTCAGGAGGATTTGTTTTCTGTCTCTCACCAGCTCATGATGTCTGTTTTCATTATTGTATTATTAAATTTCCAAATAAACATCCTGCATGTACTTATTCACACTTGGGAACAGTCCCCTGTAAATATCTTCAGAGCTATTCCTTTATTGCTGTTTTGTTGTTTTTTTGGTTTTTTTTTGTTTTTTTAATTCATAAGTAAAATTCTACTTTTCTCTGATGACTAAAAACACACAAAGAAGTTTTTATACTCTTGGAGGGCTGTACTACCATCTACCATGATGACTACTGTTGTCTTTATGCATAGATTGTCCTTTTTGTTATGACATACACTCTAAAACACTGTTCATTTTTTTGGTTCTGTACTTGCATATGTCCTGTTACCATGGGATTCTGAGTCAGTGCTTTCTTTATGATGATTGGTAAATATTTACTAAGCACTCACTGAACAGTAACAAGCAAACAGGACATAGAAAATTAACAGAGTTAAGTTACTTACTTATATATGAGGAACATGACAAAATGTTGCACTGATTTCAAGAAATATCTAAAGATGAGCAGGGACAGCAAGTGTAGATAACTGGCACATACTGGCTCCTCCTAAATCTTTTTTTTTAGATTTTTTTTTTGTGTTTTCACAGAACATGAGAACTCTGCCATCTTCTACTTCTTTGTGTATAAACAGAGCTTCATAAAAGTTTTGATCAAGTTTTCTTGTTTTATTAGGTAATTCAGTGGGATTGTTATTTTTTTAAGATAGTTTAATAGTTTATGTTTAAAAACTCCTCAATATTCACAGTGATTCATCATGTGATAATAATTATTCAGCCCAAACCTTTTTGGCTTTTAATATATTTCCCCACTTATATATATTTCTCCTCCCTGTTAAGAAAAGTCTTATTGTAAGTACCTAGGGGTCAGAGGTGTCTTATATTTTGTATATAAGTATTATCTCTTGTATTTTATAAGACTGAAAATACTGTTGTATTGTGAATACAACCTTATGCTACGGTATGTTTGCAATGATAATATGATGCTCATTGTTGAAAAGTGAAGTCCAAACTTTATTTATTTATTTACTCATTTGCTTATTTATTTCTGTTCCTGAATTTCAGCAAGCAATAAAAAACTTAAATGTTCTAATGGAATAACACCCTTCTGTTATGGAAATAAATATTCTAGTTCTCTGTACTTAGGATCTGTTATTCAGAGGGCTTTTTGATTAAAAAACCGTCAGCCCGTAAATCTGCATAAATGAAAATGCACATACGAAAATACACACAGTGTCTTCTCTTGAAATAACTAAGTACTGTACTTAAAAAGAGAATATGATTACACAATGTAGTTGTTAGGCCCAGACCAGGCTTCAGTTTTTCAGTAGGCTCTGAAAGTGCTATGTAGATTAGAAAGGACACAGTTTGTCACCTGACCTTTAAGTAACCAAAGAAATATTTCACAGTGTATGAGGTAAACCCGAATATGAAAGGAATGGGAAGGAAGTGTTGGCTCTTCTTTTCTCATGGATGCTCTCCTGGGGCAAGCTGTGACTGTGTTCCAGAGAGTTAGGCCTCACTGCTGCCTCACCACTGTTTTATTTTGGGGAAGTAAACATTTATTGTTGGCTTTCTCTCTTCTCAAGTGTCTCTTGTGAGGTGAGCTTTTAGGGTAGCCATTTGTGGGGGTGAAGTTGTAAGATTAACCACTTAGTAGGGAGTAGAGAATAGTCTTTTTCTTTTATTTTTGTTTGTACGTGTATATTGCTTTTTGTTTTTAATTTCTTTTTTCCTCTTTAAATATATAAACTGTCTTTCTTTAAAATTGTATTCAGTTTGTGGATTTTAGTTCGTTTTCTTTTCCTTTTCCTTCTCCCTTATTGGGAAGGAGGGACTGCCTCACCTGGGTAAAAACTTGGCATTCTGCAAAGGTCTAAACCGCAACACAGCATCACACATGTAACGTGTTGTATTGCTTGGTAGTTGAATTTGAAATTAAGGGGTTTATTTTCTTCTGATGCATTTGTGTAGTTTTAAACACACATCAATAGAAGAATAAGCTTTTAGATGTAATGAAACATAACCCAAATTTTATGTAGTGTGTGGGGTACAGATATCCACACCTTACAACAAATTCTGGAATATGATATTTTTAATCAGATTCTCTTTCTTATATTCAAGCTTTCATCAAGGGAAAACTACTTGCTTCCATAGCAGCTGTAAAATTAACTCTGAGGGAGTCATATTTTCACTGGCTGTCTTGTTCAACTTAGACTGCATTCTGTTGTGACTCACCCTTGATCCTGAAGAGGGCACCCATTCATAGCCTAGTTTTAAAAACATGATTCTTAAAATATTATTATGCTTTTCTACTGTGCTTTCTAGTTCCATATTTTAAAAATAAGAAGATCAAAGTACTTCCATTTCTTTAGTGTAAAGATTGATTCTTTTAAAGAAATAAACCCCCCCTATTTTGTCTTCCCTCAAAGCATGCTAAAATAAATCACTTTTTTTTCTTTACAAAGTAACTTGAGTGCATAAACTCATGCAGAACTGTGTATAAAAATCAACATGGAGCTGCATATAGCTATTGTTAGCACTATGCTCTAACTACAGAAAGATGCATGAAAATACCACTGTCTTGTAGACTTCAAACATGCAGAGTTATTTTAGTGCCACACTGCATTAGAAATGGATTAAAAAGATGGTTTTAAAAAGGCAGAATTAATTAAAGTACTCTTATACTGTATACAAGAGTAGTATAAAAAGCAATATAAAGGTAGCTTGTTAAAAAAAACACAACAACATACTTTTTGTACCATATACCTGTATTATAACTCTCATTCCAAGGAGACATAAATTTAGAAGGTTTAGAAAGGACGATGGTCATGTCTTTCATTTCACAGTTAGCATTTCTTCCAGATGTAACCAACCACTAGGCCCACCATTTTCTCAATGTGTTATAATTGTGTGTGAAAAACTAATGGCAATTCTAGTGTAAAATCTTCCTGTGTCCGAGCTAAAGTAGTACCTTAACAGAACAGACAGCTCTAGAAGCTACTCTTTCTCCTATTAGAGGTCCCATTATTTTAGTTTAATAAAAATATAAATTTGATGCAGTAAAGTGACAAATATTTTTTCGTTTTTAAATATCCTGTGTATTGATGGTTTCTCAACTTAGGTGTTTCAGTGATGTTTCTATCATAAAATTATTGTCAGAGATATATAGTAGTCTAGGTCATCTTGGATTCATAATTTTGCAGTGAAGTTGAGTGACATGGACTACTTTCAGTAGAGCCAAGGGACCAAACAGGACTAAAGTCTTTACCTCCCTCTTCTGATCAGATTTAACTTAATTTAAAAGTGCAAATAAAGAAGTAAATTTGGCTATGTCTGTAAGGGATAACAAAAAGCACTTCTACAAATACATTAATAACAAAAGGAAGGGCAAGGAAAACCTCCATTTTTGCTGGACTTGAGGGGGAACATAATTGGGACGAGGAGAAGGCTGTGGTACAAAACAGGTGGCCCTCAGGACAACTGGCCCTCAGAGCTGATAGATAAAGACAGGAAGCTGAATAACCCCCATAATTTCCAGGAGGATACAATTACTTACTGAAACACTTGGATCATCAGAAGTCTAGAAGCCAGAAGGGATCCACCCCACGGTGATGAGAGAGCTGGTGGAAGAGCTTGCCATGACACTCTCCATCATCTACCAACAGTCCTGGCTCTCTGGGGAAGTCCCAGATGATTAGAAGTTGGCAAATGTCATGCCAATTCACAAAATGGGCTGCAAGGAGGACCTGGGCAACTACAGGTCTGTCAGCCTGACCTCAGTGCGTGGCGCAGATCATCCTGAGTGAAATGACGCAGCACCTACAGGATGGCCAAGGGCTCAAACCCAGCCAGCACAGATTTACGAAGGGTAGGTCCTGTCTGAGCAACCTGGTCTCCTTTTATGATCAGGTGACCCACCTGGTGGATAATGGGAATGCTCTACCTGGACCTCAGCAAAGCCCTTGACACTGCCTCCCACAGTATACTGCTGGAAAAGATGGCAGCCTGTGGCTTGGGCAGGTGGAGTCTCTGCTGGGTTAGGAACTGGCTGGATGGCCAGGCCCAGAATGTGCTGGTGAATGGGGCTGCATCTGGCTGGTGTCCCCCAGGAATCAGTGTTGGGTTGGGCCCAGCTTTGTTTAACATCTTTATCAACGATTTCAATGAGGGGATTGAGTCCATCATTAGCAAATTTGCAAACAACACCAAGTTGGGAGGGAGTGTCAACCTGCTGGAAGGCAGGAGGGCTCTGCAGAGGGATCTGGATAGACTTGAGAGATGGGCTGATTCCAGTGGGATGAAGTTCAATAAGGCCAAGTGCCGGGTCCTGCACTTTGGCCACAATAACCCCCTGCAGCGCTACAGGCTGGGCACAGAGTGGCTGGAGAGCAGCCAGGCAGAAAGGGACCTTGGAGTACTAATTGACAGGAAGCTCAACATGAGCCAACAGTGTGCCCAGGTGGCCAAGAAGGCCAATGGGATCCTGTCCTGTATCAAGACTAGTGTGGCCAGCAGGACCAGGGAAGTGATCCTTTCCCTGTACTCAGAACTGGTAAGGCCACACCTTGAGTATTGTGATCACTTCTGGGCCTCTCAGTTCAGGAAAGATATTGAGGTACTGGAACAGTTCCAGAGAAGACCAACAAGGCTAGTGAAAGGAGGGCATGGGCTTAAGCTCTGCCAGCGAAGTTTTAGGTTGGATATCATAAAGAAATTCTTTACAGAGAGAGTAATCCGGCATTGGAATGGCCTGCCCAGAGAGGTAGTGGATTCACCATCCCTGGAGGTTTTTAAGATGAGACCGGATGTGGCACTTAGTGCTATGATCTAGTAATGAAAGTGATGATGGACCAAGGGTTTGACTTGATGATCTCAGAGGTGTCTTCCAACCCAGTTAATTCTCTGATTCTATTTTGTGCATGTTTCACATATTTACAAAATAACATTGATCTTCAGTGTTAAATGGATTATTTTAAACTTTTATCACTGTTTACAGTCTTTCCTAACATGAAAGGTAAAAAAAAGGTTGGAAGAGTTTTAATCTAATAAGCACAGCAACATCCTCTCTGAAGTCTTCTTTATTAAAGTTATAGTGAAAGATGTATTATTTCAGAAGACCAGTGATCAGAATGTTCAAAGCTTTTAGAATTGATAACGTCAGTGACATACAGAAGGAAGATGAGAAAGGAAAAAAACAGGTTTTGCTGTGTAATGTTATTCTACCCTATTCACAGTCCAGAGGGCTCCAATTGCAACATCTACAATCTTTGTTAAAATCTGCATCACAATATCAGTCAAATATTTTAAGAAAAATCAAAGTATGCGGTTTAAGAGCGTCATTTTGCAAATCAACAGAAATTGTTCTCCAGAGTTATTATTGTAGATTATTAATTCATAAAAATGAACGTATTGATTTTGATTTTGGAATTTTTCCATTTTTGTGTCTTGATGTGCTCTGAGAGTCTTTTTCTTCTGACTAAAAGACTACATTACCAGTTTTACAGCTCTTTTTACAGACTACCTTTATAGTATTTCCCAATGATGAGCTTGGAGTTGGTACTTCTAAGAGTAAAAAATATTTCAAAAGTATTCTTTACAATTAGGTTTGGATGTCCAAATGTAGCAATCATTTCTTCATAATGTAAATTTCAAGTGCAGTAATGTATAACTCAGTTATATGTATATATACATAGTGTAGATTCTTGTCCTAGTTATGGGGGCTGGGAGTAGTTCATCACTATGTGAGTGTAACCAAAACTGTGTATTCTACACCTTCTAGTGATTTCTCATGAACTGTTAATAATGGATCGTTTGCAGCAGCTACTCTGGCCACCACACCTGACACCTCAGGATACAAGCTGAGTTTTAAAGAACTCTGCAAGGCATGAGAATGTTTCTGTCTTCACACCAGTGACTCAGCTGTGACAACTCCCCTCCATGGAGGCAATAGCACCTTCACACTCAGCCTGAGGGGTCATGTCTGCTAATGGGCTATAAGGGACTGACATAATGGACAGCTGCTATGACCTAAACCAACAAAGATTCTCAAATTATGCCATGACTCAAACAGTTAAATCACCCATTGTTAAACTCCCCACCCTGGGGGAGGTACTGGGCATTCCCACCTGAACCTGAGCATACAAAATCTTCATGTTTTGGTATTTCTGGTACCACTCATTGGATCCAGAGGAGGACCAGCACCTCAGCAGGACTGTGACTTCCACTCTCATCAAGACTACAATCATTACGTAGACAGAACTGGAACAATCGTCCTCACCAACAGGTTTTCCTTTCCTTTTACTTTGCTGGGGGACCACTGGGTGCTCAGCACAGGGGCTATTGGATGCTGTTCTGCTTGTGTTCTGGGTTGCTGTGTTATATATCTCTTTTTGTGGGTTAAAAATAGTTTTCCTCTGTGGCATTGTATTTATTGTAGTCTTTTCAGTAAATTGTAACTCTGACTTGTTATCTATCTTGATTTGAGGATCATTTCTCACACTGGTTTACCTTTGGACCAGCACAACTCCCTGTTTTCCAGGTTCTGAACTAGAGGGGACATTTGACAAATTAATTTACTAACTCTGGGGTTTTTCATTCTTGAAAAGCAAACATTCCAGATTCTACTTTAGAAATAAGGTATAAAACACTTTCAAAACCAGTGTTAAATATAACTATCAGTGACTATGAAGCAAACCACTGTAGGTAAATATTAAATATGCTACAGTGTAGCAAAGGAAAGGAATCAAAAAATAAATCTTGTATCTGAATAATCTAAGTAAATTAGACTGTGGTGGTATATCTCACCAAATTCTGAGTCCATACCCTTTTATTTCTTGTCTCTGTGTCTTGTTTAAAATAGACATCTGGCCAGCATGAACATTCATGGTGTCTACCCGTGGTGACAGGTCACAATGAGAACTGTACTGCTTTCATTAACTCCTTGAATTTACTGCTGCCCTTGCTATCAACATCTCCTGCCACCTGCACAAGCAAATTATCTATCTGCTAGGACAATGAGATAATTTTGATTTCAGAGGAGTACAGCACTGAGCACAACCAATCCATGTTATCCAGCAAGGAATCTCTGACTAAATGATCTCAAGCTTCATATTTCAAGTTTTTCAGATTTACTCACTTATGTCTGTACTGCAAAATCTGCTATTTATTTTTGTCTTGGTCCTGATTTCATTCAAACTTGAGGTTTACTGGCAAAATGATAATTTTATTTTTCATAGTTTATCACTGGGCACCTATTTCTAAGTGGTTGTCAATGAGTCGTGATACCATTAGCACAGAACTGGAATTCAATGCATATTTGCAGAATTAATAAGGAAAATCAAAGTGGACATTGCTTCATTATAGTTACCATTCATTAATAGAACAGTGTTATTTCTTAATTCAGTGAAGGAGTTATACATGCAAGGTGCTTCAATGAACTCCTGTGGGTCTCAATGTACATTTTGGGAGCAAATTACATGCTATAGGAAGATGCCTTTTTAAAATTTATTTATTTAATTTCAAATTTGAGAAGTTTGTGACATGCATCTAAGCTATAATCTCTGCCAGTTTACTTCAGTAAAAAATGTCATTGAACACTTTAAGAAAATTTGGGAAATTTCATTTAAGTGAGGAGACAACTAAACAGCAAAACACAAAGATGTATTCACAACATACAATAAGGTCACTGGATTACTTATGAACTGTTATTGGTAAAACAGAACCTCCTTTTCAAAAACTCTTTCAGTTCATATAATAAACTCATTAAAAATAAGAAAAGAAATAATTTTTAAACTTTCTTTTGTTAGTGATTAATACCATTATATAATATAATATAATCAATACCATTATTTACTTGTTTTGAATTGCTAGAACTGCTTTAAATTTATATTTAATTGATTAATTAAGCTTTCTAAATTTCTTCTATCTCCCTTGTCTTTTTCTAAAAAGTGTTATATATAGATAGACAGAAATACAGGTTTTTTTGTTATGATATTTGAAGTTATCTTCCTAAATTTTTTAAATATTACTACTGTTCTGGAAATTTGGAAGTAGGACCTTAAAAGAAGGAAGCAGTTTCAATTCTTCTCCCTTCATCTAATTGCTTGGCATCTTGAGGAAACCTAGGAGTCAAGTAAATATTTAGCATTTGGACAACAATATAAATATTACTGACAGCTTATTCTTTAACAGATATTTGATATATGTGTGTATTTGTACTAAAATTATTCATTATTAGTACCTAACCCTATTTTATGCTGTTTTCCTGGTGGTGGCTTCTGGTTTGGTTTTTTTTTGTTTTGTTTTGTTTTGTTTTGTTTTGTTTGTTGGTTGGTTTATGATTATTTTTCAGAAGAAACTACAGCTGTATACAGTATGTATCGATAACAATGATAGCGATGGGTTCACACACTTTCCACTGAGGAGTGACTTACAATTCTGAGCACTAGCACAAAGGTAGCAAAGATGTAACTTATCTCTGCCTCAGCTCCTTGTCAGAGATATGCAGTAGTGGACATTGAATATATAAACACACAGTTGTCCATGGTATTAAATACAATATATACTTTGGAATGGAGACTAAAGGCCATGTTCTGGTTCCAGCCAGGAGAGGGTTCATTTTTTGCAGTAGGTTCAAGGAGTGTGGCTGAGACTCAGAGGTTAGTCTACACCACTTTGGGTCATTGCTGAAGGTGGTGGAAAGGGATTTTCTTCCAAGGAGAAGGACTTGCTTTCTATCAATAAACATGGCGGTGGAAGCCATCCAGTATTGTTTATAGTCATAAGTTCCATGGTGAGCATTTTCACATGTGAATCAGTCTCTCTTTTATACATTTTTTTAGTATTATTGTGGTTACTGCTTATTTTCTTAGGTCCTTTTCAGTAAATTGTTCTTGTCTCAAGACATGGTCTTTATCTTTGTGCCTCTGGTTGGAGGGGGAAGAATGGAGGTGCCTGTGGTTTTTTTTTAGTAGGAGTACTAAATTGTAGAATACCATTCCTAAACTGCAACAGGTTTCTACCTCTGTTTCAAGACATTGCTTTGCTAAGAAAACAAAATTTTTGACTCTCTCTTTTCCACTGTCTCTTCATTGCTGCAAATGGCAACAGTGTGAATTTTGTTCTGTTGCCTATAAATATGATCATCTTTGCAGGATCAGTAAGAAGATTTTTACATAATTTCAACAAGTCTCTAAAAATTAATCGCATTTTCTCCCCTAAAAGCAATCTGTTTTTTCTTCATGTGTTTGGGTGGAGTAAAGCATATTAATAAGTAAACAATTTTAAACTACTCAATGTAAAATAATTTTGAATCATAAACCCGTAATAAATTAAAGAACTAAATACATAAAGTCTGACAAGGTAGATTTATACTCCTGCACATAAACTATAGCTCTTTGTAGTGTCTTGTTTATCAATTCAAGGATGATACAATATTAAGCAATATTTAGAAGCTGCAGACCACTAGGAGAGTATATCTTAATTTTTCTACCTCTTTGGTACTTAAAAACATCAACCTCTTAAAGTAAACAATGCTGGTGTTTCTCTGCCTTTCCTGTAGGCATTTTTTGGATCTCCTGAAGCTGTAATTACAGGTATACTGTGCAGTGTCCTTCAAAATCTAATAGGCCTTTTGTTCCTTGTGGACAGTTAAAGGATTACAATTTAAAAACTTTCAAACATCTAAACTTTTCTTGTTTTACTAGGGAATTAACCCTTGATCATAGCGATTCAACATATTTTAAAAAAAGCAGTGTACTGAGAAATAAAATTAAAATGTTGTTTTGTTTTAATATGTACTGTATTACATATGACAGCTTCTCTCAGTATGCTTTTTTGTACAGAGTCTATTTATAATACATGGTTGTCTTAGTTTGAGGGAAAAAACAAAATGTTTACCAAAAACAGAGTAGAGGATTCCTCCACAATAATCATGTCACTCCTTATTAAATTTAAGGAAAAGGAACTTTAATTAGAAAATGGATATAAGAAGGATAACTGTTCTTAACTACTAAATATATATGTAGATACAGATATAAGTGTAAACAGACCAGAGCAAACTACTTCCCTAGCACCAAAAGTAAAAACAAAAGAGAACAACCCCCAGATGGTAGATTTCTCCTGGAGCAGTTATATTTATGGACAGTCAGTGTCACACCTCGGCTGGCTGCGAGGTAAATTCTCAGTCTTTTCCCAGCAAGGCAGAGACAAGGAGTGGACACTCATGTGGACTCTCTCTCTCTCTCTCTCCTTGTCCTTTGTTCCAAATGAAGAAGGAAAGGCTGGGAGGGGAGGAGTGGTGATAATTCCCAGGAATCTCCTTGCAGTCTGAGTCAGTCCCCAGGATGAAAAATAAAAGTCTGCTGCGTGTCTTGAAGCAGCCGTTACTCTCCTCTCTCTCTCTCTCTCTCTCTCCTCTCTCTCTCTCTCTTTCTTTCTCTGAAGCTCAGGGTGCCCCAGAGATGGAGGGGGAAATCAAAGGGCAGAGGCAGAAAAAGAGGTCTCACCAGCAAGCAGTGACTCCTTTTCTGCAACTGCCCAAAGAAAACTCCCCAAAAAGTCAAACCAGCACACAGGGAACAAAGAAAGAAAAACTTCTCCCCACTCCCAGGCACTGGGGTTCTGTGTTCTCAACTCTACCCCACCATTCAGCTTGAACCTGAAAGGCATCAGCCATCTTTTGTCCTCAGTCCTGGCACTCCAAGCCTAAACGTTTTGTGTTGGTATGGTGAGAAAAATTCTCTGAGGGGCTCCTCCCAACACCACCTTCCTGTGTTGAACCTTTAACAATGATTTTAACAATTCTTTAAGTAACAGTTGCAAAATTCAGTTTGGAAATGAGTGAGCTTTCATCAAGACAATTTTAGGCAATGATTCTAACAGCTATTTGAGATTTATTTCCTTACATTCAGGTCTAGTACTGTCATGACTTTTTATTGCCTGGATTACTTGAGTTGAGTTATAATAAAACTACTAATCTTCAAGTTGAAAGAACATAGCCCTAGATGAAGACATCTATAAATCAGAAATACTGTTTTTTCTCTGGAAAGCAAGACCAATCTTTCTACTTTTATGAACAAGACCTCTTTATCTCTGCTGAAAGAGAAATTAATTTCCATGTCAAGCCATTTATACATTACACAGGAAAACAGTCTGTAAGTAAATTGTACTCACTGTTATGGTAGTTACAAATTATGACATGTTGTAATTATAACTGAATAATGATAATAATGAAAAAAAAAACATGGTGTGACCTGACCATCAAGAAGTAGTGGTTACCTGAGTCTATAATTTCACCTTTGCACATCTGAAAATCTTCAAAGTCCATCTACCTCTTCTAACTTAGGTCAAAAATTTCTTGTCATTTCAAAACAGCATATCTGAAATCTGAACTTGGCTTCTAGGCACTCATGAGATGAATGTGAACTGTGCATGCTGACTAAGTTTTGTATGTCACCTGTATGTATGAACATAGGTGAGTACTTAGTAATATAAAAAGATATATGAAAGTATTATGCATCTGTGAATACATACACCTCCAAGACTAAATAATTCTTCATGCGGAGCTATTACAAAAGCTGTTGCCTTGTATTGGAACTGTGCAGTGCCACAGGAGGTAAACAAAAATAATGATTTATATAAGTTGGCGTGTTTATGCAAAATAAGATAAAATCATAATAATTTACACTATGCATAATTTAACTGAGGGAGAAATGGAGATAGCCATGATACTGGAAGTTGACTTCATTATAGTATATGAAAGTAGTACCTGAAATGTAAGAAAGATTAGCCCCTGTTTCCTCTACAGTTGCAACAATATTGCTTTCATGTTCTCATTGTTACAATTAGAAGGCTTGATTTTCTTAATTTATTATAAGTAATTTCTTTTGGTACTCTGTTGGGGTTTTCTTTGTTTTTTTGGGGTTTTTTTTTGGTTTTTTGTTTGTTTTTGTTTTTGTTCAAATACCACAGGAAGTGTATTTGCAAACTTCAGTGCTTTGCAAACTTTAAAATGGTACTTACATTCTCTTTTAGAATAAAATATAGAGGATTGTTAAGATTTTGATTCTTTACTGATGATAAGTAGAATGCTTGAAAAAAAAGCGACAACAAAACCAACACCTTTTTCATAGATAACTATTGTATAATTATGCAAAGGACAGTAAAAGTTGATTTAGTGATCTAATACATTTCATGCATCATTAAAATGTGTAAATCATACATAAACAAGTCACTCTGAATTGTTATTAGTTTCACTATCATGCACCTAATAAAATATACTGATTTCAGTGTTAATTTTAATAGACAGTGTTCTCCTTCATTTGATGCATTTGTGCTCAAGAGAAATCACAATGTCAGTCAAAAATTACTTAGTACTGCATAAAAAATGATCAAGCTAGAAGATAGATTCCCCCCTAGGTTACTTAAACCTCACAAAAAGTAGTATTTTAGGGTGATCTTATTTGCTTGTAAAGTTTTAATCAGATATGAGGCAGAACCCAAACGAAAGGGACTCATGTCCATGGAAAGTAAGAAGAGCTTCTACAATTAATCAGAAAGAAGAATTAGTAATTATCAAATGTACAATAATCTGGCAAAAGTGTGTTAAAAATCTTTCTTGTAGCAAAATTCAGGTAGTTTTCTTGGAAGAAGTAGACATTTTATGAAGAAGAAATGCTAGTGAAATGAGAAAGAGGATAAGGCATAAAAGTGATGGCTGGCATCTATTTAGAAAGCTGGAATTGTTTAGAAAGAAAATGTCAGACCTGAAACCAGAAAATAAATCCATAATGCGCGCAATTGTCTTTGTCCACTGATCCAGTCTGAAATATTTGAAAGAAGGATGAGAATGAAAGAGGTCAGCTTTTTGGGCTGAAGACAGAAAGAGCCATGATTAGAAGAGAGAGTAACAGGTTTTCCTTGTTGATTATTTAATCTTCCATGTGGCACATCCACGTAGCATATCTGATTGCATCATAGTTTTTATAGCTACAAAGCAAAAGAGTTAAACAACTCAGCTGCTCAAATTATTCATACTGTGATGGAGAAACTGAAACATGGATGGGTTTTGTTTGCTTGTTTGTTTCCTCTGTTCACTCTATTTCACAATGTTTAAACATTGTAGATGTCTCTAGATTGAAAAACAAAACAAAACACAAAACAAAACAAAATAGAAAAAGTGCCTACTAGTTGAAATTTCAAGAGGGCATGAACTCCAGTAGTAAAATTAGGGTTATCACATACCTTGTAACACAGGCTACCCATTAAAGAAAGGGACTCTCTTTTTTTGATAGGTTTTTAATGCTTTGATAGGAAAGGAGATTGCTTTACAAAGTAGTGAGAGTTTGCTTTTCCCTCCCCTCATGTCTTTAACCTCCTTGAGGAAACTGATAATTTTCTTGTTATCCTTTGGTGGAAGGAAATAACCTTAAGAACAGGAAGCTAAATGTGAAGTTTAACAATTAACATAACAATCATAAAGGTGATCACAAGAGGGTTGTTTGCAGCTGTATGGGCTTCAGTTCTGAAATACTTGGCACACAATAGCCACTAGAGGGAAGCCACTTGGAGGGTGTTAGCTGTATTTTAAGGCACAGAGATACTGAAACAAATTTATCAGTTTCATATAGAGGTTACTCATATTCACACTTGTTTTCTATTAGCATTCTGCACCTTAGTGAAAACATCACCTTGAACTTTCTTCCTGGTGATTACCCATTTTCTCTCCTTGACAATTGACAGGCTTGACAGACTCATTAAACTGCTGAATTTGTAATTTGCAGAAGACCTTCCTCAATAGCACCTGGATAACAGCAGAGAAGTGCTATAATGTGAAGCTAGCGTGCATTTTAATGCAACTCTTATCTTAAGCCAACTGCTGGGACCGCAAGAGTTTTTTTCACCAGTCACAGAGAAATAAGGTAACAAGACATAAGGAGTTCCTGGGCTGTGGTTCCCATGTCTTTAAAACCTTTTAGCTCCGGTTTATTAGTAATTTCTTCTTTTTAAAAGAAGGTAATAAAATTTTCAGCTTTACTACAAAATCAGGGAATCACAAAATGGATAAGGTTGGAAGGGACCACAGTGAGTCATCTGGTCTGCCCTTCCTGCTCAGTAGGGTCATCCCAGAGCACATGGCACAGGATCGTGTCTGGACATTTCTTAAATATCTCCAGTGAGGGAGACTTCACTCTGGTCAATCTGTTCCAGTGCACAGTCACTTGCACAGGAGAGAATTTTTTCCTCATGTTCTGGTCGAATTTTCCGTGCACCAGTTTCTGCCTCATTTTTGGTTTGGCTCTTGAGAAGAACCTGGCTCTCTCCTCTTGGCTTCATATACTTAGACACTGATAAGGTCCTTTCTCCATTGTCTCTTCTTGAGGCTGGACAGGCCCTGCTCCCTCAGCCTTTCCTTGCAAGAAAGATTCTCCAGTCCTTAGTCATCCTTGCAGCCCTGTACTGGAGCTGCTCCAGTAGCTCCAGGCCTCTCTGGTACCGAGGAGCCCAGAACTGGGCACAGCACTCCAGATGCGGCCTCCCTAGTGCTGAGTAGAAGAGCAGATCACCTCCCTCGACCTGCTGGCAGATGCTCTTCCTGATGCACCTCAGAATTCCATTGGCCTTCTTGGGGAAAAAGGCACACACTGCTGGCTCATGGGCAGCTTCTTTTCCATTTTTATCTTAAAGGCTGATCACTGGTCTCCTTATTTGTACGAACTTTGTTATTAATGTTCTAGGTACATAGTTTCAATAAAGAGTTGAAATTAACACTCATGCACCATTCTGTCTGTTCCCCTTTCCAGTGTTCTCCAGATATCATTTTATCATGTAAAATGATAATTTTATATAGGTTGAAGGCAAATACAAAAAGAAAAAAAGGTGTGCTTTAAAAATACTATAATTTCAGCAATTCTGAAAAATCCACATATGAAGTTTTCCAAAATATTCTTTTCTCATGAAGCAATGTTGTGAAGGTTCAGAGTTAGAGGGATATAGCACTAATAGTCCAAAATTAAAACAAACCATACCAATGGATTAGCTTCTTCTTGTACTAATTTCTCTGTTATTTAAATACTGTGTAATATACCTTTAAATATTCTGATGGTCCTAGGATTTTTGATTTCCAAAAAGGAAATATGGGCAAACATGAGGTTCATTATCAATATGTTGAGATGATCATTGTAATTTGGCATAAAATTGAATCTTTTCTACAAAAAAGGAGAGTACCAATACTCTAAGGAAATTGCAAAATGCATGTGGTTGACATGTAGGTGTTGTGCCTGGAATTTTTCCTCCAGAAAATACAAAAAAACTCTGGTCATGAAAAAGCGAAACAACTAAGAAAAGAAAACTACTGAAAGTAAAGTCAAGGTAGTTTCCTACACCCGAGTTTCAGACCCAGATTTATTCACAAAGTGCCTTTTCTTCACAGTGTATTTGCTAGCAAACCTTATACACTCACATACGTAATGGAACATATGAAAAGTAGTAGAAATAACTATTGAATTGTAACAGGGACAGATAAATAAAAATATCTTTCAGGACTCAGAAGTTTTTCTAGAGACTCTCTTCATGCATCATTTTGATTTGTTTGCATGAGGCACACTCTAATTAATTTGAGGTCACAACTTTTTTTCTTGCCAAAGTTGTAAGTTGAAGAACCTGAATGCAGCCTTGACCAGAGGGCCATGTCCATGTCCATTTAGTGACAGAAAAGATGCAATTATGAAATATCAAACAAATGCTGAAGGTCAAAAAGGAAACAAGGCGATAAAGGGGCAGAGTAACTACTCATAAAAATTACCATTTTAAAGCATTAATATTAATATCTATAAGGACATGCTGCCCCTGAATACAAGCCAGATGGAGTACTCCAGGTTTTTAGTGATTTCCTTTGATTATAATGACATATGTTAGTAAGGGCAGAGGTGGTCACCTTTAATGCTGCTGAATCCAAAATAAGAACATTTAAAATGACAGAAAGTGTCTCTGCTTTTTAGATTAATGGCAATCTAATGGACCTCAATAAACCTATTTTCTTCTTCTTCCCATCATTAAAGGCCAAGATCACTAATGCAGCACACAAATCAAGTTAGCAGGATTTTGACTTGACCAAGGTTGGATAGGCTGAAGTTGTCTGTTGTGCCAATGAAAAGCTAGAATATTTATGATTTTTAAATGTTAAAAGATTACTTTTTTAATGAAATGCTTAACTTGCACTGTAGGCAAATCTCCAGTGCACTATATTGTTGAAATAGGATCTGTTTTTGTAGGTCTGAAATGCATAATATTGAAAACTGCATTTCACCACATAATTTTTTCAAAATTAATTACTGCATTTTTATTGCAGCTTTACAACCTTAGTCCCTAGAATAAGTCTATTTGATAAAAGAAAAAAGTGATTGCAGGCTGTTGCTGATGTTCTCATACAAGCTCCACCTATTCAATCAAGACAGTTTAACTACATGATAATGTGAGATCTAGCACGATGTAGAACTACATCCCTTTCTGCCAAGTTGAAGTCTTTTCTTTTTGAAGGTTGGAATGTAATGATGACTTTGTTACTGCAATTTTCCCACTGCTTTTATCCATCCCAGGGAGATACAATAAGCATGTTGCAATAACATCTTTGTTATGCACTGAAGGCTCACACCTAGGCCACAGCTGTCTGATTGAAGACCATAGCACAAAATATGCGTGTAGGGATGCACTGCCAATGTAACATGCTAAAAATGGCCTGCCAATGAAAGTCAGTAAGCCTGCCTAACTATAGAAGCTAGCATGTAGTTGTGGAAGTTTAAAACTAATGTTTTCAGGAAAATAGGTGGGGTTTGGTATTCTTTAATAGCATTCTTCCACTGATAACTCAGCCATGTATACATAGTTGTAAGAGCAGTTGAAGATCATTTGTGAAACTTCATTTTCCTCAGAAATTAAATAAGAACAGCCTATAAAGGTCTGGATAGGATAAAGGTGAGGACATCCTGATTTTTACTGGTAGGGGAATTAGTTTTACCACAGTTAAGAATATCCTTCCCTGAAAACTGATAGGGAATTTTTCTGGAAGGGAAAATGGAAGGGGGAGGTAAAGGGGAAGAGAGATTCTATTTAATTACTGAGAAGTTTTTTTGTCCCTTTTTTTGTTTGTTTTTGGGGTTTTTTTGAATTGTAAGAAAACAAGGATATTTGAAAATAGAGAGTGAATGAGCACTCATATTGAGTTGTTTGCACAGTTATTACAATATGGAATCATCTAAATCCTCTGTCATAGTAAACAGTTCACAAATGAAATTGATAAAATGTGGTGGTTTAGCAAAACAGCTAACCCTCTTCTTACACTAGTATTAACTTTGACTCAATACTTCTATGTATTTGCCACATCTCTCTATCTATTTTTTGCTCCATCTTTTGAAAAATAAATGTTCATTTTGTTATTGGATAGAATATTCTACCTAAAGGAGAATTCATGCCTGTAACATGCTTCAACATTTCAGTGAAAGATAAAATGTCTGTTTTTTTTTTTCTAATTGTAAAAGAATTGTGTTATGTTAAAACTAGGCATCAGAAATCTGAAGAATTAACCTGAAAACATTTACAGAAAGACTAAAAAAAATATACAGAAGGTACCAGTAGGAACAGCTGTAAAAATTTGCTCAGATGTGGGAGAGTTTGTAACAGGAATGCCTCATGAATGATGAAAGATGGGAGGTTACAGAAATTTGCAGTTTTGGGGGTCTTGAACACTTTTTAAAAGAATAGATTAAAAAAAAAAGAACCCCCCAAATCACCTTTTATAATCAGCCGGTTTTGTATTTGGCATTTTTTTGTTTGGTTGGTTTGGGGATTTTTGCCCTCCCCCCCTTTTATTTTTTTTTTTTTTTGTGACTAGCTCATCAATGCCATCCTATACATTTAATATAATAAAAACAATTAAACAAATCATGAAGTCATACCAAATTTTCAAGTAGTAGTTCTAGTAACAGTTTCAAGAAAACTTCATCTCTAAGAATATTATTTTAATGGAATTCTATTTTGGGGGGTTTTTTGTTTGTTTGTTTTTTCTTTTTTTGGTTGTTTTGTTTGTTTGCTTTGGGGATTTTTTTTTGTCAACATGTACAAAGTTCGGATGAATTTATTAAAAAACACTTAAACATTCTTTCATTTTCTCTATCACCTCTGCATGATCTCTGACCTCTTGTACCTTGTAGATTATATTTTATGTACTGTAAAACCCTGTTGCAATTTTGTAATTTAAAAAAAAATTCTTACTTTGTATTTGTACTGCCATTACTCTTGTAACAGTATTGACTCTTATAATCCATCTTCTGTTGTTTTCTACTCTTTCTTCATTATTCATTGAATGAATAGAAGAGCTTCTATAAAAAATATCATAACTGTACCCTATTGTTCACAAAATTGCTGAAGTGACACAGCAAAGTGAAGTGAGGTCTTCTCCACCGCTTTAAAATTTCACACTAGGATTTTATGTATCTTTAAAAGGTATTAATTAGTTAAGAAAAAAATCCCAAACAAACAACGGATTTATAGAATTGTGAGGGTGTGTTCTATAGTGACTAGGATTAAATGATCAAATTACATAAAAGATTAATTATTCCATAAATAATGTCAAATAAACTTACATTAAAAAGTTTTAAAATAATCTATTTTTACAATGAAGATAAATTCTTCCTAGTTTTAATCATAGTCATCACTGCATACATGGCATCATATTCTTATTTCGGAGATCCTGTAAAATAACTTATCTCAAAAACAAACCAATAAACCAAAACCAACCTCAATCAATTATAATTTCAATTTCTAACACACACACACAGAAAGGTCATAGAAGCAAAGCCTCTATTTGCTAACAGCCATGTTTCCAATACTCTATGAAACCCAAGGAACAATTAAAGTTTCAGCAGTTAAAATTATCCATTAATTAGAGCTGGAAGCAAACACCCATGAAATACAGGTGATAACCATAAATCAGAACAATTAGTCTGTCTAAAAAAGCAGCATGATCAAATCAGAAACTCTCTGCCACCTGCTCATTTAATCTTAGGTTGCCATGTTTTTTCTGTTCTAGAGGAGACAAATCTGTATGGGATGATGTCAGATTTTACAGCTATGCATCCCTCAAGGTTATTCTTTGCAAGAAATTCTTTGCGGCCTGAGTTCTCACTCCTGCTATGATTTTTACTTATAATCATCCTTAAAACTGACAGTAGTTTCAAAGAGGCATGAATAAAATTAGGAAGAAACATGAAAGAAATTAAGGTAGGCTTTTGTGGAGTTAAAAGAAAGAAGTTGATACGGTCCACTTCCCAAAATCATGTCAATAGAAGCAAGTATTCAATTTTGTGATGAAATCTATTACAATCATTAGAATTACAAAGAAAAGCTACAAGTACTACCATATCAATGCAAAAGAGAGAGAAAAAAAGAAAAAGACACATTATATAGAACTTCGACTCCTGAAGTAACATGAAGAGTAACATAGGTAAGGACAAAGTTAGAGGGAGAGTGACATATGCAGTTTATCTCTCTACCCTAAGTGCTGTGCCTATTAGGGAAGGACAATTACTGGTGTGACTCAGATTCTATTAGCACATAAATTTTATTAAACATCAGTTCACCTTTATTTCAGAGTAATTTCTTTTCCAAAAATAATGCAAAATCTTCAAAGAATATCTAAAGATCTCATTACTTTCCAATAAAAATAAATAAATATTTAATGCAGGGACAAGCAGAAATTTCTCACAAAAAATTAAGCAATTGCTTCACAATGGGGGCCTTTGAGGGTACATCTTTTGTTTAAAAAACAAAATAGAACACAGACATATTTGGATAACTAATTTTTCTATTACTATGACTAATTTTCTTTGTTCTCACTACCATGTATGGGTTTCACAGTAGTTCAGAGACAGAGAGAGATGATGTGCCAGCCCCCAGATTACTGCTGCCACAGCTCACTCTCATTGTTGCTTTGTCTTCCTTCTCATCCCTAGCAAAATAAGAAGGATAGAAGGCAAAACCTTCTGTTATGTGTAAGAAACTGGAAGGATACTACAATCACTATTCATTAGAAATGCTCTTAAACAATAAAAACATAACTCTAGGTAGTTTGTTTTTTTTTTCCTTTCAGCAAGATCCATGGCAACATTACAGCAGATTAGCCACTGGCCAGCACACTGCTGAGAGATTATTAGTCAGGATTACTAGAACCTGTTCATGAAAGGATTTAAAGATAATAAAAAAATTCTAGATGACAAAATTACCAGATGTAGGCTACTTAAATTATTTAAGCTCAAAAAAGATGCAAACATGTGAAAACTTCAGCATGGTTTGAAATAAACAGTAAGAAAAAGCTGAGATTTAATTACTTTTTTTTTTTGCCCTCCCTAAAAGATAGGACAAAATTACAACTAAAAATGTGCCCTTCTACAATTGTCTTCCAGCCTTCAAATATGAAGTTACAATTGAAATAATCCCCTTTTTTATTTTCATTGGGGAAGCAGTTTTGTTCAGTTACTTCTGTTGAAACATTGCAGAATGGCAAATCATTGCTAGTAATGAGATTAGTTTCTGGCACTAGGTCAACCAAACCTGAAAATTATTTATCAGAAGATCGAAAATGCTCAACTATTCTTCATCTGGAAAATGCAAATGTAAATACAGTCAATACAGTCAAACTAAAATTGTACCAACATATGCATTGTTTCAAATTGGCTGTATTAACATATCATGTATTAGAATATCATGTCACATACTTTATAAGTATGTTGCTGAAAAGTAAAAGCTTTCCAAAGGCACTTTGAAATCACAGTAATTAAATGGGATCCATAAATACAGAAAGGCTATGAGGGAGGGGGCAAAAAATGACAGAGAGAGACAGAGAACTCTAAATAATGGTTTCCTAATGTTTTTTTTTCTTCTTCTCTTGGGAACCAGCCTTAACATTCATTTTTCAGGCTACAGGGAGACCTTGTGAAGAGCTGGAAATCCATCTTACATACTCAGCTATATCTTTGGTCAAGTACTTCTGCTGTGTAAACATTCATAGAATTGCATATGTCAGGTAATATTTCATGAAGGCATCTTCAACACTAAGCTACCCATTTCTTAGTGCTGAACTACCATAACTGAATTAACATTCAGCTGAAATTTGAAATGTATAATTAGCTATTCAGTATCTAATTTAATTATGGGAGGAACTGAGAACTGAGTAGGCAAGCCCAGGTTTGAAAGCTCATGCTTTAAACTGAAGAAAAAAGTATAATTCAAGGTTATTTCAGAAAAAAACCCCCATTGTATTCCTGTCATATTTCCTCCACATTCCCAGGATTAGATTATACTCCAGTATTAGTAATAATAAACACAGAAGTAAATAATGTCATCAGTACACATGATGCTGCTCACTTGTTGATTGCTTGTTGTGCCTTAAAAATAATTGCTTTCTACACACAGCAATCAGAGGCACAAACTGATATAATTTGGTACAGTAAATCTCAAATTATATTTTCCTTTTCAGAAGGAGGGAACACAATGTAACCTGAGTATTGTGGCTTGCATAGCATAAAGTGACACAATACACTTGATTCTCTATTACAACTACACCTTGTACAGCCATTTAGCTCCAAGAAAATGGGGGTATAAAATGTCAGAACATAAGTGTAGCTTTTCACATCCACTTTGTAAGATAAATGACTACATCAGGTGCAATTTTGGATAATCAAGTTCGTGATTATTTCCCTTTGCAGGACAGTATTGTTAGAGGTGAACAGTTACTTACGGTATAGTTCTAGGATAAACTTAATTCAGGGAGAAACCAGTTTAAGAAATTCTTTATTGTGAAGTGGATGTAGCCTTCTGAACTGAACCAAAACTATTACTTGCAAAGGAAGACTTCATTGCTAGCACCATTGCATAAATGTAAGAAGGGTCAGAAGAAGGAGCAGCTTTACTTGGTTTTACTCCAATCACTTCCACTATGTGGTTTACATCACAGTCCCAAATAAATCTCCATTAGAACAGTTAAGGAAGAAGCAAACAAGTGTGAGAACTAAAACTGGGAAACAGAAGCAGAAGGAGAAATGTTTACACTGAACAAGATTTATTTTCTGTTTAGTTCCAACATCACTGACATGGACACATGAGTCAGGAGAAAAACTCAGGTAAAGCTACTTGTGAATTACAATCTCATACTTTACTTAAGGAATCCTTTTAGTATTTTAAGACACTTTCCTGGGCAAAAGGATGCTGTATAAAGTTAAGATTTTATGTCTAATATAATAGTTTTGTGCAAGAAAGGAGGTTTATCAGATATCCTAAAATATGATAATTATAGTCCATTATTCTCACCATGAAAAATGAGGGACATAATTAAATAACATTTACAAATAAGGTAACTATTGGAAACGATTGATTTTTGATGTTTATAGATATTGCTTTTCCAACTTTCCTCAAACAAATAAGACCATGATTGTTCTTACAGGTTTTCAGTATACCTTTGCCTAGGAATATAAAATACAGAGGATGAAATACATGATTAAAAATAAATGCTGTTAACAGCTTAAAAGTTTCAACCAAATGAATTCTTATATTCTGGTCTGTGGATTTCAAGTTGAGGATACATACAAAAAGAAAAAAGGAAAGGGAACACTAAATGAGAAGGAATCTTTAAAAAACACTGAAGCCTTTACAAAAGACTTTTCCTCTTTTTCTCCCTGTGTTTTCATCAGTCAGTTCACTAGTCTTTTAGTGGAACAGGACAATGTACATAAAGTTTGTTCACTTGAAATGGGTCTAATTTCAATAATTTGTCAAATCGACAAAACAAAAACTCACCAAACTTTTCTTACTTCAAAATTTTACAGTTTAATACAATGTAAAATTGAGGTTATAGTCTTTGACTATTCTTGTCCTTTCCTTGATTCAGAACTTAGAATACCTATGTGAATACATTCAGGTACCCAATAAAGTAGAAAACCATTCTAGATTGTTTGGAACTGTCTGATTAATGGATCTGACTAATAATAAATCCACATTTCCACTTTTTGTACTTAGAATAAAATACACTTCATAAGTATGGGGAAAAAATAGGCAGAAAAAATGACCTTGAGAAATATTCCAAAGATATTTCATAATAAAATAATTTATTTGGTGACTAGTTTTTATTAGTAGTGGTGAACTAGTACTATCTTTTTAGATTAATCTTTTAATAACATACAATATTAATTTGATTTTAATGAAAAAGGAACAATGCAAAACCTCTTTGTACAAGTGAAAAAATTGAAACCCAATACTGTGACATATACCTCAGAAAAGTAATCTGGAAATACTTCCAGACTAAGGCCTCTTTGTTTTATTTAAAAATCACAGTGATGTATTCAAGAAATAAATCTAAAGTTGCCGAGCACTACTATAAAGATATAAATGCCATTAGTCTCTGCCTATACCTCATTCTATGTGCAATAAGTTTCTCTCCAAACATAAAGACAATTCAAACATAGGAAATTTATTTCTAAATTAATTATTGTTAAGATTTTCATGAAAAAATCATCTTCCAAGTATTTTTTTCCTTCTGCAATAATCTTACAAAATATCATAGTATTTATAACTCCTTAGTTTCTCTCATAGTTAGCTTACATTATTTATAGGATACAACACTTATTGTTTCAGTGTTTAAGCCCTTTTGCCTGATCAGGTGATATAAGGTGAGACAACACCCATCAATTTGCTTCATTGTGTGTTTTGTTCGTTTGTTTGGGGATTTGGGGAGGGTTGTTTGTTTTTTTTGTTTTGTTTGATTTTTTTGAGGTATTTTTTAGTCGTGTGGGGGATTTGTTTGTTTTTAATATGCATTGTTAATATTAATAGGATATGATTAGAAAATAAATTTAGAAGTATAGTATCTTTATAATTTAAATTGTAACTACCATTTCAAGCAAATTCAACATCCCAGAATACTTGCTTGAAAAAACAGACATCTCAGTATTATACTTTTGCACCTTGTTTCTAGACAAATAAGTATGGGAACCAGCATAAATTAAACACATGGTAGCATCAATATCAAGCCTGACTGGTTGACTAAAACACGGGGAAACTGTATTACAGGTCTTTGACAGAGAAGTGAGTTTTACTCAAAAACATAATATATGTTGTTACATATAATTTATTACTATATGAATAAAGACCATTCCTACATGGAAATCTGATTCGCTACCAGCTGTGTTCTATGTAAATTAATAAAATTAATAAAAAACAGAGCAAATAAGAATTAAAACACACAAAAACAATCTGCCTGTAAATCTGCCCATACACATTTATGTCTGTGGCCATATATATATATTTAAAAAAAAACCAACAAAGCAAACCAAACCAAAATAGAACAAACAACCACCATCAGCAACAGCAACAAAACAACGACAAAACTCCCCAAATACAGCCCACCTCCCCTTCCCTCCACTTTACCCCAACAAATCTAGGAAAGTTTTTGAATTCTGATTTTTTCTTTGGAAGATGGTACTTTTTCTAATGCAGCAATTATATGAAACAAGTACAAAATTTAATGTTTTCCTGGAGTTTTTCAAAGTTTCTCCAACTACCTTTTTCTAAGAGATTTTAGAATTCTTATATTTGGATTATTTGCTTTTTAGCTGTTTTGTTTGGTTGGTATTGGTTTTGTTTTTCCTTATTAAAAAATAATTTGAAAATTAAGTGACTGCTAAAATAATTTTCTGGATACAATATGCTCTCTAGTGGTCCTAGGGAATGCCTTTGCTTGCTTTTGTCTGCTGTCATGGAGGAAAGAAGAAAATACATTTAGAAGTACTGTTTTAATTTGTACAAAATTGAATAACACATACCAAAAATTCAGACATTGAGTAAAAGGATAAGTGATATAACCTAGAAACAGAACAGCAAAAAATATAAATAAAATTTAAAAATTGCTGTAGGACAAGAAACTTATTATGAGCTATTATGATTTATGTTCTTCATTTCACAGAAGTAAGCTATATTAATACAAACACAAACCTTTGCTTCTACTTTCTGAAGTAGTATGTGTCACTTTTCATGCATTTAAAAATGAAAAAAGGCACTTAATGTAGCAGATCATTTGCTTAAGACTAGTACAAGGTGAAATTTAAATAGCTTTCAAAGAGGGAGATACGCTGCTATTGCTTCTCCACCCTGTTTGGCCTTGGCTTAAGTGTTCCCAATTTGAAAATTCTAACAGAATAATATAACTGATAGTATTAAAAATACAACATAACACAGCTATTGCTTTCTAATATTTAGATAGACAAAGTGATAATTTCAAATAGATTCTATCAGACTGAATTAATGTGACGTTGCATTGATTAAGGTCTTTGTGCTGAGTGTACATAACACTTCAATTTTTATTTCAAGAATTCAGCTTTATTTGATTGTGTAAATAATATGTTACATGCATAAAATATTTTTTCCCATTAGCAAGAATGGCTGAAAATTGTTTGTTCACTCAAGTATACTAAACCACTTTTATTCCAGAAAGTGCTAATCTCTCAGTGAGACAGCGGACTGAATAATTTTAATATAAGTTTTAATTAGGCCTGCTCTCATGTCTATACACTGAGAAAAGCAAGACATAGGAAGTCTCTGGCCCTAGATGTAAGAGATTCTGGCTAGCATTAACCTGGAGAAGACAAGAGAAGACCCAAAATGCTCTCTCACAGATGTACATACAAGCATGCAAGGTAGCACTATTAAGAAATAGAAGAAACAGAGACAGAATAACAGACTATTCTGAGTTGGAAGTAACCCACAAGGACCATCGAGTCCAACTCTTAAGTCAATGGCCCACATAGGGGATTGAACCCATGACCTTGGCATTATTGCAACCAAGTTTTTAACCAAGTGAGCTAAAAGGATGAAGAAACTTTAGTCAGGAACCATGTAAGATACTAATCTCATCGTAACTGATCCCCTACAAAATAGAATTGGTACCTGAACCCAAAATGCTGTATGTGACAAATGCTGTATAGCCATAAGCTATACAAAAACTGCAAAACTTTGGGGTTGCATGTAATCATCAAATGAAAGGCACCAGCACAGTACATTCATAAACGTTATATATGTCTTTATCAACTTACTGGGAACTTCACTGAATGCACTTTCCAGAGGGTAAGAATTAAAGGCACATAGCTTTCACATACTTTAAATTTTTCAAACTAAATAAAAGTAGCAAATATTGCATTGGAAAGGGGACATATTGTAGGAAAACTAACAGACATAGGTTGAGAGGGTATTTTTTGAATTTGCTGCTCAGTTACATTTTCTGGTTGTTGAAAAAAATGTTTGTGTGTGTGTTTGTTTTCTAAGAAAAGAAAAAAAAACTTGAAGTTGAGAAACTGGTGAAATAATAAAACATTTCCTTTTAGAAATTAAAAATAAAGCATAGGGAGGCCCATTAAAAATGAGGAAGTACTCTGGTAAACAGAGGATGCAGATAAGGCAGAGTTACTGAACACTTCCTTTCCATAGGTCTTCAATGACAAGACCAGCCCTCAGAAATCTCTGACCCAGAAGACCAGGGTAAAGGAAAGTTGGAAGAAACAATTTCCCTTGGTCAAGGAGAACTGCGTTAACATCAGGAAAATGACATTCACAAGTCCATGGGCCCTGATGGGATGAATCCAGGGCTGCTGAGAGACCTGGCATAGCTGGGTTGCTCATGATCAGCTTGTGCTGTTTTGGAGAGGTACCTGAGGACTGGAAGAACACAAATGTGGCCTTGGTCTTTGAAAAGGGCAAGAAGGAGGACTCAGGGAACTACCAGGAGGTCAGCCTCACCTCAATCCCTGGAAAGGTGGTGGAGCTTCTCATGCTGGAGGCCATTTCTATCCACCTTCTATGACAAGAAGGTGATGAGGAGTAGTCAGCATGGATCCACTAAAGGTCAGTCATGTTTGACCAACCTGATTGCCTTCTACAATGAAATAACTACCAGAATGGATGAAAAAAGAGCTGTGGATATTGCCTGTCTCAACTTCAGCAAGGTCCTAAACACTGTCTCTCACAACAAGCTCCTGGGAAAACTCTGGAAATGTGGACTGCATGATTGGATTGAGACCCGTCTGAATGGCAGATCTCAGTGGGTTGTAATCAGTGGCACAGGATCTAGTTGGAGGCCTGTCACTAGCAGTGTCCTCAGTGGTTTAATACTGCTCCCAGCAGTATTCATCTTACTGAACAATGTCTTAAAGAAAGGCCTAGAGTGCTCTTGAGTCTGAGAAGTCCAGTGCTATCCTTGGGCATGTTAGGAAGAGCACTGGCAGCAGGTTAAGGAAGCTGATCCTGTCTTTCTGCTCAGACCTAGGGAGGGCACACCTGAAGTGCTGCGTTCGGTTTGGGGCTTCTCAGTACCAGAGACACATGAGTTCCTGGAGCAGGTTCAGTGGAGGACAAGAAAGACAGTTAAGGTTTGGAGCATGTTTCCTACAAGGAAAGGCTGAGGAAGTTGGGCCTGTTTAGCTTCAAGAGGAGATGACTGAGAGGGGATGCCATCAATGTCTATAAATATCTGAATGGAGAGCGTGGAGGGAATGGAACCAGGGTCTTCTGATGATGCCAAGTAATAGGACAAGAGACAATGGGCAGAAACTGATGCACAGAATGTTCTACCTGAACCTTAGGAAGAACATTATGGTGTGGGTGACTGAACATTGGAACAGGTTGACCAGAGACATAGTGGAGTCTCCCTCACAACCCTGTGCAATGTTCTCTTAGACAACGCTGCCTAAGCAGTGGGGTTGGACCAGATGAACCACTGTGGTCGCTTCCAATCTACCCATTTTGCGTTTCCATAATTCCACAATCTAACACACACATTTACAACAACAACAAAAACAAAAACCCCAAACCAAACCAAACTATCAAAACCAAAAAACATATCAAAAACCTCCAAACCCATCACCCCCCAAAAAACCCAAGTTAACTGAGACAAAATTAGAGATATTATAGTTATTGACAATTTTAATACTTTCCACTGACAAACCTGCCAAAATAAACAAAACCTCACTTTGTTCCTGCAAGGTTATTTGTACTAATATTTGTGAAAGTTTACAGCTGGACAACTGTTCTGTAGTAACATGTAACTCAGTACTTGACATTTAACTCAAAATAGCATGAATTCATGAGACTATTGCTTTATTTCTAGATTGAAATAATAAATACAGGAGATTTCACTTGTGGCAGCACTTACTTATATCACAGAGAGGCTTTTTTCTGATAAAAATGGCAGCACAAATTTTGTCTCCTCTGTAGTTAATAGAGCAAATGTTTTTATTTTAGTGTGACTATTTCACAGAGACCGAAAAAAGTCCTAACAAATGATTACTAAGACAGTGTTCTTCCACTGGGGATATAAAGTAGCCAGTTTCTCATAATTTAGAATCTGTATTTTTGTCATGCAGTGTTTTCTTATTCTGAAATCTGATTCCATGTTCAGTAGGACTGTAGGGAATAAAACAGTTTTAAAGACACTTCATTAGAAGTGTGAGGGCAGCACCTATTACTAACACTCTCAGCACTGAAAATATTGCCAACATTTAGAAGCCCAAATTGTGGCATTCCTTTAGTCTAGATACTTGTCGTCAGAGCTTGTCACAAAAGGTCAAATACTTCAGTTTCATATACAGACTAAACAAATATCACCAGCAAAAATGTAAATAAATTCCTTAAAATGTCTTACACCTCCTGAGGGAATTACTGTATAGAAAGATAATTAAAAAGAATTACGTATTATACGTCAACTCTCTTTAAACAGTAGTTGTATTATCTCTAAAGCAACTGGAAATAATATTTTAATAAGCTAGAAAAAAGCTGTCAAAAACATGACATCTAAGAAAGAAATGCCTAAGATAGCTCTAGAAGAATAAATCCATGGCTAAGTTTCTCATTTGAATATGTGAGACTGTTTTTGGTTTTGTTTGTGTTTTTTTCTGTAAACTATAACCAAAATTCACAGTAATTGTTGTTTCATGTTTGCAGCAATAATTCAAAGTTATAGCACTTTTTTATTGCTGTTGTTGCTGCTGGGGTTGTTGTTAGTCATGTTGACTTTCCTTTCTCTGTCAGAATACTCAGTCTTTAACCTGAACAGAAACACCTAAATTAGTGTTTAAGGAAGTGCAGACTTTTAACACTTTGATTACAACAGTACTGGAAATGTGCCTTGTCAGCAAATTGCCTTTAGAAACCACGCATTTGGAAACAAATAAGATCTCAAGTCACCAAGCACCAACAGGAATAATTTTACAATGCCCTTCACTTCTGCTTAATAGTGGATGTGTGACACATGTAGAAATGACCTATTTCTCCAGTTCCTAATTCAGATGAGGTACAATGTAGAGAAAAACTTATTCATACAAATGAATAAGGTCTTGGAAACTAATTCTAACCCATTATGTTAAAGTAGCATCAATCTGTATAGAAACTCAATGACCAGAAGTTCCTCAATGGGCACTTCTGTCAGCTTTCTCAATACCCTCAGGCCCACTGACTTGTGAGTGTCTAAATTACAAAGAAGGCATTAAGTACCTCATTTTTTTCCAGATCCTTTGACAATGCTTCCCCCATAACAGATAACAGATCCCATCCAATAAGGGGTGGAGAATCTCCTTGGCCCTCCTTTTGTTGCTAATGTATTTATAGAAGTTTTTATTGTATTTCCCAACAGTAGTAAGTTCTAGTTGGGCTTCTAATTTTCTCCCTGCATAACTTCATGACATTCTTGTAGCCCTCCTAAGCTACCTGTCACTTCTTCCAAGGTCATACACTCTCCTTTTCCCCCTTGACTTCCAGAAAAATCTCTCTCTCTGTTTCAGCCAGGCTGGTCTTCCCTACCAACTTGTCTTTTGGCACACAGGGATGTTCTACTTCTACATCTTTAGGAACTGCTTCTTGAAGAATGTCCAGCATTCCTGGACTTCTTTGCCCTTCAGGACTGCCTCTCCAGAGACTCAGTCAGTATCCTAAAAAGTCCAAAGTCTTCTCTCTGGAAAACTCAAGTAGCAGCAGGCAATATTCATGACCCCCATCATGTCGTCTATATTGAATTGTTCAAGAAGGAACTGCAAGTTAGGACTTTTTTTTTTCTATTATGTGAAATCTTTATACAGGAATTTCTGATGACTTCAGGTTTCAGTATGCTTTTCTTCAATATGCCACTAGTTGCTTCCATGTAAGTAAAAAAAAAAAAAAAAAAGACAAATATGTCACTTACCTACAGCAAATTAATATGCTTAGTGAAAATCAATTTGGCACTGTACAGCATTTAAAAAAATTAAATGTGAAACAAGCACAAACATCCCTAGTAAAGAGAGACAGAACATCCCAGCATAATATTTATGTAAATAACCCATAAGGCAATCAAAGTGAGATTAATACTGTAGGGGAGGTAAATCTTAAAATACATGTATAAAAAAATCCTAGATTTTATTTTGCAAAGGCTGCACTTCATTGCCATCCTGGCAACTGTGAATTTTCTATTCCAACAGTATATCCTATATAATATTAAACAAATTAAAATGTTCAAATACTTTATTTTTAGTACTTCTACAGAGCATAATACTGTTTTAGAATGATCTATTAAAATTCATACTGGTAGAACAAAGTACACTGTTAATTTGATTATTATATATGTATCCTGATAAATAATTATGCATATACATATGTGGAGTTATTTTTTGGATTGTTACATTAAAATGTATTGCTAGTTTGCTGACTGTATTATGTGCATATAACATAATATCTTGATTTCTACCTGTGTATATACTTATCTAGGTTTGAACTGGCAAAATGACAACCCTCCAAGTACAGGGTCAGAGCCTCCCCCCTCAATGTCGAGGAAAGGGAGGAAAAGAGAGGGGAAGGAAAAAAACCCTTCAAACTACGTTTATACTAAAACTACATATATTTTACAGACAGAAAGAGACAACTAGGAGAAAGTACAAGTACTCACACAAATCAAGAGCAACAAGGAACAGTTCCTTACTTCCTAGTACACACACAAAGTCCACTATTCTACCCACAAAGTATTTTAAAAGACTCAGTCCCCAGAAAACCAGACCCGAGCAGAGAGAGAAGAACCCACATCAAACATTTTACTTCCCAAAACAACTGCTGGGTCAGTGCTGGGCCTGGTCCTTCCCATCTCTCCTGGGACTGCACCGTGTGTGTGTCCTCTCTGCAGGAATGCTGTGGGGTGACTGACTAAACCACTCCCACCCACTGATTCTACTTCCCTGGAAAATAATGTCGCAATATGGTATGGAATAAAACACTATTGGCTAGGAGGAGTCAGCTGTCGGCTTAGCCCAGCCCGGATCAGCTGACAGCCCCAGGCCTAGGCTGAACTTCAAAAAACTCAAATTTAGGCCCACCTAGGTGAACCTATGGCAATACTGATTTATGTAATAAAAATAGTCTGCATGTATTTGTATACATATCACCTATGCTGCTAGCTGAAGGAGGAATGGGTGACAGTATAGGAGTGTACAGCCCCAGCCAGCCAACCAAGTATAGCAGCAAAGTTTGCCTTGAGTTGCACAGAAAGTACGCACAATTATTCAATAAACTTTTTGCTTTGCAAGAGACTGAAAAACTAGTGGATGATTAAGAGAATAATACTGTTTGCCTTGCAGTGGATAGAAACAATTACTGTTACAATGATTAACCATTTCTTTTGGATTATCAGACACAGCATTTATAAGGAAGAGAGGAGAACATATGAGCTGCTTGATATTGTCATCTGTAACACTTCCACAGAAAAGAATGTGTATTCCAGGAGACAAAAAGAATGAAAAAGAAAAAGAGAATTACAAGAGTTCCATATTTTTTGAAATAAAAGGTTTGGGTGGATTTGGATTTTTCCTGTATATGGAACCTCAGCTGTCATGAAGGTCACAAATTACAGCTTTATGAAGACAGAATGTGGTAAAAACCTCATGCATTCTGAATTTCAGTACTCCTCTCAGTATGTGTACTTCTATGAAGTTATTATCTTCCATAAACATATTAATTTTAAGCCTTGTGCAAAATTTAGATAGTGTTAAGGAATGGGCAGCTACGAAAATTAATTCACTACAATTTAAAAAACAAAAGCCACCAACATTCTCAGTCAAAGGGATAGCTTCGTTGTACTAGGAACAGACATTATAATCCAGATTCCACATAAGGTGAATTCAGTGAAAACTATTAAAAATCTCAAACATAATTTTTTGTGATTTCCTACATTTTGGTATGTTTAACTAGAAAATAGAGCACACAAGAAAGACACAGAAAACTTTATTGTACCACTAATTAATATATTAAAAAAAAAATCAACCTAAGTAAGATATCGGAAGTGCTACTATTGCAGATGTGTTATTCATCCAGTGAAATTTAACATGATAAAAAGTAGAAATACCAGAACTAGGCAACACTTCAGCACCTTAAACTGCTTTGTGCAATTCTGACAATGAAGCTCTAAAGAGAGGGACTATGTGAGGACACAGGCTTCTGTGTTGACTCTGATTAAGATCTTGAGAATGATGAAATAATAAAATTAGCACAACCTTTGAATGACCCCAAGTACAGTGCTACATTTCACCTGCACTTAATCCATATGAGCTTGACATTTTCACTCACCTCAAAAAAAAAATCATACTATGTTCATTCATTAATTTGAACAAGTTGGACTTTTGGTGTCTGGTCTGCCTATAGCTGAATGTAATAGACTGAGTTACTGCATTAAGACATGCCCTTCTAGGGCAAAGTTACCTCAGCATTTCCTCTGGTACCAAAACTGATTTAAGGAATTTCTTTTTATGCTTACCCAGAGGTAATTATTCCTGGCTCTATGCAATAATCAATGTCCACCATCCACTGTGTTGACAGAAACATTGTTCAACCATTAGTTAAACAGGTTCACAAATATGATCCTATTCAGAGTAATGGGGTACTCCTGCTGTCCAAGCTTCCCCTGCCCAGAACAGCTGCATTACACATGAGTTGAGAGAGTTATTCTCAACCTCACTGAGACAAAACCAGGAGGATTTCTAAGATTTGAATAATAGTTTTGAGATTCATGACTGAATTACTTCCTCAGCAAATGAGTGGAGACATGATGCAAGAGAAGGGAAAGGGCTGAATTAAACAACAGAAAGAAAGAACACATAGTACAGGTTAAGGCCCATGCTGAACGTTCACAGTTTCTTGCATTGCAGCTTTGTTGGCTTTTGGGTCAGTTAAAAGTCTCAATTTTCTGTTCCATGGCTGGAAATAAATACTCCGATTACACTTGAAATATGTCTGGAATTGTGAGTAACAGATAACATGCTGTAGACCTGTTCATCTTTTGGGAATACACAAACAGTGATCTGGACCTGCTCGGCTGCTGTTCAAGTCTTGTACAGCTGAGGACTTCATGGGCCTTGACAGTTTTGCATAGGCTGCTGAAACATGTGTAAAAGGTTAACTACAGTCTTTCATTCAGGAATCTTACAGACATGCATGAAATTAAATCTGCACCAAAGACCTGGTAGTTGAGGCTGAGTTGTTTAGGAAGCCTTCTGCACTGGAGCTTTCAGCAGTTCCTAGGGCTAATTATTTCAGCACGAAAGTGGAGATAAAACCAAAAGAAACAGAAATATTGTCTGATATTATAAACTCTGTTGTTCATTTCAAAATCATCCATTACAAACAGACATTAAAGTGGTGGATATTAAAGAAGAAAAGCAAAAACCCTCATTGTTTCTTGAGACTTGGCTTTGTCCTTTGGGCTTTTTTATAATCTCTCTCTCTCCCTGCCCCCCTCCCCCCCGGCGCCTCCCAATCCCATCTTTATGTCTTTGTTTCAATGCTTCATTTTTAGTATTTCTCTTTCTGAATTTCTAACTAAATAAACTCTCTAATTAAAAAAAAAATCTCAAAATTCCAAAACATCTCAATGTTAAATTTCTTAAGGCTCCACCTATCTAGAAGCAGAAATATCCTGCAGCAACTTCTATGCGTGCATGATGTATGGAAAACGGGGTTTGTACTTCCACATAAAATGGAGTATAATGAAGGGGAGATCATAAAGCTTCAAGAACTTGTTGCTCGTCTTAGACTTTTTACACTGAATTATGGTATTTGTTTTTAGAATTCTACTCTTTGGTTCTGTGATTATTGTTTACTTACAATCACATAAACGCAAAGGTAAATATTTTTGATTTTTTTTTTCTGATTAGAGTTTAAGGACAGCTTGACTTCAGTTGTCACAATATTGGTTGGGGTATAAGAACTCAGCAAAAGATGAGACTGAAATATAGAATACAATACAGTTAACAGCATCATCATCTGTTTCATCAAAAATACAGACAATTATTTTAAGTGTATTATTTTGTTTTGTTTTGTGTCATTTTCTTGAGGCAGATTTCCTAGCCATAATGCAGACACCTTCTGTTAGAGTTTCTGTAATTAAAGTAGTATAAGATCATGTCTGTATGTCCTCTGCAATTGGAAGTAGACCCAATCTAAGAGGGCAATAACTCATTTTTATATTTAGCAGATTTTTTTCAGCTATTCTTAACTCCAGATGATGTCTACCTCAGTTGTATCAACTCAATTATCTTGGCACATTTGGGATTTTTTTGTGGTTTTGGTTTGGTGGTGTTTTTATTTTTTTCCTTTTTAACACATCCCAAAATTACTTAAATATTTAAAAAAATTTAGATTAAAAATAAAGTTTGCATTAAATGCAAATAAATGGGAAAAAGAATGTTGTTCCTACTCTAAAGATGGCTCATTACAGACTGATACACAAGCAAGTAAATCTTCACAACTGAGTCACAGGAGCAGCTGGTGAGATGAAAGTGGAACACTGGGGAG
Organism: Willisornis vidua nigrigula; assembly: GCA_021164005.1. NCBI lineage: Eukaryota > Metazoa > Chordata > Aves > Passeriformes > Thamnophilidae > Willisornis > Willisornis vidua. The sequence continues at coordinate 16,394,719 of JAJPCS010000033.1, forward strand.
AAGACATTTTTAAAATTTTTCTGCTATTACAAACCCATTCTTTTATTATATTTCCTAATACAAATTCACAACATAACACGCTAATCCAAAACAAAAGTATTCTGAATAGCCCAACAAGCGATGAATTGTGCCATGGTAGCCAGGATAGGCTGGAGTGCATGAGGGACAGCATCACCAGGCAGTAAATCTCTCCCTGTGATTTAGGAAGTGTGTGGTTTAATGCATGATAAACAATTAGAATTACCAGATTTTTGCTGTGGTTTTGCCCTGCAGCTGTGAGATGCTAACCTCAGGAATGCCTCAATAGGTAAGGGGAAATTTATGTTTTAGATCAGCCGGATTGTGGGATAAATAAAAGATGTATCAGTGCCTTATGAAGATGTGTCAAAACTAATTACTTGCTGCACAGCACAACACATCAATAGCAGTGATTAATGTAAATTCTTCTGAAATTATGAATATTTTTCCATCACCAACACCTAATAACACATAAGCACAAACAAGATCCTGGAAATCTGTTGAAAAGCAGAAATAAACATCAGAACTATTAAAAGTGGATGGGTGTGGGCAAGACCAAAATCCTTCTGGGATCCTTCAGCTTCCAAAAATGCCCTCCTATCATTACTTTGAAGTGGGTGAGTATAGTCTTCAGACTATCACCAGTGAACAAAAAGGTGATTATCACTTTTTCTCTCTCAAATCATTCTCTCAAACTAGTACCTATAATACCAGTGTGCATGTGCAGTCTGTTACCCTCAGGATACTGTGAAGAAATTGCTGCAGAACAGAGTTTTCAGATAGTTCCCAAAAAATGTTTAATTCCAACTCCTGCAGGAGATAATCCTAGTACTCTTCCAGCCTGAATAAGCTGTAAAAGCTGTAAAAACATTAATTTTTTTGACACGTTAAATCTACTATTCTTAATTTGAACTAACAATTTCTTTATTCAGTGAAAACTTCCTCCTTTTGGTAACCAAGTGTGTACCTTTTACTCTGAAGCATTGCCTCCATGCCAGTGCATATATTTAGTGATAGAAAAGAATCAAAGTAGAACAGATCTTTGGAGTTTATTGCTCTTTACCAACGTCATGCAGGAAGTAAGATATTACTTTGACAAGAAAATGGGCAATTGACTCTAGTCGACTTTCCACCAGCAATGTTGTAAAATTGTGGCACACTCCAAAGGAGGATGACAAGGTTGATTAAAGCTATGTTTCCTCTTAGCTTGTCAGTGGCTACATCCATGTACTGTCACAAAGTGCTCTTGTATTCTAGTGCCTTTGAAGATTTCCACACTGTGACTGATGCAGAATCAGGGCTCCAGACTACTTCTTTGTCAGCAATACTATTTCTTAGTTTCCAAAGTGTTTATCTATTCATTTTGAGCAGGTGTCCTAGAAGAAAAACAGGTTAAAAACTTCGGACTTCATTCTTCAAAACTGAATCACCTGACCAAAAAGATGTGTGTACTCAAGATGGCCTTGTAACTTATGGCCACTAAAAATTATTATGATTTGTAAAGGGAAATGTAAAAGGCAATTTTTTAATTGTTTTCTTTTGTGTGGAACAGCAAGGTTTTTCTCATATCCAAGAAATCAATGAAAATGAAATTATCTAAACAGAGGTGAACTTTGAAAGTATGTCTGAAAAGCAAGTCCATAGGAAGTTTATGCCTCCCTCAACTTCCATTTTGTTCTGTGATCCCAACCAGGACAAATATTAATAATTGCTCATTTAAATAAGAAAAAAGTTTTTTTTCAGAATTTAAACTTTGTAGTATAAACTGTGCAAACATAAAAACATACAATGCATAAATTATTTCCAGGGAAACAAATGTATAAAGCAGAGCATCATACTGTGAAAATACCAAAGCTGTGCATTTTTAATTAAGTAATATTAGTTGAATTTCTCTTCCCCCCCCCCCCCCAAACTGCATAGGCTCAGATAAATGTGGTGTTTTCTATTGGCATATACAACAACAAAAAGTTAATACATCATGATATGCCCTATTCCTAGTACCCAACATTTAGTGCAAAGATCTGGGATTTTTTTGTGAAATGTTCCCAGTGTGTTATATTGTTCCTGACATCTAATTCTTCTGTATTATATCAGTAGATCATTATCTAATGAAGGGAAAAGTGCTCTGTAGTGTAATGTTACATTTAACACTTTTTATCCCTGGAGTTATTCACACATTTTGCTTATAATTGTCCTATGAAAATTCTTTCTATTGTGGCTGTTTGAAGAAATACGACATATTACATCAACCACAAGATTTCCTTCACTGCTCTGAGAAATCTAATGTTGTAGCTCTTGGCCATTTGAGTCATTAAGGGAATTTTCATGTTCACTACCCTGCAACAGATTCAGTCTTGCATAATTCAAAACAACTTCACACTGCTTATGCTAAATGGTCCATGCAGGAATGTTTGCTTTTCTTATCTGTTTTTTCTCCTTCCTCACAGGAGACTTTTTAAACCTTTTTTTTTTTTTTGAATTCTTTTTCCTCAATTAATGGCAAAAGGGTAAAATTGCATCAACTGATTATCAAAAAACAATATCAGGTTGTTAAAAACTGGAAAGTACTGAAAATTAAATTTATCTGCCAGTTTTCTGTAACTAACTGATTTCCATACTAACACCTTCATTCTCCACAAACATTCAAGCAGGAAAACCTCTGTGCCAAATGAAGTCCCACCACAGTTTGGTATGCCTGAAACTTAGGGTATAGATCCTGTCCTTGATTATACGAAATCAAAAAAAAAAATATTGTGATAAATCCTTGTTAGGATTTACTGGAAGAGTTGAAATGAAAACTGTAGCCTGATTAGTAAAAGTATTTTTAAAGTGCTTCCAAAAGGGAAGAAGGATATCTTGAAGTCTGGGCAAAGCAAGAAAAAAATATATAGTCTCAAAGGTGCAAAATGAAGCATACATTAGCTGAACCATGCACAGCTTAAAAAAAAAAAAGTCAATAATATATCAAGGATTGGTTAGAATTAAAATTATTATTAAAAAGCCATGAAATATGTTATTTCTCAGTGATGGTACCCTTTACAGCAATTCAGGGACTAGTCTTGCTCTAAATGATGTTGAATAGTGTCATTTAGCAGGCCTTTTCCATATCTAACTATATGTGGCTCTAAAGAAAACCTAGAAGTAAATCCAACCTGCCATAGGTTATACTTTCCTTTTGTTCACTTACCAAATACCTTTTTCCACTATATATTTCTTTAAATTTTACTTTGAAGTAGATCCAATTTAAATAAAAGAAAAGTATTGTGGTTCAGAAATGTTCACTGAGTGCAGATGTTAATTTATTAATGTAATCAACCAACTCCAATTTCCACTTTCACTTTTTTTTTCATTTTCACTTAGACCTCTAAAAATTTAGTGTTTTGAATATTAATGCACAATCCTTCACTCAAGCACAAAGGGCTAAATCAGAAAACATGTTAGAAAATGTAAAGTCATGTTGATGAGTTGCTGTAACCATAGACAAATCTGCAGAAAATATCTGCAAAACCTCCTCTAAACTACAGACTGAATAAAGAATACAAACTAACTTATTAAATATTTCATATTAAGTCTCTGAATTTTGTTCTATCTCAGGTATCTATGCCTGAATTCCATCCTTTCTTTTAGCATCAATATCTGAAGAGGATTTTCTAGAACAGAGCTATTATTAAAAGGAAAAAAAAAAAGGTGAAAATCAAGAAACTCCAGACAAATCAGTGAACCATTAGTTGTAAGGGGGTACATTTGGACATATTCTAAAAGGCTTGGAGAAACACCTGGAAAAACACAGTTTGATTTAGGATTGCTACACTGGCAGGGGAGTTCATGCTTAATTATACATCATGCTTTGAAAATATTTCTGGTATGATAGATAAGAGAAATCCTCAAGATTCTGTAAAATTACGCTTTTCAAAAGCATCTGAAAAAGTTTCATGCATGAAATGAGTGCTTAACACAAATATTACCGCGTGTAGGAAAATGAACAGAAAGAATATACATTCTAGTGTATATTACATACCACCATTCTCTTTGAAATCCCTAACCAATATAAGATCATACAACATAGAAAATAAACTATGGATTCTTTTCTACTATGTCACTTTCACTACACTCCATTGTTGAATAGATCGAAAGTGAAAGTAACATTCTAGGAGGAACTTAAATTTTAAATTAGTGTTAGAAATGGGAAAACTTTTTCTTTGAGTTAAAGAAGAGTGTAAAGACAAATTAAACCAAATCCTCCATTTCATTAGAAAATTCTGTAAGGAAGATATAAATGTTCACATTTCATTTCATCAATTCTAATTTTGGTATTTTGTAGTTGGCTTCTACATGAAAAAACTCACTTTATTTATTTCTTCAAAGTCTGCTATGTTTCTCTAGAATATAAAAGTACTAAACCAACATAGTAATAACCACCATTTCAAGTCAGCTTTTATAGTATGGATGCAATGGCAGAAGTGGGATTGCCACGTTAAGGAAAATTCCCTGCCTGACCATCCTGAAGCCACTCTGGCAGTCACACCTACATCACCTGAGCTAGGATTAGCTCCATAGCAGAGTCACAAACATCTTAATTCTTAATATAATTTGACCATGGTGCATCAACAAAATAATAGCTTCATCTGGTTCCTCCTGGGAAGGACCCCAAGCAAAGGAATCCCTGAGCTTTTATACCCTCAGTGAATAAGTATGAAGGTCGCAATCTTCCATCTGAGTCCTCAGCTTTGCTGTGCTTCTGGGTTTCCAATCCTCTGGCTAGTGGCACAGGTCCCCTCATGCCATTTTTTGCAAAGGGTTGTCAGTTGCCTTTTGCCTGTGGCTCCCATCCCTCCAACTTCAATCTGCACCTTGCTCTGCAGTTTGCAAAATGAGCTACTTGCACTGTATCTATGCATCAGCGAGCTCCTAGAATGCTGAGCTGAACTAGTCCTTAAAATTCCATTTTGGATAATGAGCAATCTAATTTAGGAGTTACTTGTGTTCTACATTTGTGTAGGATCCAGCACATTAGCAGTTTATTCCTCAAATAAAGATGTCAATAGTTTAAGACAGAGAAAATCTCAAAAGAGATCCCTTTTCATTTCTCCTTAGGTCAGTATCTCTCTCCTTTTTAGTTTTAAAGATCTCCACCTTGTCTCTCATGAAGGCAACAATTTTAATAATTTAATAAGATTTTAAGTTCTTTTGGGTGAAGTGGGTATTAGTATAACCCTGTAAAATGCGTTGTTCTGCTAGTGGAGTCAGAACTACAATCCCTGCTTCATAAAAGTTGAATAGAAATTTAAAAGGAAAAACAAAGCATTTCTTGAGAGGCAAAAAATGTGTTTATGTTAACAAGGCACTAATATTTAAAATAAAATCAGTTCCTGTTTGTAAATTAATAGCAAAGTTTTTGGCTTTCAGTTTGGAGTTTTCCCCTCATTCCCCTCATCCCTCTCCAAGCACAATGTCCTGAGTGGAAAGCTCTTTTGGAGGGGTCTTCACTTTCAGACAATTTAATTTCAGCTGTAGTGCACTGGTTATTAATCCACAGGTACCTCAAACTGTTTATTTTTCCTGCTGGAACTGTTCTGCAGAGTTTCTTTAAGCAGCAATGCTTATAATCAATGAAACCAGTGTTCTCAGAGCCCTAAAACAGAAGCAGTCTGAAGCTGGACTAGCATAGAGGAATCCACAAGGCACAGTGTCATAGTGGGCGGCTGGCTGAGAAACTTTAGCAGTGTAGAAAGTTTTGGCCCTAACTGCAGCCTTGTGGTTCAGCAGAAAACAGACAAAAACCTTGCTGAAACAACAGGGGTTTTGTTTACCAAGGATTCCTAGAGTGAAAGGCAAACAAACAAAACGATGGACACACTTCCATTCAGCTGTCAGAGAGGTTGAGTTCTGAGAAGATTCTTATCTGCCACAGGAAGACATAAGTGGAACACTGATGATCCCATTTTATTTAGTCCCCAAGAGAGCTGTGGTAAGGCAGAGAGGATTGAAGGAAGATCCTCATAAACCTTTCAGAAACTAAGGGAAAAAAAGTGCTGAGCAGTTAAAAAATAAACAGCATATCCATGCTGGCAAAACACTAGGTATCTTCTGGAAGCTTAAGTTCTCTGATTGACATTTTAAAGATTTTTTTTTCAATCTTAGTTTTGCAATGCACTTACTTTAAGGCATTGGTAAAGGTTCAAACAAAGGAAAGTGATGTTGGGAGGAGTCCCTGAGAAAATTTTTCTCACCCTACCAACACAAAGGTTTGTGCGTTGAAGTGCCAGGACTGAGGACAAATGAGTGGTTGATGACGTCAGATTCCAACTGAATGGTGGGGTGGAGGGGAGAAACAGAACCCCAGCACCTGGGGGTGGGAGAGGTTTTTCTCCTGTGTGCTGGCTTGACTTTTGGTTTTGGGCAGCTGCATGAAAAGAGCCACTGTTTGCTAAGATGGTGAGAGCTCTTTTCTGGCTCTGCTCCTTGCCTTCCCCGCTCCATCTCTGGGCACCCTGAGCTTCAGAGAGAGAGAAAGAGGAGGATCACAGCTGCTTCAGGACACACTACAGACCTTTTCTTCCTGGGGACTGACTTGGGCTGCAAGGAGATTCCTGGGAATTATCACCACTCCTCAACTCCCAGCTTTTCCTTATTTTTGAACAAAGGACAAGGAGAGAGAGTCTGCCTTTCCCCCACGAAAATGGGTTCCATTCTGCACTGTGTGAGTTGTTCACCCCCTTGTCTCTTCCTCCTTGGGAAAAGACTGAGAATTGCAACCAGCCGAGGTGTGACACTGACACTCTCCATAAATATAACTGCACCAGGAGGAACCTACAGTTTATTTTTGAGAGGGTTGTTCTTCTTTTGGTGCTGGGGAGTAGTTTGGTCTGGTCTGTTTATAGTTATATCTATATCTATATCTATAGCTACATCTATGTCTATATCTATATCATCTATATCTGTATATATAGTAGTTAAGAACAGTTGCCCTTCTTATATCCATTTTTTAATTAAGGTTCCCTTTTTTTTTTTTAATTTAATAAGGAGTGATCTGGTTATTGAGGAGGAATCCTTTCCTCTGGTTTTGGTAAACATTTTGGTTTCCCTCAAACTAAGACAGACATACAATGAAATGGAACGTATTCTCTAAATACAAAAAGCATCAAAAGGAAGGCAACTTACAGGCACTTGTCTAGTAATCCTCTTTCTGAACACTATTTTGATTTAGTTTCTTAATTTCCTGTGGTTTCCAAAATCTAGAAGCTACAAAGCAGGAACCTACATTTTTCACCTACTTGTGTGGCTTCAAAAAGACACAAAATCCATTCAGTTTCTCCAGATCTTAATTTACATTTTCAAAATGGAACTCTTGATTTTTCTTGATAAGATTAAATCTTGCTAAACATAATATTTTGTCTATTTGTAACACAGTAGCATCTCTGGGACTAGAAATTGAAAAGCAGAAGTGCTGCAAAATACCTGCCTTTGTTTTATTGGGGCGGGAGAAGGGGGGGCGGGGGGAAGGGGGAGGAGGGGAAGGAAAAAAGAACAAAAGAAAAAAGAAAAAGAGAAAAAGAAAAAAAGAAAAAGAACAAGTCACAGGTCAGGCTTTTTAGTTCCTTGAGTGATTCAAACTACATTTCTACCTCTTCATCATTTTTTTCCCCATTTTAAAAATTACAGTAGTCTCCAGCTTTACTGGCATTTATCTCCCATAAGTAAATTCAAAGCGGGTATTATAATGACACAAATAAAAAAGGTTTTAATTTCCAAAACCGATTAAAAAAAAAAAAGTGTTTGAAGTTCAAATGAAAGACAATATCTGAATAAAACTAATCCCCAGGAGAATGCATGGCACCTGCCAAACACTGTAAAGGTTTTATAAATGTTCTCTTCTGCAAAGTCGACTGCAAACATCATAAGGCCTTTGGTAAATATGTATACCACCCTTTTTGTTTGAGCAGCAATATTAAGCTTCCTAGCATTATGATTATAAAATAGAGAAGATTATTTCAGATTTTTTTTAAATATTTGATTAGTGGCCTCTCTTTTTCCTTAGGATCAAGTTTCAAATCACACACAGAGTTAAGTGTTTGAAAATAGTCTTTCTTAGTAATACAAGAGTGGCGAAGCAATCCATTAGAAGTCATTTATGAGTAAACATGTAGAAACAGTGATGTGGGAAAGCAAAAAAATGATTGGGCTATCTGATCCACAAAAACAGAATGAGAAGGAAAAATTCTGCACTGAAAGAAAATTATACTGTTGATATTGAATAATGAAAATGTTTATCTTTTTGCAGAGGCAAATTGTCACATTTTGTGTGTCTACAATTATCTACTGGTAACTGTATAAAATTAATTTTATCTGATGATGGTTTCAAGTATTGTGTTCATAGTATTTCCATTTTTTTTTAAGAACACTACAATAAAATATAATTAAAAATTTAATAAAAATCTGCAAAACAGCATGATCTTAAAATAAGGGTATCTAGCTTCTTTAAGATCTATTAAAATATATGTTATGGTGCTTTATGGAAACTCCATCATTAATGCAAAAATTCTACATTTACATTATTTTTCCTACTTGCTGCTGTTACCATAATATAGTCAGAAAAGGGAATGATTCAAAGCACTACTGTTTGGCCAAAAAACTATGTTGTCATACTTTTCTCATAATATATTACTAATTATTTCCCCTTTTCTTTGGTTCAAAGATGGAAAATACCCAAGTTCAGACCTTCAATTACCTCAGGGAAAAATTTTAATCCAGAAAAAAGCATTTAAATTCCTCATCTGACCTCCTCATATCTAAACTTCGGAGAGACATTTCCAGCAGTATCAAATGTAAAGATTTAGATTTTTGGCCCTACCTAACATAAGGACTGTCAGAAAACATTTGAGTAGAAACATTCTGAATAGTATAAGAATTTAACTGTGGGGGCAGAACCTCTGCTTCAGACAAGACTTACACTTGACTGCTGGCCTTGAGAACCAGATTAGACTGAAACAACCCTCTCCCAGACATGACATAGCACTCATCAGCTTTTTCACCTTTCATTTATTGACCTCAGACATGAATCCCATACAAGAGAAGAACAATATTCTGTCAGTGTTTACCTGTACCTTTGTCTTCACATAGGAAAAGTTAAACTGGTATTTACCTTAAAGAGCAATAGTTTTGATTTGTTAGTTCAGAAATGTCTTTACCATCAATTTTAATCTGCACAGAATTACATATTACTGCCATCATGATATCAAATCTCTGCAATGTGTTAAATAATCAGACATTTAACAGAAACTCTGTGAAACCACCATAACTGTAAAACCTGAGACCAGTGTTGTACACAATCTTATAACATCTTAACCACCAACCAGAAAATGATCAAACACAAATGTACCATGTTTCTATTATTTTTGCACGTGAATGTGTCATATAGACTACAAAATGAAAACAGCTCTTTGAGAAAGAACCGTAAGACTTACTCAAGATGTCTTCCCATACAGCTGAAACACACTGATGTGTATAACAGATTCAGTAGCACTTGACATGTAAGTTTTATTAGATATTCTTGAGCTAGTTTCACTTCTACCTTTCACACAAATCTTTCCTGATGACATTATGAAATTGGTGAATTGATCATTTAGAAAAGGTCAGTTGACCGGGATTTTTATGTGGAGATCAGCAGATCACATATATGAAAGGAAGTTATGTAGGAGATATGTAGTTCATGTTGCAGTTATAAAATCTCATATCCTAGGGAATGGCAACTGTCTATAGGCCTCCAGACATGTGGACTTCACAAAATGCCACAGTTTGAAACCTTATGCTGAGTTGCCTGATATACACTACAAAGTATTTAGGTACTTACCCCAGTTAGTTAATGCACTGAAAGACTTCTCTTTCTGCTTTTCAGAAAGGGAGGTTCCCATCCTGGAATATAGCTGAAAGTATTACTCATTTCTGGTCTAGATACCTGAGTTGTTTGTATCTCTTGGGTTTGTCCTTTGGGAGGTTTACTTCTTCTTCTAAGAAAATTTAAGTGACCTGATTACTTTATATTTTGTTTTGTTTTCTGCTATTTGATATTAATAAAGCTCATCAGGTTATCTGCTGAGATCCCACAGGGCATGTCACCTTTGTAATTTGCCTTTGAAAAACTAACAAACCTTACTTTTTTCATAAAAAAAATATATATTTATTATAATAAACAGACATTGGAGTAAGTAAAAGGAAAAGCTTACTAATCTTTCAGGACCTTCCCAGACATGTTAGAAATAAAGGGCTAGGATTTGGGGTTCCTTAGTCACTTTTAAATAAATTATTCACAGGCAAAACCAGAAGTAGGCTAGGGGGTTTTTTACCTGTTTTTTGGGGTTTTGGTTTGGGGTTGGTTTTTTTTTGGACCCCTCTAATTTTAGCCATAAGCTGCCTAGCCATTACAGGAGACTATAAAATGTCCTCAGTTTATATCCGTGTGATTTTTAATTCCTATAATATTTAGGTGGGATGTAGATGTATTTTATTCAGTATTTAGCACTTTTAAGGCTGAATTGATCTCTTATGTCTTTTGTTTTCACTAGAAGTATCACTAACAACTTCCTACTATTTTGGCTAAAATAAATAGAAATTGAAAGCATTAGAAATGTTAGTAAATTCTATTTAATTAAGGAACATATTATATATTAAATAATGAAAGAATCCAGACATTTATTAACAGAATACTAGGAAACCTGATGTATGCAGAGACAGAACTGAAGAATTTTACCTCTACAGTCTCAAAAATCAGTGAAATTTGCTCCTTTCATTGCTTGGAAGTACAAGCACTGGACCTCATGTCAAAACAGAGTAGGTGAAGTAGGGGATTGAAAGAATTTTGCTGGAAATCATACGAACATTATGGTCTCACTTCATAATGACAGTGAAATATTCATATTTATGTATGTTAAATCACTTTAAAACCTAAAGAATGCAATTTTTTTTTGCTCGTTAAGATACAGATTCTCAAGCATGATGACACAACTACTGATGTCATAACCTAGTAGCAATTATAATGGAATCTGGTCAACTTTTTTTGACAAGACTTGCAGATTTGGTTACAATGGTTCATTTTGAAAAATCATTTTTTCATATGTTTGTGTCAAAATTTGGAATACTTTAGCACTTCTAATTTCTTGTTCAAGTGAAACATTTTTGTGTATTATATTTATTTCTAACTTATTTCCTTCATTTCTTTCTCTAATTCTCTTCCTTCAAGCATAAAAGACTTTTCAAAGCTATCAATCTGAAATTCATCTACAAAACATTATTTTTATTATGTTCCTTTGGAAGAGGCAAGTGTGTCATGAAGGTATAAATAAAATCAATAATCTTCAGATTATTACCTAAATTATAAAATGTTGTCATATATATTTCTTTAAATTTATTTTTCATAACTACATTATTCCATAGTAATAGTTGCAATAATAACTTTAACCATTACTTGCAAATAAAGAATATAATTATTCTCCCTTGCAGCTGAACAGTTCTGCTGGCAATTCAGAAGAAACCAGTGAAGGTGCTTACAGATTCGATGTTTTTTAATTGGCTTTAGACAACATTTTGATTATATAAAAAAAAATAATAAAATTCAAAGCAAAAATTTTCTGTCTATTTACACATATTACATTTCTGGAAATCTTTTAATATTTTTAGAGATCTATATTGATCTTTTATAAGGAAGAATATATTTTATCATTATAATAAGGGATAAGCTTTTGAACATACCAACAAGTAGAAAACATTTAGTGTCTACAAATTTTGAAACCTAGAGCGCTTTAAAACAGTAAAACAAATTGATTTTAAAATCAATACTGTAGCTGCTTCCAGACACTATAGCTTAGAAATTTTTCAAAGACATACATTTTCTGATATTCACATTTTAATGGAGTTTCATATTAGTCTGACTGATTAAGAAATTTTCAAAGGAAATGCCGAATATTTTTAATTTGACAGGACAGACCAGAATCAGTTGAAAAATAAATTTCAGTTCTCTCATTTTTCCTTTTCTAGAAAAAAGATACGATTAGTTTTTTGAAAAGAAGTTTAGTATCCTGTTCTTGAACATTCTAAAGCAGGGGTTTTTTTCCATTCATCCTTGCTAATATTAAAGACTTTACAAAGACTGAATTAAACCCCGCTTTTTATTTTGGTAAGGTGCTCTGCATTTAAGTGCAGTACAGGGTTGATCTGATGAGCTACAATTGTGAAAAAATTATCATGTGGCTTCTGTTGACATAATGTTAGTTTAAATCTGTAAACTCAATTTTGTGTGAAAACATATTTGTTTTAATGACACCTCTGCTTGCATAAAACAGTAATCTGCAAATTAGTAACCCTATTTTCAACTGCTACTATCAGTAAACAATGTGCTTAGGGATATGGTTTAGTGGTGATCTTGGCAGTGATAGGTCAATGTCTGGACTTGATGATCCTAAGGGCTTTTTCCATCCTAAATGATTCCATTCTAGGATTCTGTGAATACAACCACAGTACATAGCCAGAATGGGTAAAATATAGTAAGACCTAAGTTACTTTACTGTATTTTGAATCAAAATATTAGGACATAACACTCACATTTTACTGTTCAATATCCCTTTTTCTTCCTAGCTTGCTGGAATTGTCTTGCTAGTGTTGTTTGCAGCTGTAACAGGTAAAGTGTATCTAGACAGTCTTCTGTTTGAATATTAGTTTTCCTTTTGACATCTAGCTATATTTCTGAGATATTGTTTATGATCTCATGTCTACAAGAACATTAAGGAAAGAAGCCATGATTTTCTCTGCTTGGCTTGCTTCCTCTCATTAAAACCTTATCTCTGACCAGTTAATGATCTTCATGGATTATCAGGATACAACCCTACCTTGCAAAGAACAGCTCCAGAACAAAAAAATACTCACTAATTGAGTACAATACCAATTTCTCAGTAGGCCTGAAGGTAGAATAGGTCCAATACTGAAGGTTTTGAGCCTAAAGTCTCTTACAGTGTCATGCAAATGTGACTGAAAGTATAGCATATTCTCACAAAAAACATTAAAGGAAAGGAAAAATGAAACTCATTAATTGAGGTAATAAAGATTTATGTTCAAGCAGTGAGGTGATGAAAATTAATATGACTGTGCCGAATGGAACATAATTGTGACAACAGAAATGGAGATATACCACAAATGATTTCAGTGGTTTTAGTAGATTGCTTTTAATTTTGGGGAAAGGAAAAATGGAAGATTCTCCCAGGAGCCAGCACAGATGATCTACTGTCCAATATTGCTCATACCTTCAACCAATTGCATCTTATTTTTGTGTGTGCAAAGAAACAAGACTAATTTTCCTGGCCAGAGACTTACTGTTTCTTTAGGGACTAGGTTTGTCTTTGGTCTAAAATCCAAGTCCTAACCTCATCAAACTAAAGGCAAAATTCCAGATGTGCTCATCTTCTCTTTTATAATTGCAGGGTTAGAGTTACTTTATTTTTTCCACTCAAACAAACTTCATGGTATCTTTAACAAATAGAAATAAGGATTAGCATCCAGCATTGTAACGTAGCATCATACCACTTGGGAATCAATGTTACTTACATTGCACTAATTTTTATGTTGAATAACAACATGATAGGTTTTTGACTTAGCAAAGACTTTGCTGTTAGTCATTCCCTCAATATCAAGCAGTTAAAGGATACTATTCTTTCTACTGGCATTTGAACATGCTGTTATTGGGATAAAGCAAAACTATACAAAAATTGGACAGGAAAAATGTTTCCATTTTAAAGCTCAACACGTATGCTATGTGAGAGAGACACAAATTGTATATCAGCACAATGTAGTTTTATTTTTTTACAGTAAAATGCAACTTTCCAAGCACTACAGAGACATTTCAGATTTAGATGAAGGAGAAAGTCCAGTGATTAACTGGTAGCTGACCACATATATTTTTTTCTTCTGTCAGTTTTTTTCTGGAAGCTACAATATCATCCAGGATGTTTCTCTATTATTCCTTAAATATTTCGGAGTAATTTACTTAAAGTGTTTATGTTTAAATTCAATGTACTCAACAGAATGTTACTCCTGTTGAAATCAAGCTCAAGTCTGAACAACAGAGCAACAAGAGTGTCTTCACATTTTAAAAATGAAGGGGTAAAGGATTAATTTCTTTGATATTCAATATACAGTATCCAGTTATAAATAGAAAGGTATCAAAGACAAAGATTTTTTTAACTTACTCTTCTCCAAGGCACATCCTGTTGTTTTGTCTCAGGATAGAGATCTAAAAAATATTAAGATTTTGATGTTACTGGCAGTCGCAGTCATTGCCAAATACCAGGTTTTTCTTCATACATGTGTTTATATTTGATGATAGGAATAGTCAGAAAGAATTAGGACTTTGCAACACTTCATACATACCTTAAAAGAACAATGAAATTGCACTTATGCAGTTTTGGTTTTCCCTCTTATTAAATATATCTGATGTTTGTGAAATTTCTTACAGGTCTTATTACCATGGAATCATGGAATGGTTTGGGTTGGAAGACAAAGATCATCTAGTTTCAACTCCCCCACTACGGGCAAGGGCACTTTCCACTAGATCAGATTGTTCAAAGCTCTGTCCAGTCTGGTTTTGAACACTTCCAGGCATGGGGCATCCACAACTTTTCTGGGTAACCTGTTCCAATGCCTCATTAGCCTTACAGTAAGGAATTTCATTTCAGGTCATATCAGAGAGAATTCTGAATTGTAATTTTCATAACTGAATGTTTAAATTATTGCATAAATTAAAGTCTAAAATTATGCAGAATTCAATATTATTACTATGAGTCACCAATTCCAAATACATACCTTTGTAGTTTTTGAAACATATTTTCAGGCTTGAATCAGTTTGCAGATTTCAATGACATTTAGAAGTTAATTCAAATAAAAACTGCATAATGCAAAGCACTTAAATTCACAGTTCCAAGGCTGTGTAAAACACTCTGTAAAATATTGTAAATTGTCTAAGAGTTTGGGAGCCTTTGTTATCTATTACTTATTATTATTATTATTATCATCATCATCATCATCATCATCATCATCATCATCATCATCATCATCATC
>JAJPCS010000033.1:16409845-16503957 GCA_021164005.1 Willisornis vidua nigrigula
TCATCATCATCATCATCATCATCATCATCATCATCATCATCATCATCGTTGTCATCGTCATCATCATTATCATTATTATTGTCATTATCATTATTAAATTTTGGAAAAGTAGGACTCAGGAAATGGCAATTAGTAATAATAACCATGGTAAGTTACGAGCATCAACTTCAGTATTCATCCATCTAAGTCTTTGATTGCAATAAAAACTTCATACACAGAATTTCAATATTCCAGTGAAGAATTCTGAAATAATCAAATAAAGGATGAAAGCTTAATCAGACTGACTTGAGAACTGGCAGTCTATTCCCAAGGAATTTGGCTACATGTGATGCCTATACTAAAACTTCTAATGTGCACATCTTAGGATGTTCATTCATTGGAGAGGGAAATATTCAAAACCTCTATTCCTCAATTTTTCTCACCCATTTTTCTGTCAGTATGGATATATATGCAGAATTAACATAAAAACTATATAGGCAATATTCCTATAAGTATTCAAAATGCTTCTGCTCAGAAAAACCTACGGTGGTTACAAGTGTGAAGGAGTGTAAGGTTTAAGAATAACAACAGATATTATTAAGAGGTTGAAGTCTAACATATCAGTGTGGGAAGATCTTGGGTTTAGTCCTGCAATAACTAGAAATCTTAGGTGTCCAAACAAAAGATGAATGATTGCTTCAGGAAGGACAGTTCACTTCATGGGGACATAGAAAGAAATTATTCCTAAGCAATTTGACTGTATATATAATGAACACTTGAAACTGGTCTGGGAACAATACTTTTCATATATATTATTGGGAACATGAATACCTGAGCAGAAATCAGATAAAAGTAAAAGTACATGATTTACATTAAAAATTATATATAGTCATTTCATGACATGACTTACTATAAGCTTATTACTGCTCTACACATGTAGCTCCCCTGCCAAAAAGCCCACAACCCAAACAACAAAAGCAAGCAAGAAAGCAAACAAGCAAATGGCCAGATCTAAGTAAGGGCTCAGAATGCACAAAATTACTTCAACCTGTGTTTACATTTGTTAGGCTTTGAATTGCCTTATTTCAGAAGCTCTATTAGAGTCTTTTGAGTCATTCATATTTTTAAACTTTACAAAGTTAAAGTTGTAATCAGCAGTGACCTTGATGTAAATTATTAATTTAGTCCTTTTGAATCTAATGGAATAACCTAAACACTGTAAAAACCTTCCACAGCTCACCTTTAGGAGCAGTGACTGAAGTTGTCACTTGTCAGATTTACTGATCAATATCTGTATGGAGGACATGATAAAGAGTATGTCATATTCTGCCAGAATCCTTTAACTGACTTTAGGGTGAGGTCATACCTTTGAAGAGAAAGGAAAGGCTAGTGAATACTTTAGATTCAGAAGGACTTTTTTTAAGTTAAAAATCTATTAGGGTCCATGAAAACACACAGGTCTTTTTCAAAATGTCTAATTCATAGAATCTTAAAAAAAATCCAGATTTGTAACAGGAAAGAGTTTCTTTCACACAACAAATACCTAACTTCAGGATGTCATTCTCAGGATAATAAATATGCAACAGAGCACTGTTACACATCAGATCAGTAATTACTGGATCACAACCACCTCTTGTGTGTGGGGGGATGTGTGTAGAGGGACATGAAATGGATCAAACCTCTCAGAGGTGGAGTGGCATCATATCCCTAATGGCAGGGCCTGGAGCCCACATGGGGAAGCCCCAGAGCATCTGCCAGTCATAAATAGCCTGGGAAAACTCTAACACCCCACAGCTCCTGGAGTCTCTGATCCAGCTTGGATTGGCATGGACAGTGAGAACACAACCTGGCATTCCAGAGCAGCCAGAGAGTCAGAGGCTCCATCTGGGGGGTTTGACTGTAGAGACCAGAGCGGATCAAACCAGAGACATAGGTGTGGCACGTGTCACAGCCCTGCCACCTGGACGTGTGAAAGCAGGTCTGTCACAAAGTCTCAGTGGTAGCTATATCATAAGTCTCCTCCTCTTTTTCATTCTGTCTTTTTGCTACCTCTGTTTCTAATTCTTTGCTCCTTTCTTGGGGCTTTGGGTGACTTGAAGCTGGAGAGATTGGATTTGGCTTAAGTGTTGTGGGTTGATTAGATTTTGATTTAACTATAGTTTATTAATATGTGCTGGGTTGATATTGTGGTGGTACATTTTGTCTAGCTTGTGTAGTGCTCTTTTTGAATATTTGCCAAGTTCCCTTATTTTCTCCCCTAAATTAATGAAGAAATCCCCTGGGAACAAGTCTGTGGCTTTTTCTCTTGATGCTATCTTGAGGTGCCAAAGAACCCTATAGACTGAGCCATGATACTGCAGCTCCCAGGGCTGGAGTGTTACAAGCACCAAACACTTAAATACAGTCAAACTAGTCACATCCTGGGATGGCACGTCACCAAGGTGAAGCTTGTTTGGCTGCTGAGTGACACATTTCCTCGTTAAACAGGTACTCTGTTCTGCCACCTTTCTTAATCCATTCCTAAAAATACCAATTTTTCCATTGTGTATTCCTTTATCACTTAAAATCAAAGATGCTGTGAAACAGTCCTTCCAGATAATAACTGGCTTCCAATAACAGTCCAGTCTCCTATCCCACAAGTGTAAGTTTTCCTAGATCCAAAGCTGATATATGTTTTACTTGAAAGACTAATATTTATAAAAATTCTAGAAATAGTGTCAAGAAGACTGACAGGAGTTGAAAAAAAAGGCTATGCACTGAACCTAAACAGAAATCAAAGATGTGTTTTGAGCTTTCATTTACCAATTAACAAGACAAACAGTTTTCTTGGGCAATGAAATTTGGCCAGTGTAAATAAATTTTTTCTTACCTTATTTACATTAGTATCAAATAAAGACAAGGTCACTGAAGTTTATATGTTAAAATGGTAATTTGTGAAAGAAGGCTATGTTGTGATGATTGCCAACTTAACATCTGAACAGAAAAGAATCGTACCACCCACTTCATCTGATCGAGCATTAGATTGTGAATGAGCTACTACATACTCCTGTTGTTTTCACGCTGTCAGAAACCAGGAAAAAAAAAAGAAAGAAAAAAAAGACATAGCAGCTTTGCTCTTCAAAGAACTCTCAATATTTTGAAAGACAAGTGTTTTGTGGTAAGAAAAATATTTTCTTTGAATAGCAAACTTGTGCTCAGAACTCCAAGGCTTTCAGTTTGCTTGATGTATGTCCAAAATATATTTTATATAGAAAAGTTAAAAAAAAATCACCTGGATATTATATTGCTATACTTATGCACAGTTTTTCCTTCTTTTATGTATTTTCTTGATTATACTATTGGAGATACTTAAGCCCTAAGATTTTTGAAAGGCATTTCAGTATGATGAAGATAGGTGTAGATTTGCCATCTGTCATCAATGTGATTTCTAAAAGCACCCATGCAGGTTAGCTGTGCAAGTGTTTTTGCAAGCATGGTACTTCCTTTAAAAATACAATCTGCAAGTCCTACCTTAGAGTTTAAAATTAAAGAGATGTTTCAATGACTAGACAGATGTTAATGACATCAACAGCTATTCTGAGATGTATTATGGAGGTATCTTAATCAAGACCATCTGATCCTTCTTTTGGGATTAGTACTTATGGGAGACCCATGGTCTCAGCTGTAGCAGTTCTGATGATGTGCATGTGAATATTGCTTCCATGGATATAAAATCCTGAGTAAACACTGACTTTATTTATGCAATGGTATTACTTAATAAAGGTGCAGTGGGAGGCCTTTAAACTAGCTCTGACTCTTTTGTACTTACTTGTCCCAACTGTGAAGTGTCAGTCAGTAATATGAAATATTTACTATTTTAGACAGAGTGATGGAATGGAAAGAAAAAAAAATTACTCTATATCAAAATTAAACCTCGCTTGAAAATACACTCAATTAATGTCCAAAGACTTGAAGTATTTAATATTTAATCTATGAATATTTGCCTCATATTTGATTATTATTATTTTCAAGCTAAGAAAACTTGCAGTAGTTTAGTTTGTTGATTTCCTTCAAGAATCTTCTTTGCAAGGCTGGTTAACTAGGGAATATCTAATCCCGTGAAGCAGTTTTTCAATTATAGGTAAATAGAGACAATGGAAAAGCTAGAGGGTTCAGAATGGGGACAGTAAACTAAAGAGCTGTTTTGTACCAAAATCTTTCTTCTTGGGGAGAATAAGTGGTACCAAGAGGTAAAATGTACAGCTTATAGACACCTACATAATGGAAATAAACAGAAAAGCATTCTCCAAGACATGGGTCCATAAACATATTATTAATTCACAATAGAGGAAAAAGAAAAGGAAAACACAGAAAATTCTTTCATGGAATAACATCCATCTACTTTCATTGTATCACAGTTAATTTCAAATCTATGTAAGTGACTTTTCTTACATAGCACAGTATACAGAAGAGCAGAATTTGATTTCTTAAATACTGTCATGCTGTATGTAGAATGTAAGAATTCATTATGAAATGACTCACTTCCAGTCACAGCATATTAATCTTCAAAATCCTCTTCATACGTTACCACTAAATGATAAATTTTAAATATTAATAGGTCATCAGAAGTGCAGAAGAAGCATGCTCTTTCTGTTCTTGCTTAACTACCTATTATCTAACACAAATATTAAACATTCAGTCAAAGGCACTACATATTCAGTTTTATGTCAGAATAAGAAAGCTGGATAAAATACTAACTGTTCTAGAAGAGGAAACTAATGGGAAATGTTGGCAATAACCTGGATTAAATTTATAGGCACAAAAACGTATCCATGAGATCTGTTTAGACAAGATTTTTGTGACTGGTAGTATAGTAAACATGAAACCTAAGTTGCATTCAATAGCTTTGTAGCTCAGTTGGTTAAAACTTGGTTGTAATAATGCCAAGGTCATGGGTTCAATCCCCTCTGTGGGCCATTGACTTAAGAGTTGGACTCGATGATCCTTGTGGGTCCCTTCCAACTCAGAACAGTCTGTGATTCTGTGATTCTGTTTTCTGATAGTCTTGGCTTTAACTGTAAAGACTTCTTTAATTCCTTGTCTTTTACTTCAGCAAGACTGAACAATTTTTACATTATTTTCAGGCCCATAGATGGTTATTAGTATTTTATTCATTGACTTTGTTTGTAGAAATTTCTTGAATTTGGTGTTGTTTTGCTCTTTCAGCACAAATTTAGACACATATTCCTCAAACGTGACATTACAGAGGTGAATAAACCCACTGGAGCATGCAGACTGAGCCCAGATTACTGAGAGTATTTACTTTTCTTAAGGTTTGTGAAGTGGTCTTTAGCCATAAGTAATCAGAAAATTTAATCATCAGTGAACCTGTATGATCCTGCTATACTTGACTTCCATTCTGCTCTTATATATGTGATATAGAGTTATTCTTAATCATTACGACCTAGATAATGACCTAGTAAATGCAATAACTCTTTGTCATATACACATTACTTCATACTTTAAAAGTTACATTTTAACATTATTCTTTCAAAATCACTTCAGGAATCTGCTTGTGCCAAAACCAGTAGTTACATTAATGTGTTAGTTAGCTAAATAGCACTAAGAGCTGTAAATTCTATCTGATCTGTTGATATCTTGAAATCTTTGAGCCCTACACTGGGCACCAAAAATGACTGTTGTGGTTTAACCTCAGCCAGCAAACAAGCACCACATAGCTCGCTCACTTCCTTACCAATGGGATCAGGGAGACAATGGAAAGGGTAAAAAGTAGAAAACTCATGGGTTGAGGTAAAGACAGCTTAACAGTGAAAGCAAAAGCTGTGCACACAAAAAAAAGCAAAACAAAGAATTCATTCAGTGCTTCCCATGGGCAGGTAGGTGTTCAGCTAACCCCAGGAGAGCAGGGCCCCATCACATGTAACAATGACTTGGAAAGACAAACACCATCACTCCGAATGTCCTCCCTTTCTCCTTCTTCCCTCCACGTACATACTAAGCATGATGGCTTGGAATATCCCTTTGGTCAGTTTAGGTCACCTGTCCTGACTGTGTCTCTACCCAATATCCCACGCACCATAAACCTCCTTGCCAGCATGACAATAAGAGAAGTATCAAAGGCCTTGGCTCTGTGGAAGCACTGGTCAGCAGCAATAAAACACCTCTGTATTACCAACCTCATGTTATGGACAAATTCAAAACCCAGCCCCATACTAGCCACTGTGAAAAAATTAACTCTCCTTCAGCCAAACCCAGTACATTTTGTAGTCACAATTGTTCCCAGACTGATTCATATTAGTAATAAAGGCTATCAGAATGTCTGCTAGGGGTAGGGGCTCAGAATCTGTGTAAGTGGTCTGTAATAATTCTGGCAGCTGAATTGCACATGTGAGTGATAAACTGGAAATTTTACCATATTATCAACTTGCAACACTGACAATAATATGTCATACCACTATACCGCCATATGAGTGGAAAGGTAATATTTGTCATTGATTTCTTCTTAATTTTTACCAGTGAAATGTTTTCTGTGCAAGACATGTAACATAGAAAACTATAGGAGGAATATTTCTACAGATATCTAGTAAAGTTTATGTATCTGCTTTATAATTTTTTTCTCCATGACATTTATTTTATGCTCTTACTTTATGCAAACCAACATACAATTTCAACAAAAATATGTGCAACATGCCCAGAGAGCACTGTTCATCTAGTATTCAAACTAATTGATTTGTCCTCTGACTTTCAGCATGATCAACTCCTTGCTAACTTCTGCTACAGTTACTCAGTCACCTTCCCCGCATTTCTGATTTTTCAAGTCTGGATCTCAGATCGTCACATCTCCAAGGGCAGCATAATACAATAACTTTTAGCATAAGACTAGCATCAATATCCCCAGGTACTACCTGTTATTATCTCAGCTTACCTATCTCACTTTTATATTTTCCTGAAAGTTGTCCAAAATAAATAGTCCAACCTACTCAAGGGAAGGCTGTTTATTAGTACTAAAACTTACCAGTAAACAAAGAAAGACTGCAATTTTCCTTTTAGTTTTACCATTTTCTGTACACGTAGAAGATATTCCATGTACAAGTAGAGATACTCCAACTGCTTCAATCATTTCTGCTAGGCATGTCCTTACGTTTACATGAATCTACTTTCTCAAAAACAACCAACCAACCAATTGAAAGCTTTACTTTTATCCCTTTTTTTCTCTGCCTTCTCTCTCTCCAGTCATAACCAGTTAGTTTTTGTGCCTTTCTCCAGTCTCTTAACTTTAATAAAACAGCTATATCACTATGTAACATCTTCACCACCAAAGGCATGGCCCTTTTTTGTAATTACAGTTTTTGTTAGGTGGCTTATTTACATCTACTGTTTTCCTTGAATAACTTGACAGTAATTATCTTGTCAACTAGTTTGTACTCTATTTGTAATTCTCCTGGCAATGTACAGAACATTAAAAAGCATTTCCTGTTGCATGGTTATCTTTTCTGTTTCTAGTTTTAGCTAGAGGAAATATCACAGAGACACCAGTCTCAGTCATCTAAAGGAAATGAAATTTTCTACCCTATGTCTTGGCTGCAAATGCTTTCTTCCTGCAGAATTGTGGATTGAAGCATGATAACTTTCAAGGGATTCTTTTTGTCAATCTGAATGAATCTTGACATACTGTTGATATCAGTGGGATAGGAAGTTTGTATTGCCTCACACAGTATATACAAAGGACAGAGAGGAACTTCTTACAGATGAAGTAAAGATAATTCTTTATGATAAGGAATTTAAAAAAAAAAATCTACTAAGAAAAATTTTACATGAAGAAACATACAGTAATGAACTGACCAAAAAGCTTGCTTCAGCAAACATATAAGTGGCAATATGAGTGAATACCAAGAGGACAAAAATGCTTCCAAAATACTGCCTCCCACCTCACATGACATAATAGCCTCGTGTTGCAAGGAGAAGATAACCTTCAAACCAGTGCTTGCTTTTCATGTTGCATCATTTTGTAAAACCACTCTTTAAGAGATATTGTTTTACCAAGCCAGCACACTGACTTTGAGTTCACAACTTATGCAGAACACAACTTAAAAGATCCAAAAGGACAACTGAGCTAGGAGGTAAACTTGCGGTGCTTCCTGCTGAGTGAGCTTTATTTCGACCCTATAGTATAGTGGACTCTCTTCCAAAGAAGGTCTTCTGTTTTGAAGCAAATAGGAAGAATTCTAATGATTGACACATTACTGTGGCTAATTTTAAAGATTTACACTTTAATGTAGTAAAATAGCAATTGTTTTCCCTCTCTTCCAACATCAAAAATACATGTATGTTAACACTAGTACTTTGGACATTTTCCAGTTTGGGTGATTACATTCTGTCTATGAACAATTTTCCTCCATTTTCAATTAGATACTATGCTTTTTTTCACTGCCCTGAGCTTTTGTGCAGTATTGCTACTGACAATTTAACAGCAACAACTTCTCACTCAGGAGGTATTTTTATTTCAGCATTAAATGACATGAGCCCTATAGGAGGGCTTGTAATTAGCAGTGTTGTGATTTTATACTGCAACATCTATCAGAAAAATTAAGTGTTGTGAAAAGGTAAAATTGCTCAGAAAAATTTCAGATTGCTTAGGAATGAGTCAGATGTCCTCTGTAACACAACATTGCAGAGAGATCCTGAAAATCAGAGTTTATATCTATTGAAACAAGCAGTAGGCTAGGATTACTCTATTTTTCTTATTTGATCATAGAGATTTTTCTTTTATTTTCTTGGGGTTTGGTCTTTGATTTGTTTTGTTTTTTTGGGTTTTTGGTGGTTGTTTTGTGGGGTTTTTTTTTTTGTTATTTTTAGTCTGTGCAAAATGAAACTGTTTGTGTAGGGAAGACTGCGTAGAACCTTAGTTCACAGTAGTCACCATCTACTTTTTCCCTCCTGCTGAAAACAAATCAGTTAAGTTTGTGAGTTCCATCAGAAGAAACAGAGAATTGGGACAGCTTTATGATACCATGTGCAAGTATTCTCTACCTAGATATATCTGGAGTGGAATGGAAGTGTGACTGTCATTGCTATCTGTTCGTATAAATGATTGATTCTTACTAGGAGAAATGTCTCAGTTATTTTTGGAAGAGACCTCAAAGCAAAGAACTGAAGAAGATACTCATCTACATCAGCTGGAAAGACATTAAAACATCAGAGACAATCCAGCATAAAATACATTTATCCTTATAGCCCAGCTACAGGCAGTTTCTTAATGCAGTATTTGTGAATTTCACTTCCTAGCTCTCCACACAAGTGAACAGAGCACCTAAAAGAAGCATTCAGGTATTCTGAATTCAGATTTTGGCTTTAAAAAAATCAAATAACTGAAAACTGGTATAACACAGGCATATTAAAAGCCTTGTCATAAAACAGAGGTAGTCCCCAGTCTGCGCCAGGAGGCAGAAACCAAACTATACAGGATTTAAGGCTTTTAACTGAAATTAGCTACTGTCTGTCACTCAGCAGTGAAAGCCCACTAGCAGTTATATTGTGTGCACTTCTGAAGCAGATTTTCTGCTGCAGTTTCATCCAGAAGGTATCTAATTGCAGATCCAGGACACAAAGTGAACCAAAGCCTGGTCAGTGGAAGCAGACTTACTTCAGAAACCTGGTCAAAACTCTAACACCTATGTGAACATGGTACTTGTAAAACTCAGTTTTATTGTAAACTAGTTTACTTGTAAATATTAAAGCAAACAAAGCAATTTTTCATTTTTGGATGATGCAAATAAAAACGAAAGACAAACAGAAGAGATATTGATTCCAAGATCTTGTTGCTTTGACAGGTCTGGTTATACTAACTGCTGTATCTGAAATGCACAGTTGTATACTCTTTATTAAAAAGTATCTGCAAATGAAGCAAGCCACAAAATTGTGATTGATTTGTGATGTCAGCAGACGCATGGTATAGCAAATGTTTATGATATATGAAAACCTCAACAACAGGTGGATTTATAGAGAGACCTACATAATTTTTTTAGGACAATAAGAAAACAATAGATATGACATCTTCCATGTAATCTTCCTTAGAACTGAATTATGTTTTAAAAAAAGTTACTGTATTCAAATCTCAGCTTAAATCAGCCGTATATCTGTATGTTTTTCAAGTTTAATTGATTTATTTCTCTTAGCTCTAGATGAAGGAATTAGAAGATACTAAAGACAGAAACTGTTTAAACTTGTAGATCCACAGCTAAACATTTCTTGGAGCAGTTTGAGATGTACAAACAATTTTTGAGTTTATCCATTTTTCTGGCCAGGTCTACCTTAAATCTTTATAATCCAAATATAATAAAATCAGAAAATATTTATATGCTGTACAGCACAAACCACTACATCTCAATTAAAATCTCTCTAGCAAAGAATTAAATATTTGGGTATATTTTTTCCTTTTCACACCATAAAATATATAAAAATTTATGTGATATAGCAAAATATATATCACAATAGTTGTTCCTGTCTTATGTGATAAAAAAACTCTTGCATACAAGATTTATTTTGCACTATATTCCATAAGGTTGAAATCTTCTTTATTTTTATTAATCAGTGCACCCTTCCACAAGCCTTGTTAGATCACTGAATCATGACAAATGATACTTTACATATTAGGACACTCAGTTCACACTGAGTGAACTAATAAATTAAAATGTAATGTGAAATGATGACACTGAGAATACTAGGGACAGTCCTTTTGATGTCAGGAACGAATTCATAATTAAGCCAAGATTTACCCTTTAATTAAAATATTATCACATTGATAATGCTGAATGAAATGCAGTTTTGAGGAATTCAGAGAAATAGCATTAAAATGACATAAGCTATCACACAGTTTTTGTCCTGAAGCAACCATATTTTATCACACATAACTGAAGGTTAGGATGTGCTTTTGCATCCTCATCTTGGGCTAAGGTAATTATGAGTCTGAGAGTTTCTCTCTTTCTTTCCCTCCTCCCCCCTATTCCCCCCCACCTCCTCCCCTTCTTTTCTTAACTGTGCTTACCCAAGAGGAAAATGAACCACAGTACTTATCAGCACAAGGCATACATCTATGATACAAAAGGCAACTTTCCATAGATGAAGCCATAGGTTAGCTGCAAATCCATTAGTGATTAAAAAAAATACTTAAATAAAAAAAAAAAAAAAACAACAACTGTGAATCTAGGCTATAGCTGAGTGATAAGTGCAGAAAAGTTCCAAAACATGACAATGTAATTTGCATTAATATTGGATCAGAAAGGCAGTTGAAAGGCCATTAAAGGATCAAGCAAGAGAGGTGAAAAATGATCCAAAATGGGACTGAAAACAAACTTCCTGAAAGAATAATAATGTCACAAATGCTTCAGTCATGTAGTTATTTATAAGCAGTCTAGAAAAAAGTAAATTTAACTAAAAGGGTTGGTTTTTTTTGGACAGAAACATAACCATCAGAAGATTATAAAAATAACACAATAATAAAAGAACCCTTAAGATCTTAAGTGGGACAACTTTAGACTAAAGAGATGCTAACATTTCAGATTGAACATTGAAGATGACACATTCACTTTAAAATAATTTATACTGCATTTTTTAATTATTTTTTTTATTTCTGTTTAATGTCAAGTTGTGCAAATGGGGTTGTAGTAATTCCCATTTTCATTTCATATCTTTCACAGATACCTTCTTTTTTTCTTTTACCATTACCTGTCAATACTTTATAACCTCCTTAAAGTTTTATATAGTTTCATAAATTTTTTATAAATTTCTGCAATTACTAACCCCCAATTTTTAATATCATATATTAAAAAAATCCATCATAAACTTGACTAACTTTGTATTCTGGCCAAAAGAAACTTTGAGAAGGGAGAGGCATCACTCTATATACAGCTATACTTGAAAAAAAATGTTTTTTTTACCTAGCAATCATGTTTCCATATTATCCATTTTTTTATTTAAATAAAAGCATGTTTGCATCCTGTATCTTTTATCAAGGCTTCATTCTTTCAAAAAAAAAAAATTAAATTCTTGTATTCAAGAATAAATATGACAGGAATAACTGAGACTCAGCATTGACATAATTTTGTTGACATCACTGAAGGATGAAAGTATAAATTCCTACAAGATGGAAAGCCCTTTCTTACATAAAAGCAACCTAGGTAAAAGCAGGATTTCTCAAAATAATTTTATTTCTGTTAACTTATCCATGATCACAATTTAAACTATTCGCTATCAAATTCAAATTGAGGTTGAATGCATAGTCTATTCTTATAATTGACTGATTTTTTAAGTATGTCTAGTACGATACCTAAAACCTAGCTGTACAAACTAATAAATGTTAAAGTTTAATGAAATGCATTTAAAATTTCATTATTCATATTATAAAAGGAAGGTATTAAATCCCTTCTTAAAATTAATGATGAAAAAAAGAGAAATTACAGTATTCATAATAAAAACTGTTGTCTCTACCAAAAGAAAGCTAAAGATTTTCAAGCAGAATAGAAATTAGAGAAGGGATGAGAGAATTCAGTTCCTACAACTGCTAAAAAATGTCATGAATATAAACATGTGGATGCCAAATTGTTGCCCACGCACAATTGCAATTTGAATATTAGTTTAGCTGTTGTTTTAATGTTATTCTCTAATTCTGAAAATGTCTGTACTTCTCCTACACATTTCCAAATATGTATTTTAATGTTTGGGTGAGTTTGCTCTAGCTTTTTTAATGAAAATGCTGCCTCTCTGTAATTGTATTTTTGACTGCTTAAAACATGTGGAAAGTGAAACTGCCAAAACTGATCTTCACAAGGTTCTCTTTTTGTGGTAAAATTGCTTCTCTTGTTAAGTCTTTCTAACTTTCTGACACTGTGATCTTTGCATGAAGGGCCATTTCATATGAGATTACACATAGGACAGAACACACCATTTTAAATGCACTCATTGCTGACCACAAACCCATGGCTTTTGTCCCTCATGTGTGTGCCTGTGCCTGTGTGCCTGTGTGTATTTTTTGTGGGTCTGTATGGCACACCTTCTGCCCAGCATTAAGCATGTAGTTACAACCTGCTTCTCTACTTGCTGCAAAAGGTGGCTGAACAACTTTTGTGTAAGTTATTTTGTCACTCATTTTCATTGACTTTTAATGCCTGTGAATAAGCTTGATATCTAAATTAAGGTTAAAATAGATTTATAGCAAAATACAGTTGGCCGTCTTACTATATTCAAAGGCACTGAGGATGGGTGTAGGAATGACATCTGCTTGTTTCTGCTATACTTATAAATCCTTTCACTAATTTAGAGTGGAAAGCATCCCTGGAGGTCACCTAGGTCAACAATCTCTATGTGTAGTCCACCAATAGTAGCCAGCATGGTTGGACCAATAAAGCAGAGGCAGAGTCTATGTGAATAGTACAGCACCAGAAGAACTTTGGTTGCTTGGCTAGTTGGTTGGTTTCTTTGGTTTTGTTTTGTTTTCCAGAAGAATGGAACTAACACTTCTTGTATTTTTAATGTGTAAACATTGGTTTCTTTTGGAAATGTGTCTCACAAGATGTTAATCAGAATTTCAATTAATGGCTACAGTCATTTAGAAATGGAGAAGATAGAGCAAGCCCTGCCTCTATTCTTGACATATGCCATCGTGATTCAAGTTGCATTTAAAACTGCCTGTTTGTTGCTTCTCTTGTTCATTTTCTATACATCTTATTTTCTGCAGATTCATTCTTATTCTGTGATATTTCTTGAGCAGTATAGAAGTTATAGAATTCTGACTTCCAGAACTGTCTAGGAGATCCACTACCAGCTAGTTGATCATGTGTCATATCCCTAAGGCGCTTTGAAGAGAGTCAGCATCAAGGGAACAGCTGCTGAACTTTGAGTAAGAAAAGGAGGACAGTGGAGATAGAGCGTCAGTAGGAAAAGAGCAATGTAGAATTGAAAAACAGATAATACATTATTTAGAAGTCAGAAATAGCAAACACCAGTGTTGAGGATGGGCTTCTAAGTATGACAAGAATGCCAGTGTTTTGGAGGGAAGGAGATAGTCATAGCATGTTTGCATTCATAAGACAACAGCTAGTTTAGGACTTCTGTAAATACATAATCTTGAAGTCTCCTACATTCCCATGAAAGAAGTGGTGCTGCCAATGAGGACATCTGCTTAAAAATGGAGAAGAAAAAAGAGTTTTGGTCTTGTTAATGAAGGCAGATGATTACTTCATTGGTTTTCTAGAAAAGTTGGTCCTAGACTGGATATTTTTCATCTTTCTTTTTGTATTGCTATGACATTTAGACATGATACTTATACCTATAAAGTGTTCTGTAATGAATCCAAGCAAAGTAGTTAGTGCTGTTTGTTTGATCTTCTCTCAGGGCTGGCTACTGCTTGCTTTTAAACTTTATAAAAATGTTCCATTTTTCAAATGAGAAAGTCATATGCCTTTTTTTCTCTAGGCCCTAACTAATTTCTCCCTAGAAGAATAATAGTCTTTTTGTCTCTTTCTTTTGTAGAAAATGACTAACAGCTAAGAAGTTTGAAGTGAATAACAACATTTTGCCCTAAGGCAGCACAAATTACATTGACCAGATGCCAAAAGATTGGAGAAAGGCTTCCCAGAGAAGGTTCATGAAGATGATTGGAGGGCTGAAGCACCTCCTGATAACGACAAGATGAGATGCTTGTGATTGTTCAGCCTATAGAAGAGAAGATTCCATGAAGACTTCACAGAAACCTTGTGGCACATAAAAGAGACCTACAAGAAATACAGAGAGGGTCCTTTTATCAGAGTGTAGTGATAGGATGAAGGGTAATGGTCTGAAACTGAAAGACAGAAAATCTATAATAAATATTGAGATGAAATTCTTTACTATGATGATGGTAAGACAAAGGAACAGGTTGCCCAGAGAAGTTGTGGATGTCCCATTCCTGAAAGTGTTCAAGGTCAGGTTGAATGGAACTGTGAGCTACCTGGTTCTAGTGAAAGGCTTACCTGCCTATGGCAGTGGGACGGGGAACTAGATGATCTTAAGTATCCCTTCAAATCCATACCATTCTATGACTCTATGATGTTAAGATCCTATGTTTCTGATTGTCATGGTTTAACCCTAACAACTAAGTACCACATAGTTGCTTGCTCACACCCTCCAGTGGGAGAATAAGTTCAAGGGGTGAAAGTGTGAAAACTCATGGGCTCAGATAAAGACAGTCCAATAATAAAGCAAAAGCTACACTTGCAAGCAAAACAAAGCAAGCAATTAATTTCCTTCTTTGTAACAGCAGGAAAGTGTTAGCATCTCCAGGAAAGCAGGGCTCCATCATGTGAAACATGTACTTTGCAATACAAATGCCATAACTCAGAATGTTCCCCACTTTTTCTTCTTACAACTTTTATTGCTGAGCATGATGCAATATGGAATGGAATATACTTGTGGCCAGTTGAGGTCAATTGTCCCAGCTGTGTCCCTCCAAGCTTCTTGTGAACCGCCAGTCTCCTGTCTGATGGTTTAGTGTGAGAAGCAAAAAGTGCCTTAAAACTGTCTAAATGCTGCTCAGCAATAACTAAAACATCCCAGTATTAACACCATTTTCATCACAAATCCAAAACATACAAGTTGTTGTGAAGAAATTTAAGTCTATCCCAGCTAAATACAGTGCACCTGATGACTCTTAAACAGGAATCTCCTGTTTCTAAAGCCTTCTCTGGAAATATCTGACAATGGTGGCTATCTAGATCACTGATTCTACATGTTCCGCTTGTTTTGTCCAGGAGTGGTCAAAGAACATATCAGAATGCCCACTCTGCAAGCATCATTCTAGTCTATTTTCCACAGAGAATTCATTACGAATGTGACTTTAAGGAGTACATACTAAGAGCTTCAGAAAAAAGCTCTTTTGCTGTCCCTGATGGCTGTAGATTTTCTTAGTGAAACACGTTAACATGGGAACATCATACTTCAGTTTGCATTTTCCAAATTTTGACTATCTCCTTTTAACCTAGAAGAATATGATAAGCATGATTAACGCAACTCTCCAACTCCATTATGTGATGAAGAGAGATGTGCAGACTCATTAAATATTACAATACTTCCATATGAGGCAGATTCTCGAGAACTGGATCACATTTAATCTGTGACTACTATTGGTCAAACTCCAGGGCCATCATCTTCCATTTTAAAAGAGAGAGGTTCAGGCAACAGTAAGTTCTCCTCTAGAGGTTTCAGAAGGTTCTGGTGAGGGCTTTGCTCTAAAGAGAATTGAAACTGAACTTAGTTACAGGCTAATGCTGAATTAAATCACACACACTGAAGGTTTGGACAGTGCAAAGAGGGAACAACAATCTTCAGGAAGGTTATGAAAAGATTCCAAGGGGAAAATTATCTCAGTGGAAGCATTTTATTCCATTAGCAGTGCTAATGTGTACCTGGTGTACAAATCTAATTTGTGGGACCAGGAGGCACTTCCCAGTTCCTGAATATAGAGGGACATCTTGCTTACTGAATACTGTGAAGGCCCACAAGTACTCAGTTCCTCTCAATTCCTGTAGACCTGATTCTTTTGATTTGAGAGACCCAGACATGCATAAAGGGAGTATGCAATATATACCAACAGGTCCAACTGTGTTAACAATGATATAGACACTCTTTCTCCAAACAAATCACTTTTTTCTTAATGTAATAGGGATGAGGTTGGCAAATATAAATAAATAGTGTGTATTCTGGAAAAGTAGTAGGAGCAAAGATTCATAGACAATTGCACAGCTTTCTCTAAATATCAAAAGGAATGTCCTTAAGACATAATAATATGCAGATGAGTGTTGCAAAGTGTTGATTCCAGAAACTCCACAAATAGCCTATAGAATATGAAACCACTGATATTTGGGTTTTGTTTCTAAGGTAATTTCAGTTGGGATAGTCATAGACTTTATTTTCACCAATTTCAGTCCAAAATTATTGTTCTTTGTTCTATTTTCAGATAAGATTGTATTTGTTTTCTTTTGGAGGATGTGTTCAGCCTTTACTCTAGATGGATGATGAATGTTGAAAATGCCTAAATAGCATTGGAACATCTAAATACACAAGCATCATTCTTATGTAAATAAACTTTCGGCGGAGAGAAAGGACTTCACCAACAAGCTTATGAAGTTTATAGTGAAGACCTTTATTACACAAAGCACACAGTTCATATAGTGTTAGGACTACAGCTTATTGGCTAAAAGAGTTAACACACCACCACGCCAGATACTTCAATTGGTTAAAACTTATCTCTCACAAGTCCCATGTTTATATTATTTCATCCTGGCTGTTTTCGTTCAACCTGCAGAGTCCTGTGAATTCTTACTATGTGAATTCTTAGGGAGTAACCTCCTCCCTATCCAGCCAGCAGCAGCTGAGCTCTTTGCTGCCTTTGGCTGATAGGGAGTTTCACAGGGCTTTCTATAGATCTGAATTGCTCACTTTTGATTTTACTGTAGCAACATCATTCTTGGTCATCAATATCTGTAAGCTGAGTTTTAAAATTCATTAGCTTCAATAATGGATGTTAACTCCTATTTTGTATATTGAAATCATGGTATAAAAAAGAATCCTGTAAGCAAGATCTATTTACTTTCTTCCTGGGGTGATCATGGACTTTTAGGTCAGTAGATGATCATACACTTATGAATTCCAAGAGCTAAATAAGATTTTTCACTTAATTTTCATTCCAGGAAAAAAAGTTCTTTCTCCAGAGTCTGAACAAGGAACTGTTATTCCTCTCTTACCTTCTCTCAATGCTGAAAAACACTGGCATCAAAAATGTATAAACTTGAGGAGAGCCAGGAAAATGTTTATTAGCGTACTAGCTATTGAAATTGGAGTGCAGTGGGAAAAGAGTGTGGTTTATACTGTTCTTCCAAAGTACTTTCTACTCCTTGGTATCTAGCTGCTATTAGAGAAGCTGTATCATGTCAGACCAAAAGCACATCTAGCAAAATACTCTGATTTCAACAGTGGGCAACAGCATGGTCAATGGTAAGAGTATAAAAGCTAAGCAAGAAATATTTCCTTAGTATACCTTCTTAGCTTCTACTCCACATTAGTTAGACACATGTCAAGCTTTTATATGCAGTAGTGCAACACAGGTGACAGATGTTCGAAATGTGCAAAAATATTTTAGTGTTCTTTCTTAGGTTACATTGTAGGACACCTAAAGTTAGTAAATATTACTCCAAGTACTTGATATTCCCTTCTATTCTTGTTGGATTGCAGAAATATATATATAAAATAATATGAAATAAAACTTTGAGTTGTATGCAAGGTGACAGCTCATAGCCAAATATGTAAATGTTAAAATTAGAAATATGAACTGACCTTTGAAGTAAAATATTTATGAATATAATTTCATTGTTAAACTAGAAAATGTTTTCACCAATTGTCTATCCACCAAGCTGAACAGTTTCTTGTTCTTGGTATTCACAGTTTACCATATTAGCAGTTTGTCTAATAATTGTTATAGCACTAAGCCTAGAAAGAAACAATTAGTTTCTGATGTAAAAGTTCTATGAAAAACAACCTTTGGTTTTTCCTTCCTCCCTGCTTGTTCCCTGCCTCTCCTGCCAGTAACTCAGTGGTAGATTTAGGAATTAACAAGCAGCCATATGGTATTTTCCATTATCCATAACTATTTCTAACAAATCACAATTTGACATAAGATTTTTTACTCACTCTCTCCTTTTAAAATATCCACATTGCAATGAATTTAATATACCCAATCTAAAAGGTTGAAAAATGCATTTTTGAGTATTGTGATGTTACAATATCTAGACTGCCACTAGAGCAGAGTTTTGGTTTTTTGATATTTCTGTTCTCATTGTTCTGAGATTGTCATGAAGATGGATTCTATATAGTTTCCTGCTTTATTTTTTCAGTCTTTGTTATGAATATGGTCTGATTTCGTGCCAACCTTTGTCACCAGAATGAGAATCAGAATACATTATGACAACTAAAATGTACTCAGCATTAAAATTCTGTGATAGCTCACTCTTGTGACAAAGAGATCACTGTGAAAGAATGGCACAAAATTAATCAATTATAGTGACAGTCTCAAGATTGTAATAAGAATAGAAAGTGGCACTACATTTTGTGCATTTACATAACTGAGGAATGGCTTAAAATTAACTCATTCATATCTACATATTAACCTCTTTTCCAGAAAAAACAGAACTACTGCACTCTGACTAATGATCACAGATAATGAATATGTTCTGATATGTGAAAAATCACATATTTTGCTTATTTTTGTGTAATTCCCTAGTATTTCCTAATCTTTTTCCTATATATATTCATTTTGTTTTCTCCCAGAAAGTGAGAAGTCTCACCATCAGCTTTTAAAACATATCTCTACATTCTGCAAATGAAGTGAGAAGGCAAGGGAAAATTCTCTTTTGGAATTAAGGAGTGTGGAGGTGTGGGGGGTGGGGGGCAGGAAGATAAGGAGAGAAGGAAAGGCCTTGAAATTCTGTTCTTCAGGTTATTTTGTTTTATGGTTTTTGGGGGGCCAGATTATTTTATATCTTTACTTATTCTGATTAAAAGGAATACATTAAAAATTATTTTCAGGAATATCAGACAACTACAAATAAAAGAGTATTCAGAAAAGTCCCCTGTTGTAGTTTCTGAGGCAGTACTTTAAAAATCTGCCAGGAGTCCAGGCATGTAGATGAGGGGCTGAAGTCTCATCGTAGATTAATTTGCTTAGTACTCCATGTAGGCAGATTTTTATTGATGGAAAACTACAGCAGCCTACACAAATCAGTGGGAGCTCTAGGAAATCTGCTTGATCAGGGATAGAGCAAAAGGCAACAACTAGAGCTGTCCTTGCTGTGACAGCTCCTGATAAATCCAAGGCAACTCAGACCATGGAAAATTTGAAAAAAAATAATTCTGGGAAGTCTATAAACTCATTTAACAATGAACAGAAGCAACCTTCAGCTAAGAAGAAACTATCCTGAATGCAGACCTGAGAGACTGTTGATGTGGAAGTTGGAAATGTAGGCAGGAATTTTTTGGTGTGCTTTTCTCAATATCTTGCATTTATCATTTGCCAAAGACAAAATAACCAGGATGGACCAGATGATTTGATTTGTGTCAGCATGGTTTTGATACTATTGTTGTAAGCACTGTCTTTACTCAGGTATGTATTCATCCACATATGATTTTGGACTGTGACTAAAATGATACACTGTTCTACTTGGGACTGCCTACATGTTTATAAAAAGCAAAGAGAATAAAATGTTCCTTGGTTCCAGTGATCCTGCTACTTCATTAGATTTATGAGCACACAACTGGAAAATGATGCAGAACTTTGCTTGTTAGCTGGATATCTAACAACTCTTGGTGTTTGAATTCTTTCTATCATAGTATAGTTTCATAGAGCTGAAAGTGGTATCTAATATGAAAAAAAAACATTTATAGATAAATGTGATGGCCAAGTTATTACACTGGTACATATGCTCTTCATTACAGTTGTCTTACAGTTATTCAAACTAGGGCTTCTAATACAATAAAGCATCCTTAACCATTAAAAAATTCCTTTTCTCCTTCCAGGCAAAGTTCACTGCAGAGATGCCTTGGATTGAGCTGGCAAAATGCCAACTGCCCAACACAGACTCAGAGATTTCTCACCGGTTCTTACCCTTTGAGATGATGTCGGAATATTGTATGGAATACTATTGGCTGGGAGAAGTCAGCTGTCAGCTAGCTCAGCCCAGCTCAAGTCAGCCAACAGTCCCCGGCCTACCCTGAAATCCAAAGCCTAAATTTAGGCCTACCTAGCTAAACCCATAACAAGAGATACACAAGTACAATAGTGCTCATAGAAATGCTGGATCTCAGTATGTGCTTTAGATATTTAGGGCATATTTTTTAATAGTTTTGAGTTAAGATATAAGAAAAAAACCAGGATTTATCCATCCAGTTATATTTCACGGCTGATAATCTTCCCTTTACTATATGACATTACAAAATGTACAAAAAATGACCAGTTGTGGAGTTTGTGGAGTTTATGGAGTTGCTGCATAATCATCAAAACAAATATGAGTTTTACTTTTTCTCACACAATTCTCATGTTAGCACTGTTGCTATATCTACTTTTAGTAACATATATTTTTAATAGGCTGGGATAGAGTTAAGTTTTTTATTAGTAACTAGTGCTGTGCTGAGTTTGGGATTTAGTATGGCAATAACCTTGATAACATAATGTTTCAGTTCTTGCTAGGTTTTGTTTATCCTGAGTCAAGGACTTTTTTGTGTCTTATGCTTTGCAAAGAGAAGCTGCACAAGATGCTGGGAGAAGGCATGGCCAAGGCAGGCGACCAGCCCAAAAAACTGTACCATACCACACCACACCACACCACTGAACATCCTACCTGGCATATAAACTGGGGCGAGTTGACCAGAAAGAGCTGATCACTGCTTAGGGACAGTCTAGGAATTATTTAGCGGTGGGGAACACCTATATTGTGCATCACTTGTTTCTTTTGGGTTTTATTTGTCTCTTCCTCTCCCTTTTCCTTAATAAAGTTGTTGATAATAATAATTATTATTATTAACATCATCATCATTGGGTTTTGATGCCTCAGGGTTTTTTCATTTTTTTTTTAATTCTTTGATTTTCTTATAGCTTTTAGAAGTGATTGAAGAAGATGTAGATTTTAATGTACCAGTAAAAATACCTACAATAGGTCAATGTTTACACATACCAACTCCATTCTATATCAATCCCTCAAAATTATGTTAGCTGTTTAGTCTTCTTTTAAAGGTAGAATTTCAGAAAAACACTCTAAGGTCTGCACCAGAAGCTAGAAACATAGACAAGGTGACCTTCAAGCTCAGAACTTTGGAAGGCCTCCAAGGACCCGATGTGCTACAAGGAAGACAAAGATGATGAAGGAGAGGTCCCAAACTCCCCCAGACTCAGTTCCTGATGGGGTGTGCCAGGGGGTAGAATGGCGCACAACTGGGGGGGGGGGGGTGTGGCAGAATGGGTTTTGGATAGACATATTATAAAGACCATAGGATCAAGGTCAAGGGGCACGTGCATGGATATGTATTCCTGGTGCCTAAGGGCTTACTAAAGCTTCTGCTCTTTTATCTTTTCTCCTACTAAATTGCCCTAGACTCTTTTTCTCTCCAGTCTTCTCAGGCAACAGTTTACATGGCAAGTTTTTGGAAGCAAGAGGATACAGCAGTGGATTCTCTGAGAAGCTGCCAGAAGCTTCCCCAGTGTATCATGGAACCAATGCCACCTAGCTCCAAGATGGACGTGATGTTGGTCAGGGCCAAACCCATCAGAGGCAGTGCTGGTGCTGCTGGAATAATAGGTTTGAGAATGGGAAAAGTGTTGCTGCACTGAGGCAGTTTCACCCAGAGAAGTGAGAATATGTGAGAGAAAAGACTCCGCAAACTTCAAGGTTAGCAGAGGAGGAGAAGCTGAAGTAGGAGAATGACTGAAGGAGGGAAGGTCATACTGGAGCAGGCTCCTGACAGGACCTGTGGCTCCATGAAAATAGGACTCATGCTGGAGCAAGTTTGCTGGCAAAACCTGTGACCTTGCGAAAGGACCCATGCTGGAGCAGTTAATGAAGAACCACAGCCTGTGGGAAATACTCATATTGGAGAAAATTGGAGACTGTCTCCCATGGGAAGAATCCCATGCAGTGGAAGAGTGTAAGAAGGAAGTAGCAGAGACGATGTTTGAAGAACAGACCACAAGCCCCCTTGCTCGTTCTGTTGAACCACTGGTAAGGAGAAGGTATAGAATTTGGGAATAAAATTGAGTCTGGGAAGAAAGGAGGGAGGGTGGAAGGTGTTTGTAAGTTTTGGGTTTATTTCTCGTTATTTTACTCTGCATTGATTGATAATAATTTCCCTGTTTTGCCCAGGACAGTAATTGTTGTGTGATCTCCCTGCCTTTATTTTTAACCATAAGCCTTTCTTTCATTATATCTTCTCTTCC
The DNA here is from genome assembly GCA_021164005.1 of Willisornis vidua nigrigula. Taxonomy (NCBI): domain Eukaryota; kingdom Metazoa; phylum Chordata; class Aves; order Passeriformes; family Thamnophilidae; genus Willisornis; species Willisornis vidua. The sequence goes on from JAJPCS010000033.1 coordinate 16,432,833, forward strand.
CTGTCCAGCTGAAGAGGAGTGTGATAGAGCTGCTTGTTTTGACTCTTCTCACTACCCAGGGTGGGAGTGAGTGAGCTGTTGTGAGGTTAATCCATTTCAATACTCTAGTAAAGAGGCTGAAAAATACTTCTTCTATCAGTGAAGGAGTGGAATGATACACAAAATGGATCACATAAGGATAACCACCATGACTGGAACCTGTAAATGTTTTCGCTGAAAGATACCCAGCCAAGAAACCGACACTGTATACAATTTTTTCCTTTTTTTTCATAGTTTTGATTAGTTTTATATTTGGAAAGTATGAGAGGGAACTTTTTAAAAATTATGACAAATAAAGTGATGGTTCTTAGATGTGCTAGGTTGAGCTGGAAAAATTCCAACTACCCAAACACATACTAAGAGTTCCCCTTGCCCCGTCAAGAAAAGGGAGGAAAAAACCTGGAAAACTTAAAACATGTTTATATATTTATACAGAAAAGAGAAAATTACAAGTAAACTACAAAATAGCACACACCTACAGAAGTTAGTTGTAACAAATCATTTTTTCACCTCCCCATAAAACACAAATCCCGCCATTCTAGCTACAAATCACCCAAGAAAACTTAGTCCTCTGAGGGACAGACCCAAGCAGAGAGAAAGACTAAGAATAAACATTTTACTCTCCTAAGATACCATAACAGCAACGGTGGTAGAGACTGGTCAAGGAGAACAACACAATACGTCTTTCCCCGACAAGCAGCCATGAGAAACTGAACTAAGCTGCTTTTATATTTGAGATGATGTTGGAATATGGTGTGGAGTACCATTGGCCAGGAGAAGTCAGTGTCGGCTGGCCTGACCCGGTTCAAGTCAGCTGATAATCTAAGACCTACACTGAAAACTAAAGCCGAAATTTAGACCTGGCTAAACCCATAACATTAGACTAGACTATTAAAAATTAGTTTCAGATTGTAAGAGAAATTCTTTGCAATGTAACATACATATATATAATTATTTAAGGATTGAACATTGAGTATTTCTAAATAATAAATCTCTAATTGCAAGAAATCTTGATTCCAAATTCAGTTGGATTTTTTTTAAACACATTGTTGTACATAGCTATTTCTTAGTGATTTGGTGAGATATTATTTGATTCTTACATCTTTATTTTCTCCTATATCTTAGGAGCAAAAATAGAGAAATTGCAGAAAATGACCTTGTTCTTGACAATACAAGACTAGTAAGAGAAGATGGGTCATCAGTGTCTTCATCCCAAGAAGAGATTTTCTTGGTAATTCCTAGCATTAGGAATCAGTCTTGTAAAAGCTTCTTTCTTTGATGAGTGAGCCAAAACACAGAAGTCACCAAAAACTACTTTAAAATTGCATGTCATTTTACTGGAGGTTTATAGATTTTAAGATTTTTTTGTCTTCATACTCATATAACTAATGGCTTAAGGAGGCAGTTCCTGTATTTTGATAAAGTTTCCATAAAATCACAAAAGTATACCTTTCACCAGCTTGTTTGAAACAGTTAAATTTTGTTGAAGCAGCTAAAGAGAGCATTTTTTTAAAATAGAGTATTAGCTAAATCCCAAATTACATTGAATTAGCAGAGGAATGGAGCTAAAGGCTGCACATATATCCTTGCTGCATCTCAAAAGGAGACTGATATATTCCTTTTCCTTTCTAGTTGAAATTATTGTAGCATAGAGCTCTATATAAGTACACTTGCATAAACACTTGACTGCTTCAATGTCAATCTTAAAATAGTCAATCTAATGATTTTTCTCTAAAATATCAGAATATATTTGTTTAAAGAAATTAAAGTGTGATTTGCTGTATATCACTGTGTATGCACTGCTGTCTTCTGTGTGATCCCAGTGTAGTTCATTAGACTCTCAAGCGTCCACCGAGAGAAACACTTGAGTTTAATTTGCCCGTGGGAAATAATATGCTAAATAATAGTATCATCTGATTAAGTCTTCTCAGGCAAAACATGTGCTTGGTGGTCATAAAATTCCAAATTAACATCCCACAATAAAATTAAAATTCAGAGTGATTACCTTAGATGATGATAACATGCTTACAGCACGTAGTCCACTCAAGCATAATATGATATCCGGATCATAAAAGTAAACTATTTGCCAAAACTCGTTTTAAATTCAAGATAAGATGGTTTTCACTGATTTGGCTTTTTTTCACATTTTATACTCTTTCAACACACATAAAAGAAAATCCAAAAACACCAAGATAATGGAAATTTGGAAACTTCTAAAGCACTGATTACAATTAATTTTTTAGGCTGAGAGCTGATGTATTACTAGTTTGAAGAAACAGATGAGTACCTTGCTAGTAAGATTCATAGCAACTTCACATTTTGAACAGTGAGAGGTAGTTTGCATATTTTGGACTAACATGATTCAGATTTACTAGGGATTTTTGCTGTACAATAGCCTCTGGATCTGCTATTTATTATCCTAAGGCATCCCTCTTTCCTTTTTTCTTGAAGATGGATGAAAGTTTTCTCTTATTGAGATAGCTGCGAGAAATTTCTACCACTCTTGATATTTGTATTTCATTTTCTGGATTGCTAATGAACTCATAGTTACTTCACCAGAAATACTGACTAAATAAATGCCTCTCATGGAGGAGAGGTACATTTGTGTACCCCAGCCTACAGCAATGTAACTAGGGCCTGGCAAATACCTGTTACTAATCAGGAACTCAGAAGTCTTCTTAAAGGTTGACTTAGACAAAAATGCACACGCAGTTATCTTCTTTCCTTGAATCAGCCATGGGATTGAAAATGGAGTAGAAAAGCTTCACCGCAACAAACAGTAACAGACCACTGTTCCTACACTGCAAATGGCATAATATTCTTGGGAATGTGGATGCCTTCCTTGAGGGTGTTTCAAAAATTGTTTCATGACTGGTAGTGTCATGAAGAATCTGAGTCAGTAATAGAAGTTGTCAATTCTTTCTTATATATTTGAAAGTCAAGTACTTCTCAGGTTTCTTATAAAATGTGTTCTATAGAAACTAGGATTTAGGAGTAGAGGGAAGAGGCAAAGAATGCAAAGTAAATTAACTACTGATCACTGAATACCCTGGGATTCTTTTGAGTTTTTCATACTATGAGATAAGTGTAAGAACTCAAATATTGAAAGGTTCTTACTGGTGGCTGGCACATAGGGCAATCAGCACTGAAGAACTTGTAAAATAGAAGCTAATTGAATTTGTGAGGTCTAATTCTCTTCTTGTTGAAATACTGCATTTTGATGGATGAACACAGAATGACTTTCTTAAAAGTTTACTAAATTATTCAGTAAGAGTTTGTTTCTTTCTTGAAGGAAGGCCAGCAAGGAATGTGAAAGAAAATATACCTTTTCTAAAAAGAACAGAAATAGTTTGAGACCATTATTCAAACTCATACTTTTTCTTATCCCTATTCTTTTCCTTACTATTCTGAGATTGTTTTGTTTTGTTATGCTATATTTCAAACAAGACTTTTTGACAGCATATGACCCTGTACTTTACTAATTCCTTATACACTCTAAACACAATCAGTGGCATGAAATCCAGGCTGGAAAGGTTGTAGAGGTTTCACACATGAGATTCTGCTTGTCCAGGTTACAATATCTGAAAAAACATGTTTATTTCATTATCAGTCTACTGAGTAGATAATAGAGAAGAAGGTGAAAGATCACATCCTGGAAACCTTTCTCTTCTATTACTTTTGTCATAGGCTGCTCTTAATCAATTATCATCCCTGTTTTCCGAGCTACACCTGTTCCCAAAACACATGGTGTTTTCAGCTGGTGGGCTTTTTGTGTTAATGTAAGGAAGAAAAAATGCACTTGCAAACAGTGTTTTCTTTTAGCTTTTGCTGACTTGGAAAGGAGAATGTCAGCAGGGTGCCTAGAAGTGCTCAGAGGGAGAACTGAGCTTTTAAAGATGAATTTCCAAGAGATTAAGCCCAAAAGATCCCCAAAGACAGGCAAAAGAAAGCAGCATTGTTCACTACAGTTCAATTCTCTTTTGAACCCTTGTAAGAAAACTCAGTTTTGTTCTCCCTTTTTCTTCCCCCCCCCCCCCCCCCCCACATATCTTTTAAATAATGACACTGTATCATCCTTTCTTTTTTATGGAGGTACTATAGTTTCTCAGTGGGAAAAGTGGTCTTCTAAATAAAGTGCTATAAAAACTTAGGCAAAAAACCCCAAAAGTCACAAAAAACCCCAGAGAAGATAAATGAAGAAAGCTATAACATGGTATAAGGAATAAAGGAAAAGATAGCAAGAGATATTGATGATATGAGAAGAAAAAGCTGCAGAAACTTAAAGAAAAAAATGACAGATCTAGAGGTTGACACACGACTGCTTAAACAGGTCATATTGCACAAAGAGCTGGGACACACACCTCTACCTCTAACGGAGAAAGAGAGGCAAGAGATAGCTTTTAACTGATGAAAAATTGTGAAAACAAATGGAGCTGTAGCAGTAAGAGGGACAGTTTCACCACCCATCTCTCAGGCTCACTTTCAATTTTAACACCTCATTCCTCTAGTTGCCCCTGGCAATGTGTCCAGAAGGGAGGTGTATGTGGGAGGTGTGGTAAGGTTTGGTGCATCTTCCTCACTCTTTTACCCTTCTCTATTCTGTACGTCTCTCCACTGACTACAGGGAAATCTCTGTGTCATCACCTGATGCACCTCCTCCATCACCTTCTTTGCCCTAATTAATGTTCACCCCCATGTTTGCCACTACTTTTCTCTCCACTGACTGTTCAGCATCTTTGCCTCTTTTAAAAAGTATTTTCTCTGAGGTACCATGGTCTTTTCAAAGAGGCTCATCTGTGTCTTTTGGTGCTTCTGCTAGAGCTGGCTGGAGCCAGCTGTGTCTGGCACAGGGCAGCCCCTCAGTCTCTTTTTGAAGAGGCCACCCCAGCAGCACCCTCTGCTACTGCCTCAGCACCTGCACAGGTGTGCAACTGCTCACTCCTTGAGGGTGTGGAGTGTACAGATGCAAGTAGCCTTGCAGAGAGAGAAGCTGCTCAAGGGCTGCAGGAGTCAGATCCATTCCAGCTGTAGGTTGCCAAGGTTCAGTGCCGTAGGATATTTATGGTCTGGAGACCCATAGCGCCAGGACGTGCTCCTTTAGTCACACAGGCTGCCTCCTGCCTCCACCTGCAATTGGTAGGGCTCAAAAGGGAAGTGTTCCTATAAAGTGACAAAACCCCAGTGCAAACCTAACAGCAGCATGGTCTCTTTTTAAACATTTAATTCAGACACCTAAATCATAAAGTAGTTTATGCAACAGTGCATTACTGGTGAATTATGGCCTTCCCTTTTTTTTTTTTTTTGAATGAATTTATTTCTTATCAGTTCTAATTCTAAGTTTGCAAATAGGCAGCTTTTTCATTGTTTTGTTTGTTGGTTGGTTTTGGTTGTTTTGTTGGGGTTTTTGTTTGGTTGGGTTTCTGTTTTAGGTTTTTCTATGGCAGGTGGGGATTGAGGGGTGGGCAAAGGGTTGGGTGATTAGTTGTCAGGTTTTTTGGCATACCATTTTTTTTTCCTGGCTGTTTTACTGATACCTAAATATTTACAGAAATAATTTGCCTACCCCTTAGCAGGTGAAAAAAATGGTTTTCACTTGTTAAGAAAACACCATGATTCTATACTGAAACATATGATTAACCATTTCTAGCTGGTTTTCACCTAATACTTGTCAGATAAAAATTTATCTCTCTAAGAGTTTAAGGCAACATTAATGCATACTTGGGAATATTCACTTTCTACAATTTTTCCTCTGGTAACACACAGAATTTTTTTGTTTATTTGTTTGCTTGTTTTATTTTGTTTTTTATTTATTTAATGTAACTGCAATTTTTCTATGTTTACAAATACCTACATTTTTATATCACCAATTAGAAAAAAAAATAGAGATGGAAAGAAATTCAGAATAAGTTACTTAATATTACCACTCTTTTGGAATAAAAAAAATCTATTTTGCTGGCCTTTAAAAAAGCTTAAATATAATCAAATGTCATCATGAATGTTGGTTGAGTTTATTTGCTTTTTGTAGCTTTGTGATTTGTATAAATCAGCTGTAAAAGAAAACCGCTAATCCAAAGGATTAAAAGCAAAAAAATCACTGTAAATCTGGGAGTAGAACTAGGTTTTAAGCATGACAATCTCACTTAAAATAGCAAAGTCAGTGATTATCACCAATGTGATTTAGAGAATGGAAAACAATGTGTTCAGTTATGAACATTAAATTGTCCTTTCTGTTTTTCCTTCTCTTAATTTAATTTTGATTAACCTATTTTCATTTAATTTTAAATTAAGGGGGTTCTCTGTGTGTTGAAATTCTCTGTGCTTTGTAGGATGTGCCTTTATAGAAAATATTTTTTTAGAAGAGAGACTTCATATGACTACATGGTCTGTATCAAAATTGCACACTTGGTATTGATCCAGACTTTTCATTATCCATCTGCATGTTTGGAATTAAGTAAGAATGGACAATGCTTTCTATATATGTACTTCTACTGCAGAAATGAGATCAAACCTATTGAAAACATCTGAGAAATGCAGACATTGAGCTCTCCTCCATCTGTATTTTGGTGATACATGTCATATTTTTTGAGGATGTTTTTTGAGAAGCTTGTGGGATGACGCATACTTGAAGCCAGTGAAGAATCCACTAAACATCACCACTTCTCTTTTGTCTAAGCTTTAGTGTTTAGCAAAGAAAGATACCTAGAGGATATAGGGGAAGGGAAGCAAAGGGATGGTGTTTGCGAATTTACAAGCTGAGTTTGCTTGGAAGGGTTTTTTTCTTTCATGTGTGAAAGTACTTATGGAGGTATATACATACGCATACAATTACTCTCCTAATGCTTTAATGAATTGTTATTTTTCTAAGAAAATATTGAGCTTCCTTTAAGGAATGTATATAAACCACCTAACATACTAGCAACTAAATGTCTCTTCCTGTTTCTGATTAATATTTTTTAGACTGTATATTTAACATATTTTTAGGTATTTCCATTATGACTTGCCAGAATCCTTCTTTGCTTGAGGTCAGGTAATAACAAATGAGATTTCACTGCTAGGGATTTCTGTCTTTCAGCCACCCAAATCGTTTAAGGTACATAAATTTAAAGAAAAAAAAAAAAAAAAAGAATGCCACTCAGCCCCCAAAACACTAAAACTGTTGCTGTGTTACTTTTCTTGTACCTTGGAAATCAGACTAAGAGTTTCTGTTATCTTTTTGTTTTTCCCATTTCAGCTAAAAATAGTTGCTACACTGCCACCTTATGGCTAATACAGATTTTAAAAGTAAAAACATCTCACACCAATCTTGTGTAAGCAAAGAATTAATCTTTAACTCATCATGAAAAGCAATTTAACCTGAAGTTTAAACTGAGCTGTCATTACCTGACTGGCTTTTTCTCTCAAATTGTAAAGAGTGTAAGGCAGTACACACAGGAGGATTAACATTGGGTGAGCAACACCTACTCTCATTTTTGCAATGTGAAACTGCATGAAAGTCTTTGATCAACATCTGCTTTCCTTATGTGGTTCAAGTCTGTATACTATACATTATGTGAATGAAAAGAAAAACCTAAACGGAACAAAAATGCATTGAAATTTGTGTGGGTTTTCTTTCTTTCCAGTGTATCTATGTATCAGAGAGATGGAATCATGACACACAATTAGCCAACTGCACTTGCAAACCAGGAAAGTAATTTAATTGAGTTAAATGCAAAGATAAATGTAACCCATTGTACTATGTGATAGAATGTGTAGTTCCAAAAACATTAAAATTTTTCAGTTGCGTGAAAAATGTCTCAAAGTAAAATTCTGCATCACTCTCCTTATTAAAACAAAATAGTTACAATGCCTGCCAAAGTCAAAACTAGAAGTAAGCACTGTACCTTTATCAAATGCATTAAGAACCTTATCAAATTCTCCCTAAGTAAAATAAACTCACCCTAATTATCCAATCTTTTTGTTCTTTGAATTTTCCAAATAAAATTCTTTCAAATAAGTTCTTGGGAATAAAATTGTCCCTTCTGATAGAGCAAGAATTCACAAATGGCAGAAGCAGTCACTGAACAATACATGTATAAATAAGAAATATTTTGCAGCAAGTATGATATTTGATATAAAGGCACCTAAATGTTGTCTTATATATATTTATTTATTATTTACTTGGTATTATTGTGTCAAATATTTTGTTCTTAAGGGTCTATGAAAATAGAATGTCAGAATACGTAAGAGTCTTTCATTTACTTCAGTCATATAAATACTTTTTTAGAAGAAAAGTAATCCTTATTTTCAATGAGTATCAAAGCATACTTGACAATTAAATCACTATAACTGAACTGAATAATTTCGCCCTACTGTTTATGTGACTGAAAAAGCTTTGTATAGGCATCATGTCCAATTTGTCACAATTGCTCATCTGCATTTGCTTAACTTGTATTCACTTGGAAGCATTCAAGCCAGCAAGTATATTTTCTGAAATAATGTGGAAGAAAATCCAAAAGAACTTTTTAACAGACTTGAAAAACTGTGATGACTTGGGTTTAGTTTGGTTTTGATTTACGTTTTTTTATTTTTGGTTTTGTTTTTTTTTTTTCCCTTCAGTATTGATCCAGATGTAGTCAGAAGTGTATGAACATGCAGCAAAATTCCATCAGCAAACCCAGTCTTTTTCCCTGACAGTAATTAGAAAAAGAAATGAACTTACACACACAAAAAAACCCCCAGCAACCCAAACCAGCAGTTGAGTATAGTATGAAAATAAATGACCGAATTCTTTCTGAAGACATGAAAATAAAACAAAACAAACAAACAAAACAAAACAAAACAAAAAGAGAAAAATTCCTGCAAGCAAATTTGTGAGTCTTATGGCCCTCCAAGCTTTTTGATACAATAAGTGCAGCCTAGCAGGGAAGACCTACTTTAAACTGGTTGTATAGACCTAGAAAATTCACTCACATGAGTTATGTCTGGAATGCCTAAATTCAATGGGTTTTTTTCCTAAAAGATGATCGTACCACAGAATTGTCTAAACTGTGCATAAAATATAATCACTTAGTAGCACTGAATACTTTGTGTTTATATTCTGAAAATAAGAACTATTGTTTAGTTTGCATAATGTTGGAAACAGCATGTAGCACAACTACTTAAATCTAAAGAAAAGACAATGAAACTAGTGAAACTGTCTTGTTTTGTACTGGATTCCATTGAAGAGATAAATTGGTATTTATTTTGACTTCCACGTATTTATGAGACACCAGATTACATTCATATAGCTAGAAGAAAATTCAGTTAATGAACTAAATCTATAAAGAAGAATTGGGGAAAACATTCCATGAAAAAACTGAACATTCTATATTTGTGCTTCAAGCAAACTGAACTACTTTTAGACAGACTATGCACTTACTTCTAAATACTATAATCACTATGTGCAGTTGTTCTCCAAGACCTGAAATATATCTTGTTGTCTGTTTATACAGCATAGTTTGTTATTGTTTTGCACAAACCCTACATATTTCAAGACCCCAAACTATTGTTTACTTTGAGCAGAAGTGTATGAACTTACTCTTTCAGATTTAATTTAGCATGCAGACATTTGCAATCTTCTGTCTGTTCCATTCAGTTTTTGGAATAAGGTGAAATCATTAATTTATCAGATTATCTCATTAATTTACTTTGGAAATATTATATTATCTCCTTAAGAAAAAGTAATTTGCATTTCTCAAACTGAAATATGGTTAACTACTACTGCCCTTCAAACTTTTTAAATGGAGAACCAGTGCACAGGGATTTCAGTGTAAGAATAGTTAATAATTTTGAAATTTAACATAAAAGATGGAGATTAGGATTTTTTTAAGTGCATGTAGAAATGCATACATAATTTCTCTTGCAGTGAAACACCTCTATATCTTTAGCGTATCAATAGAGATGTTAAGACATAATCAGAAATTACAAGGGGCCCAGACTTTTCCATTTGCCATGTAAAGATCCAAGTATTCTTAAAATCACATGCTGGGAGTTTTAGGTCAGGTACACGAAATACAAAGAGAATGTAGTACACATCCCCACAAACACAGCAAAACACAGTATCATTTCACTATACGCATTTAATAAATAATTTAATCAGCTTTCCCCTTACAAACATAGATTTCAGGAGTCAAGAAGATTGTAAGATGGTGTGACTAATAAGAAACTTCAGACCAAAAGTGAAGTAGGAGCTCTTGCAAGCAGTTGATGTGGACAGAACCCAAGAAGACAATTTTTTTTTTCCTATAACACGTTGGAACATGTGTGAAAAATTTTGCTTCCCACTAAAGTGTTCCTCTGTTGTGTTATGGAAGTCTCATGAGAAAGACTCTTCACAAGGGCTTGTAGAGATAGGACAAAGGGGAATGTCCTGATACTGAAAGAGGGCAAACTTAGAGATGTTGCAGACTCCCCATGCCTGAAGGTGTTCAAGATGAGACTGGGTGGGGCTCTGGGTCACTTGGTCTAGTGGAAAGTTCCCTTCTCTAGGCAGAAAGTTTCGAACTAGATGATCTTTTGTGTTCCTTCCAACCAAAGCCATGCTATGATAACTTTTTTTTTGCTTGTTTGGTTGTTTTTTTTACCTAATAAACATATACTTTCAGGGTAGAAATCTGTTCTAAGTAACCTTGAAATATCTTATGAAATGGTTTAATGCTGCTACAGTCAACTTATAATAGATTCCCCAGACCACCAAATACCTTTCTGTTCTTAGTTTTACTAACTCTATTGGCTTCCCTAGACAAACTAACCTCCATTTATTGGATCCTTTTAGTTTTGTTTTATTTTATTATTTTTTCAAGTGATTTAACAATGTTCACTACTATTATGTATCACATTAATATGTGAGCATGACAAAATTACTTATTTCATCTCTTATCACTTTTAATCGGTTCGGAATAAAGTACTCCTGCCCTGGGAAAAAGTCTCAGCAGTATTTTTCAAAATAAAGGGAATCCAATATATAATAGTTTCAATGCCACAACTAAGTAACTCAGTGATACATATACGATTGGCCCCTTACTAATTCTTTCATCTTGATACCAATGTATCTGAACTTTATGTGAAAGGGAGAAAATAGGATGGGGTGTCACAAGATGATTATTAGACACAGAAAAAACAGAAGGAAGTTTCATCTCTCTGCAACTGGAACAAACAAGAAAGGAACAAGAGCTCTTCAGCTGAAAGTTATTAATTGGTATCTACTACATTTGAAGATTTAATAGAGAAGCTGTAAATAAGCAAATTACCAGCTGTCAGAAAAATTTTCACTATCAATTTAAATGAACATCCTTTAGGCAAGCTAGCATTTTGTTAGCCTGTGGGCTAGTTCTACAATGGAAAAATGCATAAATAAACAGTTAATTAATTTCAAAGTTCATTTTCCATGTTTTTACCCATATGAAAATAAACTTTTGTAACCAAAGCACTGTGCTTATAAGAATGAACAACACGATGAGTGGCCTCCCTGTGTGATACATGATTAAACAGACTCTTCTTATTCTGTTTTCCCCCTTTTTTTCTTTAAAGGTGACTTTTATGTTCTGGAATGTGGTTAGAACACATGTGCTTTGTGAAGGTCAAACTGAAAATTCTTTTGTAATGAATCTGAGGCAGATAATAGCTACTCTGTGATTTATATTTGTATACTGTACAAGATGTCAACTATGAGAAGTAACCTTGGTCAGTTTCTCAAAAAAATCTGTCTGAGAGATGACCTTAGTGGCTGGAACCACAGTTTGTCCTCTGTAACTCATAAAAGGCTTTGCTAAATATGTGTTACTGCCCAGAAAAGAAACACCCTGCATCTGTTTACATTGTGTCCTTTTGAGGATGTCTACAGTGTCCAAATAAGAGGAGAGAGAAGACACTGGTGCTAACACCTACTAAGCTTCTGTTTGTGTAGGGAAATGCTACACTGCATAGCGACCTAAGGCAGGTCATAAAAGAGAGGAGTTTATTCACTATTAACAACCACTATGTTGTCATATTCCATCTAAAATTCAGAAAACTTCTGGAGAAAAAAAGGCCTGCATTTTCACCAAGTATAAATTTATAAAAATACATCATTTTACATTAATGCAAAAGTTACATGATTCATATGTTTATTTTTTGCTTCCTTATTCACATCATTCCATAACCTGTTTGGAAAAAAAACAAGTCAGAGAAAAAAATATGTCCAAGAATAATCTTTGTATGAATAGAAATGCCATGAGCATGTCATGATCATGATCTATAATTTTAATAAACTGGTCACTACCATACTTTAAAAGGTAACTTCAGAATATATAAAAGAAAGAAAAGAAGGAAATTAATCCAAAACATCAAGTTTCTTTTAATTTTACAGTCATAATATTATTTTTTTAAAAAATATGACAGGCTTTATATTTATATTTGCATGATAGTGGATATTGTCATCTATCTCTTTTAGTTCCTTGCAGAAACACTAATATTCCTGTACTGGCTAAGGTGTTAGCAATATAATTATTACTGTGCTAATGACGACGTACCGGATGCATCAGGACTGCAAACTCAGCCGGGACAAGCTAAACATCTCCAGATTCCTCAGCTCATCTTTCAAGCAGACAGTAAAACACTGAGCCCTTGTAAGGACACTGTTTATAAGTGTGGGATAAGTATTTTTCTGAGATGCAGATAACCTATAAATGATTGGTCTGAGAATGAATAATTAATTTAAAAATCACATCTTTAGTGGAAAGCAAGTTGGAAGAAGTGCAGAAAACCAATATTTGACAAAGCTTGAAGCAGTCTTCACTTTCATACTTCTATTTAATCAAACTGCACAAGTTATAACTTCACTAATTGTATTTTCAGGGAGGATAAGCTTACATTGGTCTCTGGGTATGCACTATATATTATTTCTCTTTTGAAGAAGAAATAGTGCAAAGGGTCAGATGTTGATTTTTACTCTGAATTTATAGACTGATCCTTCTTTGACACAAGGTCTTGGAAAATAGTTTGCAGTGGCACACAAAGTACTGTGATCGTGATCTCTGCTAATAGATTTTCACTATATAAAGATTAGTGGGTAAAATAGATTTTTTTTCTTCCTCTACTACCGTATGTCTGCAGTACAGTGTTATAGTTTGACAAATACAATATTTATTTCATTATTTAATGTAACAAAATGCAATTGTCAATGTTTATATGTCCTTTTCAGTAATTTTCACAGTAGTTTTTCTTTGAAGAATATTTCAAAATATTTGTCTTTACACTCTTGTAAAAGTAAATAAATTTCTGAAGTTCATAAAAAAGTCATATGGTTATATTTCCTACTAAGGCAAATGACCACACAGAAAATAATAAAGCATTATGAAAAAGAGTTTTAGACAAAATCATTTCTACAACATATCTCTGAATGAAACAAACACTAGTAACATTTTGCTTCTGGTGATTATACCTGATTATAATGTCTATTTACAGTACAAAATAATGAAGCTTATTGATTTCTGCACATAAAATCATGGCAAACAAAAACAGGCAGACAAGTAAGTTAAGTCAGGTCTTATCCAGAGGCTATTAAGCATTTATAACAAATTATGTGAAAGAATTGCAAAGCCACAGGCCTATCTGGGACTACTGTGAAACACAGCTCTCTCCACTGCGTATAATATAAAATCATGTGATGTTCTCAAAGGGTAAACTCAAAGCTTCCCTATAAATCATATCTTAAAAAAACACAGTTTTACATTTTTGGGAGGAAGAGCATGGAATAGTGCTTCACATTAACTGTAACTATGTCTCATAGTTAATGCTCTATGAAATTACACAGAATTATCTAACTCTTACTCCATTATTTATATGAAAATTGTAGGAGCTAAAGAGCTTTCAGAGTAGCAATCACTGTATAGTTACTTGGAAAACAGAAGATCTCTGAATTGATTTCCTGTGTTTCGATGAGTCCTCAAATATTACTTCCTTGAATTATTTTGCAGCATGTATTGCCTTGCTATCTCATTTACAGTATACATACTTTACCAAGTTTTAAATTTTATGGTAATTATTTTTGTAAAGAATTTCAGTCGTAGAATAGGATTAAAATGCAAGCCTTCAAAATTGCACTACAGTGACATAAATAATTACTTAAAGGACACTATCATAAACAGATCATATTCATGAATTGACACAAACAGATTCCCATCAAACGTATTTTTTTACAAAGTTTACTTGTGCTTTGAAAAAGTTAGGTACATTGGGAAAATAAAAAAAAATGAAGAAATAAAGATTGTAGGTAAGTATTCTCACTGAAATTTAAGTTTAGAGTTTAAACAGAACATTCTTCTTTTTTTTCTTTTCCTTAATTCTAAATAAATCTTTAACACAAAGGAAAGACATAAAAGAAGGAGTCCTCATAAATTATCCAGAAATATGTCTTCAGTGAGAAATTACACAATATTTCTCAGCCTCAAGCCAAAGTCTTTGAATGTTCTATTTCCTATCAGCAAAGCAAAGCTGGTATGAGAGGGAGGAAAAGGAGCAATTTTTTGTTATATGAGAAAGAGGTAATTTCCAGTACACATAAGGAATCTGACTATTTGAAGAACAATTCATAAGCGTCTTACAAAGCCTGCATTGGTATATGAAGGTTTACTTAGTGTCTTGGGGAGATGCATTGTGGACATTTAAGGAGCTGGACTGTTATCAACACGTTTTAGTAATTATTTACAAGCAATGGCAGGATGGGGCCAGGAAGAAGATACAGGAGAGTTGCTCTGTAGAGTGATGCCATGAAGAATTAAGACACAGGAAAGGTGATTTTAAAGGGAAATATTGCTAACTGTTCCCAAGAACAAAGTGTTGTTTAATGTGACACTGTAATGATAAATCCAGCATTATCCCCCTGTGTTTAACTGAAGCATGAATCAACAAAAACAACACCATGACTTAGTGATGGGGATCTCATCAGTGATTCTAGAGGCACAGATCAATCAGACCTTCTCTCCAACCCTAATTTCAGGTGGTAACAACAAAAGCAACCGACAGCAAAGGCAAGATAAAAGATATAATACAACAACACTGGTTGAGCTAATTGCCAATTTTCTGTGGATAAGTACAGATTATTCCATATTTCATTGCTACAGTAACATAATTGCTTCAGAAATGCCATGGTGTAATGTAACAATAACTATTTTATGAGGGAAATGTTTTTCTTCCTTGACTAATCATTACTGGATGAGGCTTTGCAATGCTGACATTACCATTCCATATTGCATAGATAAGAAATAGAATAACTTCTGTTTGTAAAATACCTTTGTTCTTGGCATAGAAAACAGCATAGTCCACTAATGAAACAAAGAAAATTCTGTAACTTTCAGTCAACGCTTAAAAATTTAAGTTTTCAATCTGCAAAGTCACATTACATTACGTAAGCATAAACCATATAGCATCATGACATACCACACCACTCTATATTAGCCCACACAATGCCATAATATACTATGCTAATTATATTATGTCCGTAAAAGTTTGCAAAAAGAACACTAAACAAACAGCTGTGCTATAACACAGTAAAACACAAATACAACAGGTATACACTCATAGTAAAGATAAGATTGTGCTAAGATTAATGTTCACCATAAGAGAGAAAAAAATTCAGTTGAAAGGCAAAGCTAAAAAAAAAAAAAAAAGAAAAGAAAAAAGCCAGAAACATGCAACCAGATAAACTTTAATTGCTTGGGCATTATCATTAGATCTAAACTACAGTTGCATACAATTGGAGACAATGGTTATCAGTATTGCTCTGTCCTGAGCAGGACAATTGGCTGTTTCCATGAAATAAACAACTTAACCTTAAATTGCAAGAAAAGTTTCCTAAGCATCAACAAAACGAAGAAATTTAAACTCTTCCCAGTATGAAGGTGAAACTATAGGACTAAGCTAGGATCTGAGTATTCAAAAAAACCCCACTGTGTTTTTGACAGCTCTATGGATGAGTGAAGGCACTTAAAGAATTTTTTGTCCTTTTCCTCTTAATAAACTAGTAAGCACAATGTAAAGGGCACTTTTACTACTTAGCCTTTAGAGAACCTGAGAAAATAAAATAGCATTGTTATACAACAGTATGCAAATAGCTAGAAAAATAATGATAAGTAGGATAGTCAAGGGACAGTTGAAGTCATACCAATCACAGCAAATTATACATCTTTAGTAAGAGAAGCCACTAAACACAAATATCATAACTGAGGCTCAGCCTGATGGGAGAGTAGAAGTAACACAGTGTAACAACGACCTCTAGGGTGGTCAGGTATCCTGGAGCTGACTTTTAATTACTGCGTTTTGTACTGAATGCTGGATGCATTCCTATGGGAGTTCCCTAGTAGACACTTAACAGGAGTAAGTATTATCAGCATCCTTGGAGTAGATAACACATTTTGCCTGCTAAAGGAAAGGTGAAATTCTGCAGGTGTAGTCAAAAGGAAGATTGATGGCATAACAGTGCTGTGAGGAGTAAAAGTAGCAAAAACTGTAACACAGTAAAACTAATAAAACCAAAACATTTTGAGTTAAGTCCATGATGGAATTCAGAAAAAACACGAACTCCCCAATAATTACATCAATCATTCTTCAATTTTCATTCTTTAAGACTTAACTTTTCAAATACTTGGCAATTTTCTCTTTGCAAGCAACGTACTGCAAGCTTCTTTATGCTTCTGTAAAAAGAAAAAGGCCCTGATTACATTATAAATGTGTATTTAAATTTGTAATACATCTTTCTTTTGGTTTTTTAATGTCAAATTGGTTCATAAGCTTATTTTACTTTTCCACATTCACTTTTTAAATCACATTTTTAAAGATTATACATAAAGGGGTCAGTAAGTAGAGCGTTGTTTCTGTAGGTCTAAACATAACAGAGAAAAAAAAGTAACACCATCAACATGCCTTCCTCTGAATTTGTAAAATTATACAGATTATTTAGGCTTTTTATTTTCCCTTCTTAAGCACCATCTGCAGTATTTCAATCATGTAAAATGCTGTTTAGTGCCACAGGGAGACTTATATAATTTGTGTCAAGTTTCCCTGAGAGCAGTACAAATGGTTTGTTATGACACGTTTGATCAACTCCTACTATCTCATATGACTAACATCAAACACATTAAAAAAATTCTAGTCTTGCTATAGTTTCAGTGAATTTGAAGGAAAAAACCTCCCAAAAAAAAAAAAAAAAAAAAAAAAAAAAGAAAAAATCCACTACCACCACCAGCAAAACAAACCGGAAGCAAAAAAGAAAATATCCAAACCCCCAAAACACACCTCCCCCTACCAAAAAAACCTAACAAAAACAGAACTAAAAACTCCTCCCACTTTCAGATGATTATATTTATAAAAAACTGAATACCAAGTACATCAGTCCACACTGACATCTTATCTGTCTGTGGGAATTACTATGCAATAAGCTAGGGTATGAATCTATTGGCAGAAATTACTCAGTACTGAATTCTCATGCAGAAGTGTCCTTACAGCAGAATGAATCAGACTTTGTTAAAATCAGCTATCTACCTGAATTCTTTGCAATCAACATGCCTACCTGCCTTTCACAATAAGCTTTTGTGAATTATCTTGCATTTTTCAAAGGACACACAGAATCATTTAAAGTGTTCCTGGGAATTAGCTGACAGACACTGACGTGGTGTGTGGTACTACAGGATTTTTTTTCTTCTGCAAAAGACATTAATTTCCATTAATTTCTCCTTATCTCTTGAGAGATGTCAGGTCTCAAGAAAATATTCCTATCTATTTAAACATGACAGGTTCTGACAACACCTTTGTACTATCAATAGCAGGCCATGTGGTTACCTCCTAAAGAGACAGTGTTCAGTATCATAATATGGTGAAATTAGAGATAAACTTATAACACCTTGAAATGGAAGAAATTAAACTCTTCTGAGTTAAGTGGAGAACAGGGATAATAATTAATTACAATAAATCTCCTGTGGCAAAACTAAGTGATTGTCATGATGCATCTCCCAAAGGCAAGCAACGTTGATCCTCTATCCAAAAAGACCTTTTCAAAGGTTATGCTATTTAATGGTTACATCAAAGTTTTGCATCCAGCTTATAAGGATCGTGCTTAGTTGGCAAATTTTTCATGCCTTTGGTGTTGAAGCATGACTAGAACAGAACACAGAGAGATGTCATTCAATACGAAAACTTCATATTTAATATTCTTCTTACTCTTTTAGGGATTTTGTTGAGGTTTGTCCTTCAGCTGAACCTAGGAACAGCTAAAACCATTCTCTTGCCTTAACAAAACATTACCCTATGCTTTCTGGAGCAGAATTTTCTTAAATCTTAAATACTAAACTTTTCACAGAGAGATAATTTAATCTGCTGCTTTCATCTATATTGTTTGATGATATCTACAGTGTATTTGGTGCTTTCTAACACACAGAAGACACTAAATGATTTCTTTCTTGAATCTTATGAAATTTGGTAAGAAACCATTTAAAGACTGATTAATAATAATGCAGGTTCCCTAGGTTAACATATTTTCCTAGGTTCTATATGGCCCCTATACAACATTGTTTTAGAAATTTGTCATGGGAAAGACATGATTGTGTATTTAATTTCAACTTTCTCACTTCCTTCCCCCAGACTTAAGCATCAAATAATTAAGTGATATGAAAGCAAGCTGGTCAACAAAGTGTTTTGCTTGCAATCTGGCTAGTTCAGCAAGCCAGGACCAGTTTATCACTGTGTGGCTGTGACCAAAGCTGTGTATACTACACCCTCTATTCCTTTCCCAAGAATTGTTAACAATGAACCATTTGCAGCAGCTGCCCAGGGCACACCAGACCCCTCGGAATGTGAGCTGGCTGTGAAAGACACCTGTGAGATAAGAGCTGTGATTACTCCCCTCCAGGAAGTCATTAGTACCTCCACACCCAGCCTGAGGTGTCATGTCTGCTAGTGAGCCATCAATGATTCCAAAATATCCTATGACTCACAGAGTGAGATCAGCCATTGTGTAATTCCCCGCCCTGGGGGAGGTACTGGGCAGTCACACCTGGACTTGATGGATAAAATCTTGGGGATTCTGGGACTTAGGGGACCACTTGTCAGATCCAGAGGAGGACCAGAACCTCAACAGGAGAAGACCATCACTCTTGACCAGACTGTGACCATCATCTGTACCAACAGGTTTTTCACCTACTTTTGCTTTGGACTCAGAGGGAACCACGTGGGGCTCAGCACAGGGGCTAACAAAGCCCTTTGTGTTTGTGCCCCAGGGTGTTGGGTTACACTTCTGGGGTTTGAGGGTTAAAACCATTTTCTCTTTGTGCTATTGCATCTATTATAATATTTTTATTAAATTGTAACTCTGCTTTAGAATCTCTCTTGTGGTGGGTTTGTTTCTCCTGCTGGTTTACCTTTAACCCAGCACATACTGAATATGAAAAAAAAATAGTAAGAGAGAGAACAACTGTTATTAGACTCGTGGGGTTGACTCTTCAACATGGGTTCTTTGGTTTCAAGCCAAGCAGGAACTTTTATTCTCACATTCTTCAGCAAAGTCAACATCCCCTACTGAGGTATATATGCATACCTCTCTTTCACCATCAAATCACCTTTCTCCAGAGCTCTTTCCTAGCATGTAACTGTGTCTTGGTTTGAGATAGCAAACTGCCACCCCCCCAAGTACAGAGAGAAAAGCCTCCCTCCTAACACCAAGGGAAGGGCCAGAAAGGGAGGAAAAGAGAGAGGAAAGAAAAAAAAAATTCAAACTACGTCCATACTAAAACTACATATATTATTACAGAAAGGAAGAGACAATTAGAAGAGAGTACAAATATACACTCACACAAGTCTGCAACAACACATTCCCCACTTCTTAACGAACACATTACTCAAGAAAGAACTTATTCCCCAGGGAGACAAACTCAAGCAGAAAGGAGAGACCCAAACCAACACATTTTACTTTCCTGAGATACTCTGTGAGCCAGTGGTGGGCCTGGTCCTCTCCATCCCCCCTGGGACAGCATCCTGCATCCTCCCAGGAGGAAGACTAGGAAACAACTGCCTTAACCACTCCCACACTGGTTCCCACTTCCTGGAGATGATGTCATAATGTGGTATGGAATACAAACTTACTGGCTAGACGAGGTCAGCTGTTAGCTCAGCCCAGTTCAAGTCAGCTGACAGCTTCGGCCTAGCCCTAACTTCAGAGCCCAAATTTAGGTCCACCTGGGTGAACCCATAACAAACTGTTAAAATTTATATGTTCTCACAGAGGGTTTCAGATTCCATGATTCCTAAAGGTACCCTGCAAGCTACATAAACCTTAGATAATAGTATCTCATTTACGTTTTTTGAAAGCTCAAATCATAAAATTCTATATAAGCTAAGCATTGACCAAATCATCTCACATGTTGCTTTTGTCATCTAGGTAAATGCTTTCCAGTTTATTTCATATGCCTTTCTTCCTCTGCCTATAGCTATGCTTGCAACTTCCTGCTATGAATGTGCAGAGGGTTTAAATCTGTTATCTCACCGGATGACAGCTTCATGGTAAAATAGCAACATGAAATGGATATTAAACAATGATTATGAAATGAATTTTCAAAAAGATTTTTTTTCTGCATATATTATACAGAGTTTCTCTGAAAAATCAAAAAGGTGTCATTTAAAGCTTTACATAATTATTTATTTATTTTTTAAACTTCAAATCAAAACTCCCTAAAAATATTTATTCCAAGGGAAATGTTTCTGCCACCACAGGAAAATCAAGGAATACACATGGTTGCATGTAGTGCAATTATATTCATACTATGGAGAGTCATTTGCATTTTTTAATACATGGAAATTCTTTTTGATAAAAGCAGAAATCCAGTTTTAACTTTAACCAAGAATCTTTCCCCAAAATTATATGAATTAACACAAGATATATAACTTTTCAATTCACTTTTAGCTAAAGTCATTGACTTGTAAAGAAAAGGAGTTCGCAACAATTAAAAGAGATTGAAGAAGGGTACAGCAGGCTATGTGAGTAGTTTTGAGCACAGAAAAAAATCTTCAGAGGAAAAAAAAATATTTTAGTCTTCTGTTCTAAATAAATGCTTTGGCATTGACTTTGTGTTTTATGATGGCAAAATATTAGTAAAATTTACTCATTTAGTAGCAACCAAATTGGAAAACAAACACTGCATGAACATTTTTAAATCCATAGTTACTACTAATCTTATAGGTTTGAGTTGTTTTTTATTTGTTTGTTTAGTTTTATCTTGGAGCAGAACAAAATCATCAGGTTTGAAGTGCTAAGACAAAAATAATTGAAGCACCATTCTATGTTTAATATTAGATGTAGTGAATTGCTACAGAAAACATTTCTTATAGAGTAGCACTGGCAACAATTGTTCTGTTTTACGGTCTTTAATGAATCAAATTTTTCATTCGATCTGAGTAATAGATGATAAGTTTTCATTAATGTCACCTGTTTTCAACTGCAAGTTAAATGGTACAATATCTTTTACGTATGTTCTATTAAACCCATTCTGCAAATGAATAAAGAATGCACCAGTGACAACGTGTTGCAGATAAAGCTCATCTGTGTGTGCTTTGCTGGAATCCATGACACAGGCCTAAAATCACTCTAAGAAAAATGAGCTCTTGTCCATGAGAGAGACACTGGAAAGAGAAGTAGGTCCTATAATAACATTTTAAGTAGAACAATACCGAATTTGAAAAAAAATTGTAACTGAGAGAATTAAAATAGGACATACATTCAGGTGCCCTGTTATATACTGCTCTCTGATAATTCTTCAAAACCATTCTTATCGTGACCCATAAAGACCAGTTTCAAGAAACATGCAACTGTCACGTGTTCCCCCTTTTATCCCTTTGCATTTGAGCAGAACTTTTCACTGTTATAGCTGTCTGGGGTTTTGGCTTTTTTATCTTTCTTTCTTTTTTTTGGGGGGGTGGTGTTTTTTTCTTTTTTTTTCTTTTTTTTTTTTTTCCTCTGCAGAGGTTCTGCTTTAAATAAATAACTTCGTTCTTAGAAGGTCTAGAGTTATGCTATTCATTTCCATCATCATCAATAAATTATGATTTTTTTGTTCTAGGCATATACTTATGCAAAAAATTCTTTTTTGCCAGTTACGATATTCTTAATTTCTGGATATTTAAGTCAGGTCAAAATTACCCATATTCAATGAAACATGATAGTGTATTATTTATGTTAAATACACAAACTTTGAAAATTCATTTTAGTAGAGAGAATTACCACCACAACTTTTTCACTTTTCATGTCTTTACATCTGTGTCTGACAATAAATGTGAGGCACATTTTGACCACTGTTGACATTTGTGAGGAATCATGAATTATAAGGGAGGGAGCTGAAAGAGGTACATGAAATTCAAGTTTCCATTCAGGCCTGTCTGTGACAATAGGTTTATAAGGAATTGAGTAGTTCTATTGGGTTTGGAGCAAGGACAGTGTGACAATGACCCGAGCCAGGCTGGTGTCAGTGTCCCATGATCAACTGTGTTGCTTCTCCTGCCCTGAGTACCCATTCCAATGGAATGGAGCCCAAGATTTGGAGGGATGGAGGAAGGCCATAAAATGGAAAAAAATACTATCTATCTGTGAAAGTATGGGAGACAGTTAGATATGGGATTTGAGTATGATGTAAATGGTATGAAATAAGAAGTTGAGATTGTATTGGGTTTGACTGAGATGGAGTTTGTTTCCCCATAGGAGCCCTCATAGTAGTTCCCCAGTGCTGTGCTTTGCACTGGTAGCTAGAAGGGTGTTGATAAACACATCACTGTTTTGGCACTGCCAAAGACAGCACCAACACTGTAATATTCCTTCCACAGCTGAGGGCAAGATTCTGGGAGGGGACACAACCAGAGCAGCTGGCCCAAACTAACCAAAGGGACATTCCATGATACATGACATCTTCTTAGATATAAAAGGTAAGGAAAGGAGTAAGAAAGGGAGACATTTGTTGTTTCCAATGGCTGCCTGTTAAGCAACCATGATGTGTTGCTGAAGCCCTGCTTATCAGGAAGTATCTGGACATCCCTGCTAATGGGAAGTAGAGAATAAACCTTGTTCTTTTTTGCTTCCCTTTTGCCTGCACAAGCTTTTGCTTTGCTTTGCTCTAAATAAACTTCCTTATCCCGATCCATGAGTCATTTTCCATGTTATTCTCTCTCCCCTTTATCGCTGGGAAGGGGAGTGATAGAGCAGCTGGTTGGGCATCTGGAGTCCAGCCACAATCAACCCACCGCAGTAGCTAAGACAACTTATGCCCTCTTGGAGTAAGAAATGGTATCATGATTTCTAGCAACTATTGAATTTAGATTAAACTGAATTAGTTTAAAGAGTTTACCTTTTCCTCTTACTTATTTTTAGCATTAGTACCCATTAAGAAGACCTTCTAATACAATTACTGCCACTTCTTTTATTTTAGAAACATCAACAGCATTTTATATCCATTAACTCTGACATTTACTCTCTGCATAAATGAAGGACATTTAGGACTAAAAAGGCCAGTAACATCTGTGGCATCACAGAATTCATCGTGGGCTTCAAAACTCTTGAAGCTGACAAAACATTCAGTGGAGAGCCAATAAAAATCTCTTTGCTGCATCAGTTTTGTTGTTAGAAGAATTCTATTTTAAAGTGACTTTGTGATAACTGTAATAGTTGACTAGATATATAAAGGACAAAATTGCTGACCTGAAGTCTAACTGTCTAAATGATCTCATCAGTTAGTTACAGCACCAAAGATTTATGTTCAAGTCTTGGGAGTGGGGAGGACATACTCTTAAACATTTGTTGGTGATTAATCAGCATATCTGAGAGGTTTCACATCGTGTGGCACTTCAAGCTCCACCCCTGAAAGTGCTTGATATACAGTCTTTCCACCAAAATGGTGAACTGTTGTTCCATTAAGATGATGTCATACATTCCTAGGAAAATAACTGTAGCAGTCATGTTCCTAGCTAAGTCCACATGACCTCATATAAGTGTTTAAATGGTTTATGAACAGTAACATGCTTTATATTGCAAGTGCTCTAACTCCAGAAAATCGCGTAAACATCGCATTGTATGAGGCAGCACAAGTGCTTGAGTTACAAAGTTAACTATACAGAGGTTAGCAAACACTTTAAATTGTTCTCCTCATCATAATGGTTGCAGAAATTTCTCAAAGGTATAAATGAAATTTCCTGACACATCAGCAAAGTTGATGGTAGCTGAGTAGCAGGCTGAATTATAAAAAGATGAATGGAAAATATTATGTACAATCTGATGCTGAAGAACACATCTTCAGACCAAAATCCATGAATTTGTAAGCTAAGGCAAATGTAATCCTGTTTCTTAATACTGGATTGTCTCATCTGAAAAGGTAGAGATGGACTGAGATGTAGTGTCCAGTGCTAGTGAGCTATCCTCGCAGGGCCCATCTCCCTGGACACAAGCTTTGCCTAGGGTTTTGTTTAGCCTTGCTCCAGACAAGTGTTAGGATATTAGACAAAAAGATCAACCCCAGAACAAGTGTACAGTCTATTTGTGCAGACAGATCAGTAAGAGCCAAAGCCAAAAAGGCAGAGACGCCAGTACTGGAGACTATGCTAAAGTATTATACCCACAGAAGTTGAAGTCTTTGCCCTCAGTATGTTTCACTTATCACAAGGCTATGGCATCAATTCAGAAGGACAATGAGTACAGATGAAACATAAAATTTACCAACTTAATTACTTATGGGGAAAGGCTTGTGACCACCATTGCCTTCTCCCCTTCCAGATACCAAACACTCTATTTCTGGATGCATCTTTTTTTTTTTTCAGTGACACCAAAGGTTATTTCTTAAATTTATTTCTGCATTTGGATGTCTTGCTGTTATCATTCCATGTTATTAGAGTAAATGAAATGTGTTCCCCTTGGAGGAAGTCTGTTAAGAAGTTCCATAACAAATACCAAATAAACATATACAGACTACCTGGGACTGAATATCATTTCAGCTTAATCTTTCTGTTTCTTGTGATATAGCTTTCTGTTAAAAGGCTGTGATAGTAGGTTTCATTAAGAAAACTACATAAGGAAGCACAAGACTTAGAAAGTGATGACACCTACTTTCTGAAGAAAAAGAGATGATATTTAGACTGTTACATACACATTAGATATTATCGTACTAAAACCTTTGGGCATCTTCTGATATGTAGTCTGATGGACATGAAGGCAGAGGTAAAGAGTTCTGAGCAAGGCTGTCAGCCCATTTTCCTAGTACTAGGAGATCTAGCATGCCAGAGAATTCACTACTGGATATCATTAGCTTAGTTCAAAACTTCATTGTAAGAAATGTGATACAGAAAAAAATGCATTTCAATAGAGATATGATAGAAGAACTTCATGTATATTTTTCACAGAATCACAGAATATGCCAAGCCAGAAGCAACCTACAAGGATCATTGAGTCCAGCTCCTGGCCCTGCATAGGACTATCCTCAAGAGTAATATCATGTGCCTGAGAGCATTTTCTTTCATCTTATCCCTTGATTCTAGGGAGAAGAGACTGACCCTCACCTTGTAGGCAACTGTAGAAAGCAATAAGGTCTCCCCTCAGCCTCCTCTTCTACAGGACACTGCAATTCTATTTCAAGCTTTCAAAAAATGGTTTAAACAAATGTGATCATATAATAAAGCACTCCTGATGTGAAAATATTTATTGAACCACACAGAGTGGTATGAATATGAGATCACTGCATTTCCTGTAACTCATTGCAGTGGCTATTGTATCTTCTATGAAGAGACATTAGGTTTTTAGGAAATCATCTTCCTTAAATATCTTTGTAGTTATCATTTTTATAGTAATGCCTAACTTGCTCAAATAAATGTTAGGCATTTTAAAATGCAAATGTAACATGAAAGATGTGAAACATAAGATAAGGATGTTACAGAAAGCAGCCAAACACAAGATTTTCAATCATTACTGTTGACTGATATCTAAAAATCTTCACTGAAAAACAAAGGTAAAGTTAGTTGTTTCTAGGAAAAAGAAAGAAAGGAAGTGCTGACGGAAGTGCGGAATTGCGGAAGAAAGTGCAGAAGTGTGGAAGGAAGTGTAGAAGTGCGGAAGGAAGTGCGGAAGGAAGTGCGGAAGGAAGGAAGTGCGGAAGGAAGTGCGGAAGTGCGGAAGTGCGGAAGTGCGGAAGTGCGGAAGTGCGGAAGGAAGTGCGGAAGGAAGCGCGGAAGCGCGGAAGCGCGGAAGGAAGGAAGGAAGCGCGGAAGGAAGGAAGCGCGGAAGGAAGGAAGGAAGGAAGGAAGGAAGGAAGGAAGGAAGGAAGGAAGGAAGGAAGGAAGGAAGGAAGGAAGGAAGGAAGGAAGGAAGGAAGGGAAAGAAAGAGAAAAAGAAAGAGAAAGAAAGAAAAAGAAAGAAAGAGAAAGAAGTATGGTGTTAAACAGGAAACAAATTTGAACTTCAATTACTATGTTAGCTGAAGGAATATTTCTTTCTCATTGTGCAATGTAAACTCCAGCATCACATAAAATAATTTTAAAGACAGTGCAAAGTCTCTTCACTTTGACAAACAGCAAATAACTTCAGCTACTGAGGGAAGATTTTTATAATATTCAGCTAATTGTAGATTGCATTTCATGATTCTGAAGTGCATCAGATCAATAAAGAAGGTGAGGGCTGATGAGTTTTTCTTGTTTCATTGTTGGGTTTGTTGTTTGGTTTTTTTTCTGAGAACATAGTTAATTTGAATTTATATTTAAATGTGTAATCCTTGTTTTCAAATAA
This sequence comes from Willisornis vidua nigrigula, assembly GCA_021164005.1. NCBI lineage: Eukaryota > Metazoa > Chordata > Aves > Passeriformes > Thamnophilidae > Willisornis > Willisornis vidua. The sequence continues at coordinate 16,459,660 of JAJPCS010000033.1, forward strand.
AAATAATACTCCTTTATGCATACAATAAGGAAATATAAAATTAATACATACTCAGAATTTACTTTATTCTGTCTGAAAATAAGTATTAGCAGGTACAGCGAGCTACATTGTCAGAACTGACTTTACATTAGCAACTTATGTTCTCTGATAGTATCAAAAAATGCCTCCATCAGGAAAGTGTGTGCTATCTAAAAGGACAAATTCTCCACAGAGAAGCTGTCAAGCAATTGTAAGACTAGGCAAAGGGATGATGCTATCTGCAGCATCTAAAACTCATATTGTTCTGAAAGTTGTGGAAAACTTCTGATCACCACTAACATGTGGCAGGTACCCACAAGCACTGAGTATCAATGATTTCCTTCAATGCTTTCTCAGGTATGGAAAATATATAAAACATTCATGAATTTTCATACATATTTATAAACATGTTATCTACTTCTCACAATAATAAGTTAGACTACAAATGTACAAACTTCATAGACCTTTCCTCTCTTCTTCAATCTTATCCAAACGAAATGATTGAAAACTCTACTGTGAAGCTCATTGGTGTGTGCCAATATGTAAAAAGGATTTTACTGCTTAAATATACCAAGTTTTTTCATTCATTGTAAACTACACATTCTAGTGTCCAACTGTCTACACATGTTCAACATAAAGTCATATAAGAAAAAGAGTAAAGATCAGGGAGAAACAGGGCTATAGGTAGTGCCAACCCCTTCCCTTTGGAAATAGAGTACTTTCTGGATATGTTATAAAATAGTGTAATCACATACTGAACATTAGCAAGTGTTTGAAGGTATCTGCCTATTTCAGATCTATAGAAGAAAGACATTATTTACAGATGCTCTTCATGCACATAAGAACAATGGTTATCATTGTAGTCCATTTCTGTGAGTGGGTATAATTTTAAGCAGATGCTATTTAGTGCTGAAACAGCTATTAAAGGCAACCATGCATGTAAGTGTTTCTGTGGATCGATTAAGAAAAACTGCTCAGTCTATGATGACTCAATGACCTTTACTGTGAACTTTTTTCTTTTTGCTTGTCAAACTAATGTTTTGGTGACTTTCTTGACTATGTTGAAAAATCCTAGAATTCACGAATCAACTGAACTTGGTATCTGGGATCTCATCTCTACTGCTACTGTTTTACTGGTGCCTAGACATAGTACTGCTTACAGAAAACAAACAAACACACAAACAGACAAAACAACCAAAAAGCCAAACAGAAAACAAAATATAATAAAATAAAACAAAACACCCATAACAAAACCAGAGGCTGCATTTTCGTCTCAGTAGACTGTGATTTATATATGGAAATCAAACATAAAGTCTCAGTACAAAAATTTTTTGGCTGAATAAAGAGTCACTAATCATAGATTTTCAAAAATTACTGATACTACTTATCAGCATTTTATTTATAATGACATAACTTTAGAGCAGAGCTGTAACAGTAGCAGGACAGTATTAGAGTTTTCGGGTTTGTATATGCAACTGGAGAGAATATATCAATGAAAATTAAAAAGGGCCTTTAAAGGTTCCAGAACACGTATAGGACCACATTCCTGAGTTTGGAATAGACTCTTAAGATCACTGAATCCAACTATTAACCCAGCACTGCCTGACCCACCACTAAACCATTTCCCTAATCATCACATCTACTTTTAAGTGTCTTCAGGGATGGGCACTCAATCACTTCCCTGGACAGCCTGTGTCAAAGCTTGACACCCCTTTTCATATAAAAATTTTTACAAATATCAAATCTAAACCTTTCCTTATGCAACATGAAGCAATTTCCGCTCATTTTATCACATGTTACCTGAGAGAAGAGACAAAGTTCCCCCTCACTACAACCTCCTGTTAGGTAGTTGAAGAGAAAAGAAGGTCAGCCTCCTTTTCTCCAAGCTAAATAACCCCAATTCTTCAGCTGGTCCCTACAGGACTTGTGATCCAGATGCTTTACAAGTCTCAGTAAAGGAGGTCTTTTTCGTTGCATACACACAGTTCCCCCCCCCCCCCCCCCCCAAAAAAAAAAAAAAAAGATGGCATTTGAGAAATAAAGAGTAAAGTCCTATTGTTTCCTCACTCCTAGTTATAAGACACTAGAATTGTTATCCTAGGTTACTGGTGAATCAGTTCTTAATGAACACAAGAAAACATAATGTATAACATAACATTAAAAAGTGTAATAAAAAGACTTACTGTAAAATACACCTTGTAGTAAAAAGCTCTGGGCAGAAAGTGAATAAAGTTTTCTTGAATTTAAGAAAATCTTATAGAAGAGATGTCACAGGTAAAATAATTTAGGTAGTAATGGGAAAGCTATTTGAGATCTTTATCTTTCTTCTGCTCTGATGTCTGTCCTTTTTTGGTGAGAACAGTATTATAATGGGACTACTACCCGGCTTTTAAAATAAAATTAACATATAAAATAAAAGAAATTAAAAACCAGGATGAGGGGGAAAAATCATTTCAAATATATGTTTACACCTTTTGTGTCATCCAAGACTGTTAGTATGTGTTAATTCACAATTAGTTCCATCAATGTGTCTGTGTAAAACACAGTGTGAAAAGTATGCTACCATACAATATCATTCAACTGGGACCTTTGTCTTTTATTTTGAGACTAAATTTAGGTATATTAAGTAAGATTTAGCTCTATATTTTCTTTTTTCACATCTTTATTTTCATGCTAATGCAAGTAATAGTACATATTTTCTTGATACTACATTTATAATTTCCATTGAAAGACTCACTACTTAACCTAGTATGCTGACTTTAGCTGGGATAGAGTTAATTTTCTTCACAGTGGCTGGTATGGGTCTGTGTCTTGGATTTGTGATAAACACAGCATTGATAACACAGAGATGTTTTTGTTCTTGCTGAGCAGGGCTTACACAGAGCCAAGGTCTTTGCTTTTCATGCTGCCATGCTGGCAAGAAATATGCAAGTGCATGGGAGGATGCAATGACACACAGGAAAGGTGATCAAAAGTGACCACAGACTTATTCCAAATGACATCATGCTCAGTATAAAAAGTGGGGGAAAGAAGGAGAAAGGCAGGGAGGATATTTGGAGCAATGATGTTTGTCTTCTCAAGTAAGTGTTACATGTGATGGGGACCTGTTTGCCTGGGCATGGCTGAACACTTCCTTGCCCATGGAAAGCAGAGTTAATTCCTTGTTTTGCTGTGCTTGTATGTGAAGTTTTTGTTTTCCCTATTAAACTGTCTTTATAGCAACACATGAGTTTTCTACCTTTTACCCTTCTGATTCTCTCCCCAGTCCCACTGATGGGCCAGTGAGTGAGTGGCTGCATGGTATTTGATGACTGGCTGGGATTAAACCTTGGCACCTAGCAAGAAAAGACTGCATTTGGCTTAACTGTCTTACTTTTGAACTCTAGTGTCTGTGTTCTGAAACACTCCAGTAACAGAAACATCTGCAATAACTCCCTTAATCAATTAAGGATCCACAAATTCTTTTCTTTCAGCCCTCCAAAGACTGACTGCTTTTTTAACCCTTCAATTTGACCGGTCTGTTTCAGTACAATTTGACTGCCATTGCTGTGGAAGTCTTCTTGCCCTTTTTGAAATCTAAAAGATGAAAATTCTGAATAGTTATAATTTTTCTCCTTTTATTTTTTTTTCTCCTAGTGTTATGGTGCAGCTTCATGCAGTAGCTATTACAAAGCCCTATGACACCTATGTAGAATAAATGTAATAATCAGGATAAAAGAAATTAACTTCCCTTGAAATAAAGTTTCCTACCATGGCACAGCTAAAACCAATATTTCATAATACTGTTATGACACAGGCAGATGCAATTTTGCATAAATACATGATCACCGCAGTAGCAAAGAAACAGTATTAAATGGATTTAAAAAGAAATAAATTTTGTACTGTAGGACTCTGTGCCTGGCATCTGGTCTTGTTGCAGACTGAAGAACCTCAAAATTTCTCACACTTTACTTTGATGAGATGTATGTACTGCATCTGATTTGAGATCTTGAGAACCAAGGATTCAAGTCGTTCATGAGTCAGGGCAGGAGGGGAAAAGTGAAAAGAATGGAGGTCTTCCACTCGATAAGTCTAGAATGTTTTATATATGTTGCAGTTCTTTTACTGAATTCCTCAGAGATTCTTAGACCACTAGAACTTGTAAATGAACACTAAGAAATAAGTAGCAGTATTTCAGCTTTTATTAACTTCATGTTTCTACTATCTTTCACACCAAAAGATACATATTTTAAAAAGTGTGGATTTATCAATATGGAAAAAAAATGAAAGAAATGTTATGAAACTGCAAACTGGCTGATTGATGTGATAGTTTTCTCTGTAATGGAATGCTTATTTGCAATCTGGCTGTGTGGCAAGTGAGTAGAAGCAGTACCTTGCTCTGAAAAATGACTGATGGAAACCTAAAAGGTCTCTTTGTCACACTTTGTCTGCTACAAATAAGATAGATAAGAGGCTTGTGGCTCAGTCTTTTCCATATGAAGACAGATTCACGTTTCCATTGAACATGTCTACTTTGAAAAAAAAAAACAAAGAAAAAAAGAATTACAGACGCTAGATCTGTTTTTAAAGAACATGGAAGAATTACATAAAAGTAGATGATGCTACTGGCAAAAGCAAGCACGACTTTATTTTCCATCTTTTCTTTTTTTCGTTGTGTTGAGAGTAGCAAAAAAGACTGAAACAGAGTAACTGTATATTATATCAAATTAGGTCTTTAAATTATTCCATAGGTGATAAATCTTGCAATTAAGGTAACAGTCTAACACTTCTAAATTGTCAGTTGACTGAGTTTTTTGGCAGGAGGATTGGTTTTTGTTTGTTTGTTTGTTTTTTAATATGAGGATTGCAAAGAAAAATTTTGTCGTATAGTGCTGAACATGAAAGATAAATGTCATCTGCTTATTTATGGAAAAAAGGTAATTCCCAAAACAAACAAACAAACAAACAAAACCCAATCAAACACACGAATATAAGCTAGACTAAAACCACCCCAACAACATAATTTCCTGATCTTTGTCTTGAATGTTTGGAGTTTTTAATTTCACTCTCTTCAAGGTCAGAGAAACTGGTCATTATTTTCTGTTATGTTATGGAATTTCCAGGCTGTGTATAAGATTCAAAGTCACCAAGTATAGGGAAGATATATATGTATCTTCAATTTTATGATTTCTAAAAATGAAATTTAAAGCATAGATTCCTTTTTAACTTCAGTGAGTACACTGAAGTTCAGCAACTATTGTCTTTTACTGGGAACAAATAGTAAGATCCTATTATTTGAACACTACTCATTTCTTTCCTTTTTTACTTACACAAGGAAACAAAACTGACAATTTCATCCCTCTTTAGATCACTATTAGTTGAATTTTGTTTTTGCTGAATGAAAGAGATTAAATTTCTGTTAAATATGATCAAGATGTGTAGGTCTTCAATCTTAACATTACAGAAATATTTTCATATTTCACATGTTTTTCAGTGTCTTTGAAGAGAGATAAATATATTTTGTTTTTCAATATTTCAAATAAAGAAACAAATGGACTCCTTATATCTGAATTTTTCTATACATATATAGAGAATCAAAAGTGACATCTTCCCATTTGTATATATTTCACTATCTCTGAATTTTTTCTGTGGATAATGGTGAAGCCATACATTTTCTGCTTTCCACACTGTTTTCCACATTTCTGCTTCAAAATGGCCAATGAGTAGAAATCACAAGAACAGGAATGTGGACTAATTTTCATTAAAAGTAGTATAACACTCAGACTCTCCAAAAATCACCCATGAGAGGGATTCTTCAAAGCTACTGAATATTTTTTCTAAGGAAACTGCAATATAGTTATAGGCTCCTTTTAATAAGAACATTAAAAGCTTTCCACCTAGGACTTAATATTTAGGAACTTTTCTAAATGTCTAAATACATTTGATCAGTTGCATGTCCAGGTTAGCTTCATATTTCTGTTTAGATTCAGTGGTGGTTTTTACATATATATCTGCAAAAAAATTGTTTGTGAACAAGTATCAGCTCATGTCTTTTTTATCAAACATTGTATATGATCACATCTGTGTTCAGTGGGTGTAAACAGCACTACCAATGATTTTACAGTCAAGGCAAACATTATGACAAGTAACTGCAAAATAAATCTGCTTAAAGAAGCGTGCATGTTTACCATCATATCACAAGAAACAACCTTCTTTCATTTTGATGTGAACTTTTACCCTTTCTATAACTCTGTAACTCTCCCATGACCTTAAAATGTCATCACAAGAGTGTCCACACTCTGTGTTTAATTTATCACAATGACATCTGGCACAGAGCTTGTTCAAAGCATCATCCCATGTGGCACAAAGGGCTCGATAACAGCATACACTCTTGTGCCTTATTTTCCTCCCTCCTCTTCACCTGTCAGGGAGCAAGAGAAATTTCCTTAGTTACATGAATTGTACATGCTTTCATATGTAATTGTATTTTGTGAGGAGCTCCTTCTGAAATAGACTACTTCTTTTCTTCTTTCTCTCTGGCTAGTAATAGTGGTTCGCACACAACAGGAAATATGAGGCGAAAAGTAAGTAGGCAGTTTATGAGAAGAAAGGATATTACCATTTCATCCATGTCTTTGTAGGAATAGATTGGTTTGGAAAAAGCACAGACTACAACTCTGGCCTATATTATATTTTGTATCCTTATTCTAGGAAGGATTTCTTCACTCAAGACCACTCAAGAACACCTGACAATGGGTCAATATGTTAAGGCCTAACAATGATATCACTTACACGTGTATGTTATTGCGGGGGAAGGGAAGGCGGGAGGGGTAGAAGGGAAACAGTGTAAACACCCAAACACATCCCCAGGTTTCATATACTCATTTCTGCTACTGTCCTCTTGTGGTACTTCTGGACCTAAAATTTTAACAGGACCTCTTGAACTCACAATTTGAAAAGATTAAACAATACCTATAGACTTCCGAAATTTTGATTTCTTGAAACATTTATTACGAAATCAATAAAATATCAAATATTTTCTTGTTTGAAAACTACAATTCTGTATCTTCTACAACAAGAATTGAATTTAGTAAAACTAAAAAGCCTCTTAAAAGACTCATGATCAGTCATTAATTGAAAATATACTTGCTAAGCTTTATTACAGCTTTCATGATGTGATTTATTTCTAGTAACTAAATTCAGTCTCTGCTGCCTTTTATCCTCTATCAAGTATTTGATTTTCAAAGCTTAAGGTTGTATGCAAAAATAATCACAGCTTTGGGTAGTTAAAAACAGAGTTAGTATTATCTCTTGATTTTCACAAAAACAAAAATTAAAATATGTACCCTAAATATTTGTATCAGAATTCACAGGAATATCTTATGCTTTATGTTGTTTTATGTTATCACTGAAGAAAAACATTATCTTAAATGCAGAATGTTATTTAGCCATGTCTGTTCCTCTACTTGCTGTTACAGACAGTAACAGATGTGCTGCATTCAGCATGAAGCTGTATCATACACTGATATTCCTTATATTTTCAAATTTTAATAAAACAAGTTATATCAACAATTATGAGCATAATTATTTTGATTGCCTTTTTTAATTAAATAATTTGAAATATATTAGCTAACAGTTCATATGAATATCCCTCAAGAAGATTTAATGATAGAAATGTACTAGAACAAAACAAAATATAAAGAAATTATGGTAAGAGAAAGAAATTTGTTTTTTTAATATTGTGGGTTACAGAGGAAGCGCTAGCAGAAAATACAGTGGTTTAATTCCAGCTGCTTTACCTATGTTGGAAAAAAACCCTAAAAATTGCAAATACTTCATGAAGTTTTCCATTCTTTTTATATCAGTCATTATTAAAATCTTCAAAAGTCATGAGTTCAGAACTACAAGAATGCAACAGTCTTTCAGAAGAGTTTCTCCGCAGCATACATGTTTGGACAGTCTTTGAATGTCAGTTAGGGCTTTCTCCTTGTGTTGTTGTTGGGTTTTGTTTTGTTTGGGTTTTTTTACCTATAGTACAAGGCTGTTCTAACTGGAAGAAATAAATGCACTAGAAATGCAGTTTCTTAATGTATAATCAGATTGCAAGGAAAGAAAGAATCTCTTATCCTTTTACATGACAAAAATGTTTTGGCTTTCCTATCCCAGAAGATAGTTTTTCTTAGCTGGGAATGTTATATATGTTACATATCAAATATTAACTTTTTCTTACTGCATATAGCACCAGAAATGTTTTAGAGGCCAGTTTAGCACAAACATCTGCCCAATTTTGACCATTATACCATTTTCTTAAAGGCCACCAGACGGCAAATTTTTCAACAGTGCATATGCTTGTGGCCAGCCAAAATGAGGAAATTTTATGGTAAAAAAAAGTCACAGAGTCTTGTTTTATGTGGAGGTTTGTTTGTCTTACAGTACCTCATTACATCTGTGGCTCTAAATTTTCAGTGTTAGAGGAACATATATCCATGTTAACAAAAGAGCTAGGAAAAGTATAACTCAGTTAACTTATCTGCAGCCTAACTTGGCATCCCACAACTAGAGTTCAATGTGCAATGTTTTGATCATAGAAGGATAGATGATCCATGCGAAAATATTTTTTAAACTTATGACAAAACAGTTTTTAAGCAAAAAACTTAAAATATTTATTGTAATTTCTGCTATTCATTCTTTTCAAAGTTAGCACCAGAAGTGACTATTAAATTAATATCTATCTAGCTTAGCCAAAACAACTTCAGAATGCATTCTTAATATCTCAAAAAACATTACGGAACTTTCTTTTCTCCAAATGTTAGAAAACTTTCCATAGGGAGAATAAGGGACCCTGCAGCACAGAACATGCAGAATATGAAACAACTCCAAGGGCTCTTCAAAAGGGATAAGTGTAGGGGCCATCAGTTGTCATGGAGGAGACCAATAGAAATTTCTGAGAAGTCTTATTTCCTTCTACAGATGGGACAGGCAAGAAAATGGAAATATCTGATGCACAATCCCAACTCCTATCTTGGCCAAAGAAGCTGTTCCTCTCCACAGCCAAATGTGTCTAACAGGATGTGGCAGATGACTATGAAAACAAAGAGGGAAAGAAAGGCACCAGCTGCAAATTTGGACAGGTTTTGAAGATTGGTACTAGGCTACTGATGTAATCTACTGGCAGACCATGAAGCAGAATTCACAATATACTGTAATGCAATTATAGCTCTGGGTTTCCATGCTACCACTTTTACCCCTATTAGATATGTTCCTCCAGTCTGCCTGACATACCCAACTTTTTCCTAATAACTTTATCTTCAGTAGCAAGCAGGAAGAAAACTTATAATATTGACTTTGGTGGATTACCCTTAAAGTCAAATCTGCATCACTTTGTCATCCCATTGAATCACTGACTACCCTGTTCAAGACAGCTAAATTTATCTGATCACCTAAACCACTATTTTTTCTGATTAGGAACATAGCGAAGATCTTTTCTGACCTCCCTTTGTCACTAAACTACCTGAGAGTAACTTTCAGGAAAGACTGAAAATAATCCAGGTGATCTCCCTCCAACTAACTCAAGCATACAGATGAGAACATCTTCACATGTTGATGTGAGCAGCCATAAAGATGGCTCATTAAAAGGGAAAAATTATCAAATAGAAGAAATTGTCTGCTGAAAAATACACAGAGAGACCTGCCAGACTGAACCTGAAAGCCTGAGGTCTAGACCAGTGTACCAGAAACTGAAAATTGTAGCTGTCCTCTTTGAACTTTAGGCAGGGTACCTAGAAACCAGAAACATCCTGAGATACCACCAATAAGCACAAAATCAAGGGGTTGCAATGGCAGCTTGGTGTCTGAGGAGGTGAAAAACAAAATTGTTCTGAAAACACCATCATATATGGGATGCTACCAGATGAAAAACAGAAATCAACTGTATGTATTGATAGCTTGAACTAGAATGCCTTACAGCCTCTTATACCTCTATGTTATAAAAATTACTTTTTTTTTTTCCTAAATGGACTCTCTCTCAATCTCTGATAACGTTCTGGATTGATTTTCAGATGAAATTTCTATAAAATCTTCAACTCTCCCTTCAGACTCTGTTTCACAAAATTTTTTTTGGAGTCTCTGCCCCTTATCATTATGGTTTGTCCTGCCCCCATTTCTGGATTGTTTGGCTTCTTCTGAAAGGTCTCTAATTTCCTTCATTTACTATTATATAAGTAACAACTATTTGCTATATTACAGTAGAGAAAATGGATTCAGGAACAAGAAGAGGTTCTAACACCTACTATATAAAAGCCTGTGTCCAGGCCTTTGAAATTCTTTGCCTTCCAGAAGAGGCTGGACAGTGTATCTATTGAGAGTGACACTTTTGATTATACTAAATTCTGAACCCTTTCTAGCAATTTTGAGTGTTAGTAATCTTTTTTTGTCTACCAACTTTTAAAAAATTTCAGATTGACTTCAGTCTGTATTTATTTGTACTGCCTATAGCTGCTTGGATCTATTTAGAATTTCAGTTTCCATAACACCATGTACGATGAGATCCCAACTTAATAGCATATTATTAAAAAAAAAAGCCAAAAAAACAACAAACAAAACCCTTTCTTAAAAAGAAAACAAAAACAAAACCACCAAACCAAAAAATCTGTCTCTTACATGAATGCACATACTGATTAATAGTACTTTATTCACCTTTTCCATACCCCATACATTTATGTAAATTTCTATCATAATTCCTTCAGTTATCTGGTTTTAGCTTGAGTGGTTGTTATGGTTTGAGCTAGCTAAATGCCAGCTGCCTAATAGAGAGTCAGGAGGTCCACTCCCAGAGAAGAGGAGTGAGGAAAAAAACCAGAAACGAAGCTTTGAAAATGGTGGGGTTTTTATATTTCTACAGAAAAGAAGAAAACTTAAAGCAGAATATGATATGACACATACTGGAAAGAAAAATAACAACACCTTCACCGAGATTGCCCAGCTAATAACTCAGATTCCAAACCACCCACATCCCCGAAAACCTCCCAAAAACTCTTCCCAAGAGAAATCCTCCCAGCAAGAGAGAATGAAAATTAACAGGAATCCACCTGCCTAGGTAAACAGCAGTGCGGACGGTGGCACGGGCCTAATCTCAGGAGTCAGGGCAGCAAGAACCCTCCTGGTCAGGAGCAGGGACCGAAAAGAGACAGAAACTCCTCCTCCCTCTGTTATTATACCCCTTGACACTTCTTGATGATGTCAGATTATATGAAATACCTCTTTGGCTGCTTAAGTCAGGTGATGCCTGTTCCCTCCAATCTGTGTAACATCCTTTGAGGCCTCCTAAAAACTGAGGTCTAAATGGGACCTACACTGACTAAAGCCAAAACTACCACAATGGTGTAATGTATTTATTTTCTTGTTAGTTCCTATAGCATGTCTTTGATCATTTTCTCTCTGTTTTTATACAAAGCACAGAGAAGAAACAGAATCACATGCAGTACATTAATGACCAGATATACCACCAGGTATTTAAACTGCATAACTGTATTTTCATTCTATCTGCATTTGCTTTAAAATAAAGGACAATGTTTGATTTGCCTTCTATTCTCTGTGTTGCTATAGCTATTTGTTTTCTTAGTAATCATAAACTCAATACATAATTCAACGAGGTGCTAAGTACTGTGGCCTGGTCTGGCAAAATAACTTTAAAATATGTTTGAATGTTTAATTGGATTAAAATCTGTTTCCACACAATTGAACGCATGATGCATTAATTCTAGGCACTCTTTATTTATGCACAAATTACCAAACTATAAACAATCTCAACATTCTCAATGTGGAGTTGTTGAGGATGTTTGTACTTTTCCCAGCATCTTTGCAAAAGCCTACTAAAAGCTCCATCAGAACTAACTTGGTGTCATTCACACAGGTCTTTTCAATTACATATCTAATAGCTATTGGATTGACAAAAATACCCCTTGGGGACCTTTGATTCTGTGAGACATTAAACACCCTTTCTTTAACATATGTTGGGGTTTGGATGGGTGTGTATGTAACAGGAAGCCTACTCACCTACCAAACTTCTCAAATGCATTCTATTCTGAGTCACTCTGATTTTTGTTCCCTAAGACAAAGTATTCTACATGAAAAATGCAGGTTTTAAAACAGAACAAGGAATTTTCAGAAATCTGGCAATATGATGGAATCCTATGATTTTACTCAAAATGCCACCACATTCTCCTGAAATCTATTAATAATTATCATCTAAAAGGCTTAAGACATTCATCAACTACCAGTAAAAGCATTAAAAAAAAATCATGCACATGCAGTTGCAGATTCACATAATTTAATCTGAATGACACCAACTCACAGTTATCTTTTTACTGAAACTACATTCACTTGGAACAATAATAAAAATTAGGAATTAATATCAGTCTTAGCCAGGTTTAATTTTGGTTCTCTAAAGGATAGAAGTACAAAAGTGTTTTATTCTTTATTTTTCTATGTATCTAGTGACTTTTCTATGACTGTCTGTGATAGTTTTGAACCAGGCCTTCCCTAGTAACCAGGTGTAACCAGGGAAAGGCCCATTTCCCCAGTATTCCCCACTTGTTTGGTTTTTTTTTTCTTTCCATGTGACAAGGGAGTATAACAGAGAGAGAGATAGGAAGTTGTGGTTCTTTTTCTTCCAGCGAGGGCTGGTGCAGGGAGTTCATTGTTTCAGTCACTTGTCAGAGCCACGAAGGAGATCAGAGAGAGAGAATGTGAGAGGGTGAGAGAGCGTGAGAGGAGCTGGCCTCTTGAGGGTTGTTAGTAGGATTGTGTTGTACTGGGTTGTTTGGGGGGTGGGTTGGTGTGTCTGATCGTAACTATTTGTTCTGTTTTGTCCCTTTGTTGTCCCTGTTTCTCCCTTCCCTTTCCCTTCCCTTCCCTTCCCCTTTTTCTTTTCCCCTGGGAGTTTTCCTATTGTGGGTGCAGATTGTATATATATAATTGTAAACGCTTGGAAATATACATATATACCCTGATTTAATTCAGTTTCTTTCAAGTTTTTTTCACCTCTTCTGTTCCCCTCACTCGCTCCCCCCTTTGAGGAGCTGAGGGAGAAGCAGAGGCAGCTTGGGGCTCGGAAGCCAAATCAACACCTAGACACTGTCATATATTCTGAAAAAGAGTAATTTTCTGTCCTGTGAAATCCTTATGCAGTTCATCTCAGTGGAGAAAAACTAAACCTACGGGCCAAACACTATGATAAAATTTTTTGGAGAAAAAAAGGAAACATAAAAAACAATGCTTGCATTTTAAACTATTGAAATAACTCATTTTATTTTGAGTATTCTGTGTCATAATTTCAAGTGGTGTGATTAAAGTAAAAGTTCTACACAGTCCTTCCATTCATAATCGAACTTTTATTCCTATATCTACAAAGGTGATCATATATTGGCTCTGTTTGAATCTATGTTTTGCCTCTCCAATAACTTAGATAAAAGAAATGTGTCCTCTGTAAAAGAGATTGCTCTATCTAAACTTATCTTTCATGTCCCACTTTCTTGGTGTCTTAGGAGGTCTTTGAAAAGCTGCTTCAACTTTCAGGTCTGCTTGTCTTCACAGGGTTTCCTGTTTATATTGTAGTTGTACTTATGCACAGGGATCCATTTTTAAAAATAGCACAGATACAGTGGACTGACTACAAAAAGTGTGTGGATAACTACGTATTTTGTATAAGGACTTTAAAAATATCCTGATACCTAAGTTCCATTGGTTTCATATGGTGATAGAGATGAATAAATCATCAGAACTTTTGTGTCATAATGGCGAGGAAGCCTAAAATGTAGACAAGTAAAAAATGCACAAGTGTAAGTGAATAGAAAAACATTTTAGAATTACTACTTCCTTTTCTCTCTCACTTCTGTTCCCTCTAAATTGATTTCTTTATTCCATTTGTTAATGTAGGTAATGCAATGCAGCGTGTCATTTAACACACTACACCATATTGATTAGCAGAATCCAATGGAAGGAAGAGGTGCAAAATTCAAATTCAGATTCTAGAAGTAGAATCCAATGCAAGGAACACAGCTAGACTGTAGAAAAATTGCATATGAATTCGGACACTAAATTCATGTAATTTTAAAATTAAAATGAAATCTGAACATAAATATGGAGTAATTAAATCAATGGAATCAGTTAAAACACCCACTAACTGCCTTAACAGGGAGAATCACAACTGCAAAGTTGAGCATAGAATGATTTCTTTATAAATTGCAATTCACAAATGTTTTTCAATGGTTTGCATACTACACTTAACTTTTAAAAACCATTTTTTTCTGATCTGCCTTTAGAAAAAAGACAACAGCATATACAATTTGTTACATATAAATACATAAATCAGTTTATTCTGTATATTAAATCTATACCATTTAGTACCTGTGTTTCATCCCAGTTAAGTCTTTTCATTTTTCCTACTTGGTATGAAGTGAAATCTTTCTGGCAACACACTGTGTTTGCCTCTATAATAAAAGATTTAACTGTTGTAAAACAGAAAGAAAATAAACACTAAGTCAACAATATGGTCCAAAATCTGAGAAGGATGAAAGCAAAAAATTTCAATCTAACAGTGTCATCTCCCAGCAGAACGCATGAGAAAGCAGTACAAATATGGAGAAGGATTAATTCAGTCTGTACCCTGCAGAGGTATTCTGGCTTCATCCAATTAATTATAATTCAATATTACATACGCAATAAGATTTTCCAATCTCTTAATATTGTTTTTGCTTTCTTTAAATATATTGAAACTTTGAAGATATTTAATTCCCAAATTACGAGAAAAATATCAGCATTGAATTCTGTTTAATTTTTTTGCATGTGTGTGCTTTCAGAAACTAAGACTTTTCTCTCTGCAATTGCAGAAACTTTACCCATGGAGACAAGAATTTTTTCTGCTCTCCAAGCTACAGAATGGAAAAAGGAGAAAGCAGTGTCAGAGAGAAACAGCTATCTACTGACCATATTTTGGTCTCTGTCTATACGTCTTATTTTTAACTTTGGTGTTCCCTCACCACCAAAGACAGTCATTTTAAGACATCTAGTGTTCTGAACTTCAAAACCTCAGGACATATTATTTATCTGAGTGCCTATTCAGTGAAGTGTTTGATTATAAACATCCAGATTAGATTATAGAATCAATAAAACTAAAAAGTTCTATCCACTATATCATCTTTTTCACAATTATCATTTCAGGAAGGGCTGGACAGGACAGATTCGTCAAAAATACAATATATTTAGTAGATATTTATTAAAGAATATTCTTTCACAAGTTAAAGCAGTGAAATTAAAATGCATATACATATGAAAACTGCCAGCTTAAAATCAGTAGTCTGGATTTCTATGCAATTTTGTTCCCTTAAAAAGTGATTCAATATAGATTTATTCCATGTGTTCTTTACAGTTACATTTTGAAATCTTAAAGTTACAGTTTAAAACAATCAGTTCTTGCAAAACTAACTACTTTTAAGGCATAATTTCCTTGGGTTTTTTCCTGAATATCTCAAAACCTTTTTTTTTCTTGGAACTGAATTCTGTATCTCTTTCTTACAGTACATAAAAATCATATGAGGATTTAATATTAGTATTAGCATTATAAGATACTTTCAAAGCGTGCCAATTACTTTACCATTTCCCCCCCCTCATTCTTACAATAACATTTTTACCTGTATTATCTACCTCATATTTAAAACAAAAATGGAAATGTTATCTATGAAACTCTTCTTCAAATTATCTGGATACCAGATTGCCTATTGAAATTTTGTTTTGCGTATAAGTCAGTTTTCAAAATCCAGCTACCTTCTTATTTATGCACTAAATAGGATCTGTTCTAGGAACAGTCTTGTCATGGATAAAACTGGAAATACAAAGTGGGTGTTAATATTGACTAATTATATTATAAGAGAAAAGACTAATAGCAAATCAATTTAGTGTAGAAATTATGGCAAATGGACTGTTCACCTGATGTCAAGATACATCAACTTATAAGAAACATAAGATTTCAGAAGATGCTTTATAGATTCCCTAACTGGTGGCCATTCAAATCAATAAGATATCAACCCAGTGGTCAGTATTACCTTTAGCTCCAGGCTGGCTGAAGTCAAAATAAAGCACAAATGCCTTGAAAAGGTAAATAAATACAGTACAGAATTATCTCCTCCATTTAACTGATTTAGAAACTCTGACAAAGAGACAGAAAATAACTTTCCTTTGTCAATTGGCAGACCATTTTCCATAACAAGAGTTAAAAGTCATCTCAGGGAAATTTCTGTCTTGTACATTACATCGTCACATAATACTGCACCATCAAAGAAGAAAGGCCTATTCCCAAAGCATTTGTTGTAGCTAGCATTCTGGGAACAATAATTTTCCTCTTTAGCTATCTTTTAGAAATAAACATCCAACCCAAATGCAAAGTTCAGCTTCTGCTTCTACAGATGTTAGTAGTCTTTGAGTGCTGATGCACACACTTTGCTCATTATAAATTAAACAAGGGAGGCAGTTTTCTACCTGAAGAAGCATGTCTGTCAAATGTGTGGTTAGTACGGTGTTTTTCATAAAATTCTGCTATGGATGGCTAACATCCTGATTAATGAATTTTAAGAACAAGTTAGCAATTTTGAAGGATAAGTACTCTTTCCAATTTAGCAATCAAAAAATTGTAGATTTTTCCTCCTCCAAATATATGCAAATTTATTTAGAGTTGGTTTATAAATATATTAATAAATGAAAACTGCTACAGAAGGTAGTCTAGCATCAAATTAAATATATTTCATGATCCACTCTCTCAAAATGTATTGTCATTTATATACATAATGCATGCAAATATGATAGCACATAAATGACAATCTGAAAGTCCCATGCAAAACTGAAAGTCTGTTTCTTTGATGAGTTAAAATAATCTTGAACTATTTATAAAAAAATATTGTCTGATAATTTTATGATATTATGCAATTGTTCTATCAGTTATATTTTTTCTTTAAAAAAACAAACCAAAACAAAAAGTGTTTGACTATCTATATGAAATTATCAGCAAAGAATATTTTAGTGCAACTTGGAGGATCAGTAACAGAATACAAGTTTGGAAGCAATTCTTCCTAGGACAGTAGGATGTAATCCATGTTTGAGGGTTTTGGTTGGTTGGTAGGTTTTGGTTGCTTTTGGTTTTGTTTTGTCTTTTTGTTTGTTTGTATGGTTGCATTTTGATTTTGTTTTTCGGTTTTTTTGCTACTGGTCTTAAATTACAAAGATTCCACAGCCTGCCCAATGTATATTTATAACTAAAATTATATTTATTTTCCAATATAAATCTCACATATAATCTTATTACTTCTTCTAGCCACCATGGACAGGAAAATCAGATTATTCTTTTTGGAGCAGGCTACCAGTTTTTGGAGAGTGTTATCAGTTCTTAAACAGCCCTTTTTCTAAGATAACATAACTCCAAGTGTTTCATTCTTTTCACAGAATCATAGAATATGCTGAGTTGGAAGGGACCCACAAGGATCATTAAGTTCAAACCTTAGCTCTGCACAGGACCAAGAGTCACACCATGTGCCTGACAGTCCTTCTTCAACTCCTGTCAGGACTGGTGCTGTGAACACTTCCCCCAGGGAGCCTGTTCCCTATCGCTCTCTGGGTGAAGAACCTTTTTCTAACATCCAACCTAACCCTCCTCTGAAACAACTTCAGGCCATTCCTTCAGGTCCTGTCACTGGTCACCACAGAGAAGAAGTCAGTGCCTGCCCTTCCTCTTCCTCTCCTAAGAAAGTTGTAGACTGCTATGAGGTCTCCCCTCATTCTCTTCTTCAGGCTGAGCAGACCAAGTGCCCTCAGTCATTCCTCATACAGCTTCCCCTCAAGGCCCTCCACCATCTTCATTTCCCTCCTTTGAACACTGTCTAAGAGCTTAATATCTTTCTTATATTGTGGTGCCCGAAATGGCACACAATATCCAAGGTGAGGCTGCCCCAGTGCAGAGCAGAGTGGGACAATCCCCTCCCTCGACCGGCTGGTGATGCTGTGCCTGCTATCCCCCAGGACATGATTGGCCCTCTTGGCTGCCAGGGCACTGCTGACTCATTTTCAACTTGCCATCGATCAGGACCCACAGGTCCCTTTCCATGGCACTGCTTTCCAGCATCTCATTCCCCAGTCTGTCTGTAGGTCTGGGGTTGCCCCTTCCCATGTTCTGAATCTGGCACTTTCCCTCATTGCACTTCATATGGTTGGTGATTGCCCAGTCCTCTAATTTTTCAAGATCTCTCTGCAGGGCCTCCCTGCCTTCCAGGGAGTCAAAAGCTCCTTCCAGTTCAGTGTCATCTGCAAATTTGCTCAGTATCCCTTCCAGTCCTGTGTCCAAATCATTTATGAAGATGGTGAAGAGCACAGGGCTCAAGATGGAGCCCTGTGGAACCCCATTAGAGACAGAT
Source organism: Willisornis vidua nigrigula (assembly GCA_021164005.1). Classification (NCBI taxonomy): domain Eukaryota; kingdom Metazoa; phylum Chordata; class Aves; order Passeriformes; family Thamnophilidae; genus Willisornis; species Willisornis vidua. The sequence goes on from JAJPCS010000033.1 coordinate 16,478,112, forward strand.
CTCCAGTCTGATGTTATACTTTTCACTGTTTCCCTCTGTGTTCTGCCCATGAGTCAATTGCTTACCTACTGCATGATGTGTTTATCCAGCTGTGTGCTGGACATATTGTCCAAAAGGATTCTGTGAGAGACAGTATTTCAGCTTTACTGAAATCCAGAAAGTTTACATCAACTGGCTTCCTTTGATCAACTAGGGTTACTTAGTTAAAATCAGGTTTTAAAAGGAAATCAGGTTTGATAAGCAGGACTTTGCTTTCATGAAGCCATGCTGGCTGTGACCAATGACTGTTTTTGTGCAGGTGTTTTTCAATACCTCCCAGAATAATCCATCTCATAACTTTACCAGCCACTGAAGTCTGACTGATAGGCCTGTAGTTTCCAGGGTTGTCCTCGCAGTTTTTGAAATGTGGGACAACATTCCCCAGCTTCCAGTCAGCTGGGACCTCTCCAGATTCCCAAGACCTCTCAAAAATCATCAAGAGAGGTTTTGTGTTGGCATCAGTCAGGTCTTTGAGGATTCTCAAACGAATCTCTTCAGACCCCATAGATTTGTAGGGATCCAGCTGAAGCAGCAGATCCTTACACACTTTCAGGGTCGACTGAGAGTTGATCAATCTTGCAGTCATGGTCATTCAGCTCAGGGCACTGAGACCCCCTTGGTCTGTTATCCGTGTTGAAGACAGAGGCAAAGATATCATTAAACATCCCTGCCTTGCCTCTGTACCAGTTTGTGAGGTGACCATTCTATTTCAGTTATGGGCCGATGATATTTCTGTACTGCTTACAGCAATTAATATATTTGAAAAAAAGCTTTTTATTTTCCCCCATATTTCTGGCCAGTTTCAATTCCATTTGAGCTTTGACTGCACGAATTTTCTCCCTACTGTGGCAAGCAGCATCTCTGAATTCTTTCTGTGGCACTTGACGTTGTTTCCACTGGGCATACACCTTCCTCTTTTGCCTAATTTCCAAGAGAAGATTCCCATTTCTGCCAAGTTGACCTTCTGCCTCACCTGCTTGACCTCTGACATTTGGCAATTCCTTTCCTTGTGACTTTAGGAGGTGATGTTTAAAAAAGTTACCAGCACTTAGGGACCCCAGCAAAAAAACATTTTCCCAAGGACCTAGCTTATTAATTCCCTGAGCAGCCAGAAGTCTGCTCTCTTCATGTCCAGAGTTGAGTTTTTGCTGGCACTTTCCCCCCTGTCAACAGAGATTTTAAACTCGTCAAAGTCGTGGTCACTCACAATCTGCTTTGTTGACAAGCAGCAGATCAAGGAGGGCATCTTTCTTAGTTGTCTCCCTTAGGACCTGTTGCATGCAGTTGTCATCCAGCATTTTCAGGAATTTTCTGGCCTGGGTTCTACAAGCTGTGTGATGCTCTCAGTTAATTTCTGACAAGTTAAAGTCCCCTGCAAGAACAAAGGCAGTTGACTTGGAAGTGGCCCGTAGCTCCTCAAAGAATAATTTGTTGGCATCACCATCCTGGTTGACAGGTCTATAGTAGACTCCTACGATGACATTCGGATTATTTGTTTGACCCTTGATTCTTACCCAGGGGCTCTCAACTGTGCCATTGTCAGCTGTAAACTCCATACATTCTAATGCTTCTATTACACACAGTGTCATCCCTCCACCTGTTCTGCCCTGCAAATTCCTCCTGTAGAGCCTGTAACTGTCCAAAAGGGCACTCCAGTCACAGTTCTCATCCCACCAGATTTCACTTGAACCAATGATGTCAGATCTCTGGGACTGGGCCAAAGCTTCAAGATCCTCTTGTTTGCTACTCGCACTGCATATATTAGTGTAGAAACATTTCAGGTGTGGTACATTGTAGCCAAAACCTCACGAATCAGATTGAGGGCTCCCATTAATGCTTGTTTCTTCAAGTTTTGGTTTACCATCCTATCACTCATCACTGGTGAACGTGGTTTTGTCCCTTTCCCCATTGCAAACTAGTTTAAAGCTCTGTCAATGAGCCCCACTACTGCCTGCTTTAGAGCAGTTTCCCCTCTGAGACAGGTGCTTCATGTCAGGTGTCAGTAGACCAGGTGTTGAGTAGATCATCCCAAGTTAAAAAAATACAAAATTTTTCCGATTACATCAACCTCGGAGCCACTCGGAGCCACCTGAGGGGTCAGCCTATTTTTATCAATATTATTCCTTTTTACTGGAAAGATCAAGGAAATCACTACCTGTGCTCCTGACCCTTCAACTAATCATCCCAGGGTCATGAAGTCTTTTGGAAAACCCTTGGATGTCTCTTTGCTATTTCATTGCTGTGAGTTTGAATAACCAATAGGGGATAGTAATCAGAGAGCCTTACTAGACTGGAGAGTTTTCCAGTAATGTCCTTTATCTGAATATCCAGAAGACAGCAGACTTCCCTGTGAGTTGGGTCAGATCCGCAAATACGACCTTCCATCCCCCTTAGAAGGGAGTCTTGTATTGCAACTATTCTTCTTTTCCTCCTGATAGAGGAGGTCTTAAAGCATGGTACAGGTGGTGTTATTTTAGGAGGCCCCTCTACCCCAGAAGGACTTTTGCTCACCGCATCAGTTGTCTGGCCTTCTAGTTTCACAGCCTCCTACCTATTGTAGAAGATGCCAGTCCCACCTGTCAAATTCTGAGAAGGAACATTCCTTTTCATATGTGCAGTGACCAGCTACTAGCCTTTATCTTCAACAGACCTTTGAATAACAGTCCTCTGGCTAATTATCCTGTAGGGTTTTGATTTCACCTGCTTCTCCACTACAATGAAGGTTCAAGACTCCTGAGAACCTTCAGACTATGATCGGTCTCTCTCTTGCTCATTTGCTGGAATACTATGAAGCCTGGTCACTTTCCCATAGTTCCTTCACCTGGTGACACAACTGGTCAAACATGGCACACCTTCTGCAAAATAAGTGTTTGTCTGCCCCAGCCTCATGAAGAGGCATCTGGCATCCCAACCATCTGTGACCTGGAGAGCTGCATCTGTCGTCAGCAGGTCTGTCTGTCTGGAGGCCTTTGACATGGCTGGTTCAGTGACTGCTGCAGCTACATGGGATTGAGCTTTACAGAGACTCAACACCATAACTAAGGAAGCTTAAACTAATTTGCTGATAAGACTGGGGCTGAAAGGTCTCTTTACTCTTCCTTACCAGCTACTGAGTCTGCTGCATCTATAGGCTGCTCCTGGGTGGTCAGAGAGTAGCCCTTCCTGCTCGTCCCGAATGCACAAACTGCTGTTCAAACTGTTATGACACCCTCACTGCTGTGCCAAGACCCCGTTTGGCCACTCCTGTTCATTGTGCACTTAAATGTCCCTTGGTCACTTCTGGCACTGCCCCCTCCTCTCCCAATTCGTTGCCAAGGATATTTATCAATTAAGTTTTCCAAAGTTTTCTGGAGTTATAATAATCTTCATCTTGTGCTCCTCTAGGCTTTTCACACATCTCTCCTTTTTCCCAAAGGTCAATTTCCAGAGCTTATGTCAGTACTTCATCTATCAACAGGTATTCCTTACTATGTATTTCTAAAGCTTTTAATTTCTAAATGTGATTTTTAAATTTTATTTATGCTAAAGCACAATATTACGTAGACTAAATTCAACATTTCTGTTTTTCAGCTGAACTGGCAAAAGGGCAACTACCCAACAGAGAGTCAGAGCCTCTGGCCCCCAAGGGAAAGGGAGGGAGGAGGGAAAAAAACATGGAAAACTAAAACTTAAAAAGGCAAGCCTTTTATATTTACACAGCAAAAGGAAAATTAAAAGATAAAACTACAATATAATGCATATATAAAAAGGTAAATAGAAACAATAACTCCACACCGAGTTACCCACACAATAATACAGATTCCACCACTCGAGCCCATAAAACACTCCAAAATACACCTCCCTTGAGACACCCAGCAAGAGAGGAGAAAAACTAACAATAGTATGTTTACTTTCCTGAACCAAAACAGCAGCGAAAGTAGCGATGAGCGACAGTGAGGCCTGGCTACCCAGAACAACACACACATCCTTCCCAGTCAAGTATCCATGAAGAAAAGAGACAAGCACCCCCTCCTCCACTGTATTTATACTGAGATGGCATCAGAATATGGTATGGAATACCATTGGTCAGTAGAAGTCAGTGTCAGCTGACCTGACCCAGCTCAAGTCAGCTGATAATCCAAGACCTGCTCTAAAAATCAAAGCCTAAATTTAGGCCTACTCTAAATCCAAGACACTTTGCTACAGTATTCATAAACATGTAAAACATACAAAAACTTTTTTCTCTATTTTTTAGTTAATTATGTAAGATTGTTTGATCTATAGCAACTTCACATGACATACCACTTGATAGTAAGCCACTAATAGCTATTTTTTAAAGTTACTTAAGAACATTTTCATCTTTCTTATGAAACTTTCACTTAAATTACATCATGCTTTCTAATTTAACTTGTATAAACATTATACAAGACAATGGTGAAAGCCTTAGAACAGTATTGATACTGACATATACCTGCTTCTTTCTCTGAAAGTTTTGTTAGTTTGCTTTAGAAGGAAATTCAGTCATTTTTGATATGATATGCTTGGAATACATTTAATTTGGCCATTTTTATTCTACTTGTTTTCTTCCAGATATGCAAATACAGTTTATTTTATTATCTGTCCCAGTGTTTTTCTGAAAACCAAAGTTGTTTCTTGTTTATAATTTTTCTACTACTCCTTTTAAAAACGTGACAATACATTCATAATTTTTCAGTCTTCTGGAACCTGATCTGTTCTTTCCATGTTCTCAAAGATATGCGAAATATTTGAAAAAGCCTATTGTTTTCCGAGTAGTCTCAAACTGTTCCCTATCCATTGTACTCTGAGGTTTTATACACGCTAAGCTAATGTGACAATCCCTGCAGTGGACTTTTAGGAAAACAAAGATATTCAGCGATTCTTCTCTCTCATCTGTGTGTTAATAGCTTTGTGATTCCTTAGAGAATTAATTAATATTCTACTTACTTTTTCTCTTACTACCAATGTATTTACAGTTTATTTGATTGCTCATTAAGTTATTAATATGATTTTAAGCTGGGCTGACCTGATACCTAGTTTTTATTTACCAAATCATACAAATGAAGAGCCTGAAAACTTTGAAAATATTAAACCATTCTAAGAGGAAATCACTATTAAGAGAACATTTCAAGACTGAGGAGAAGATGGTGGATTAAGGGGTTTTCTTCAATTTCAAGGAAGTCTCTGCATCAGGCACTGAAAATAAATCTGGTGAAGAATCATAGTAGAATGAAAATGAAAGCACTTGGAAACAAGTATTTTTAAGAATTTACTGCTCACAGTTGGAGATTAATTTCTCTTTTTCCACTTTTCCAAAACTGAAAATCACCTTGTCTCATCCTTGGGAACAGTCCCTTACCCTATTTTGGACTAGGAACAAAGTCTTTGGGAATGCAGAATAGCAAGGCTGCATATGAAGAACAATAACAATATATACTGTGAGACAACAGATAATTCTTAAGCATAACAAATAATATTGTCTTTTTTTTCCATAAATAGAGAAAATTTACAATTTGAAAATATTGACCAATACAACAAGACACACATTGACAAAACCATTGATTTTCCTGGAAGAGCAGTGGTAGTTGAACTTTCATGCCAGCTACACACTTTATTACAATAATAAAAACTTGTTCACATCTATTTTTTACCTTGCAAAAATGCCAACTAAAATCATAATGGCAGTTAATTTGAATGATATTTGTGAATATTTTTTTCTGGACATGTAAATTAGAAAATTGTTTATTTTCATGGTGAGGAAAGTATGCAGAGTCATAATAATGTTTTTAATAAATAGTTGTGATTGAAAAAAAACCAAAACATTCAAATAGTTTTTTATAATTTTTGTGAAGCTATTATGCTGTGTTTACTGATTACACAGAAAATGAAGCATCAGGTTTCAGTTAAAAAGTTGTGTGTTAAAAACCGATTATTTTTCTAGTATTATATAGAAAAAGTGAGTTAATATATTAAATATTTTTAAAAACATATTTCAATATGTATATTTCATTATTTCCTAGGGTCTTAAATTCTTAACATAATATAATTGCAAATCAAAAATTTTAAATATCCTAGAATGAATCTTGCTTTATGCACCTGCAAACATTTTTTTGTCATGTACCAAGTGAACTTTATTAAACTAGCACACATTGATTATTTCAATACAGAAAAGAAAATTACTTGATGCTTCCTAGGAAGTTTAATAATAGTCTGTGTAAAGAGAGAAATAAGACAAATGACCACTTAAAGACCTGAGGCGTCAGTAGTGTCTCTTCCATTTGGTTGACAAATGTAATAAAGTAACATGCAAATTTATCATAATATATTAAGGTTTCAAATTAGAAACAGGTTGAATAACAGTCTTTAGCACTAGCTCAATATAAACAGCTCAACTTTTCAGTTGAAAAGATAGTACTTTAGAAATATGTAAAGTATAGTAATAGTTCAACATTTACAGAAGGAAATAGAAATGTGAATGGGAAAATAATGTGATTCTGCAATTATATGTTAATTGATGTGTCAATCATTTCTTATCCATACAGAGGCAAGGATTATTTAATGTTTGTAAAGTCAAAACTGCTTGGAATCAATTCAGTCATCATTCAAAAGTGTCAGGTACCACTATCCCTGTAATTTTGTTTAAAATCAATTTTTTATTCCTTCCTCTGTAAGTTAATAATATTTTCAGCATTTTGATATAACGTGAAAAAATTCTATCTGCATTCTTATTATTACAGTAGGCTTTAAAGTATGTCTAAGTGATTTTTTTTATTCCTGAATGCTTTAAAATTCATTTGGAAATGCTGGAATACATTTTTTTTTGTGACACCTCAGTATATCAATGTAAAAAAATATTTCAGTTGGAAAATGTAAAAAACCCCATCCAATTAATATGATACATTTTACTCATGGTCATACCTTTTAATTAAATCACATTGAAAAAGCTTATCTAAACTTACTTAACTTTGAGATACCACAGAATAAGTTCTCTTGATTAAGCGGAAGATCAAAGAAAGAACAAAATTGCACTGGTTAATAAATTACTTTAAAGTTATTTTGATTAGTAATGGTAGCTAATAATCAATTTAATTGTTTTAGAGACAGCACCTCACTGATAATAAAGGTAGGGCATCTTGTTAGCATGTCCTCCATAAGTTGGATCTACAATTGAGATTGATATTTTTCAGCTCTCAACACAGATTTGCAGTATAGAGACTTGTGGGTAAAAGCTAAACTTGAACTTATGCATAAAAAGAAGCTTTCATTTAAAGAAGAAAAGGAAGGCAGAAAAGGAAAACCAAATAAAAACCAAAAGACTTCCAAGTTATAAACAGAGATATGTTATCTGAAAACAGAGCTCCACTATCTTTAACTTGATTATATTCCCAAAATAGTGTCATTATTGACCATTTTCTTTGAAAAATATGTGGTTTATACTGAACTGATGTTCAAATGTAAGCACCATACTCTTCTGTTTCATTCAAGTTTCGAAAGTATTTTAAGACTTATGTAAGAAATTTTTCTCTTTTTTTTTGGAACCACCAATACAGGTAGGAAAGTAAAGTTTCGGTTTAGATCAGAATGGTAGACATAATCCCATTTTATTCTTTTATATCTTGCACAATATGAAGAGGCACTTGCATGATCATTCCAGGCCTAAGGATACCAAGGTTATATTTAGGATTCCGCTTTTTAAAGAGGTGAGGGATATTTAGAATCTCTTTTTATTTCCATGTTGAATGTTGAGCCTAGCTGTATGTCATGGAAATAAATTACTTCTGAAAAGAACAAAGACTTCACAATCAAAATGTATGCACCAGTCACTTCTCACAAACCATTTCTTGATAGCCCTCTAGAAACAGAGCAGCCAAGGCTGCTTCCTTGAGTAATGACACAAGAGAATTCTTTCACCTACCTCTATGAGGATAAGTCAGCATGACCTCTAGTTTAAGGGTGAATGTGAAAGCACTGATTACAGGCATATTGTACCCATTTTGCTTCTTGCTTTAGAATTCATGGGTCCTGACTTAGGTGGCTGATATATGGGGGCATTCATGCCCTCTGTCATGTTTCACAGGTTGAGGCAGTGGGAATGCAAAGAATATGATAGACTTCAGCATATACTTGCTTCAGATTCACTTCTAATATCATGCTTGTTATCTCTTCAGTCTGAGTACCTCAGCTGCTAAATGTTATTCGGACTGAGTCAAGTTATGATAATATTTTTCCTGCATTTATTCCTAAGACTTTTGACTACCCTATCCCCTGTCTGCACCAGAGCAATCAGAAATGTGCCCACATCTGTTTGAAAGCACACTGGTTATATACCTCATTCCAAAGAATCCCTTCAGGGTTTGGAACCTTTCTATATACTTGTTTAGGATTCTTCCATGTGTCATATGAATTTCTGTCTCACTGTGAATCATGCAAAATAAATTTAAAGAAATAGAGTTAATATATATTAAGAGCATACAGTCCTTATGTAAATCAGTGGTACAAGAAATTCTACCATGAATATTAAATTTATTGCTTTGCATTACATCCAAGAAAACCTTCCTGCATAACACAACTTAATATGAGTCAGGGTAGTGGACTCCCTTTGCATGTATTTTGGACTCCTTTTGGTTTTTTTTTGTTTTTGTTTTTGGTTTTTTTTTTGTTTGTTTTGTTTTTGTTTTTGGTTTTTTTTTGTTTTGTTTTGTTTTTTGGTTTTTTGGTTTTATTTGGGGTTTTTTTGGTTTGGTTTGGGTTTTTGGGGGGTTGGTTTGTATTTTTGAGTGTGGGTTTAGTTTATTTTTTTAACAGTATACTAATGTACAGGGTATCTAAAATTGAATATAACAACAAAGACAATAATTGGGAATTTCAACAAGAATGAATGATCTTAAGAATACCTTTTTTAGTATCTAATGAATTACAAGAAAATTTTTCTTGAAAGTTTGCTTTTTTCTGAACTCATAAGCACAGGCTTCAAATGTTGATGAAGGAGAAGAAATTACAATGGAGGAAAAGTTTGATTTGTATTTTGAGTGCATTATTATTTACCTTTCAGGTTCTCATAATGGATGAAAATTGAATGGCAGGCAGTAAATTGCAAATTTCTTAACTTAGGCCACTTTTAATTCCATCATGGGTGGCTCATTACCACAGAATAAATTAATATTCAGTCATGTTGTTACAAATCTTATTCAGTCTTTCAATATCGCACTTCCTATTTGCTTCACTTTGTTTTATAAAATAATGTCAATCCTCTTGAAATATCTACTGAAGTGGAAACTTCCACCTTGGGAAACTACTATGTCTTTCATAAGCCTAATAGGAACTGTAGTATGTAATGCTGATTGACGTGAAAATGATTTACTGGTTTTTTTCAACTGGTTAATTTCCCAGAATCTACTTGGCTTTTGCCTCTTCTACTTCTTTACTGACCACTAAAATATAATTGATCTTCTGCCTCCAAATTCCTGCTGCTTCATGAGCTCTGTTACAATTCAACATAATCTATTTCCCACTGATGTTGAAAAACATAATAAGGTCACAGCAGGAAAGTTTTAGCTTCATTAAAACATTATTATTATAAAAAATAAAATGATCTAAAGTAAATTGGTTCTGTCCTTGTGGTACAGTTTGCATATATCCACATTAATCTGAGCATATAAAGCAGCGATAAATTTGCTAGCCCTATTACATTACAAATGATTCTCCTTATCCTTCATTTCACCATGGGAACTTTTAGAGGCAGATGAAGATGTCAATACTTCATTTTCCAGGTGATATCTACCTTTGTTGCATAAAAAGATATTAAACGTCCCTGAAAGGACACAAAAAAAATGTTAAATAAAAATGTTTAGCTCTGTCTTTAAATTGTTTTGATTTTGCCTGTGCCTAGCTAATGTACTTAACAGAATTATTTAAAAGAAATGAGCAAGCATGGAAATTAATTTTGACGTGATCAGACTTTCATTTATCATCAAAACCTATAAGAAAAGGACTGAATAAAGATTTAAGATAGAGAATCAGTGATTGTTCAATTAATCTAGTTTAACTGATACTAAAATCTGACAGAATGAATTACAAGTTGCAGGCAGGAAGGCTTATCAATTCATTACTACTTTCAAGGTTCTCACTTTTCTTTGCATTCAGCTGCTGGCAAAGGATGGGCTTTTGGAGTTCAATTTTTCAGTTTATTTTTGACTGATTTTAATTGTATTCGATGGCCTGCTTCTGCATCAGGAAAGTTATTGGAATTGCACAGCATTTTGCCATTATAATGATGGTTCCCTTGATGTCTGTTCATTATTAACTGCTTTTCAAAAGTGCTTCTTTCAATTCTCATTTTATAAATATTTAAATAGCTTTAAATTTCTATAACACAAATATCTGGGCACTAGCGATAGGAATTCTATTGCCCATTTAATATATTTTACATAGTAATATGATTTTTAAATAAAGTTATACATTATAATGTTAATTTGGAAAGTGTTGTCCATAAATTATTTTACTTGTAAGTGTCAGCAAAAATTGTACTCATATTTCAAAGCAGCAGTAATCAATGAATTAGTCAGTAGTTTGTGAACTATTGTTTATGTGACTATGTTTTTCACACATCTTAATTATTCAGAGAAACAGAAAAATAAGTAAATAATACAAAACAATGCTTATGATCTCTGCACTACAAGTGGTGTTACTTGGATTAACTTCAATGACTTTTGAAACAGATTTCCATTTTTAAAATGAAAAGTTATCAGGAAAAAGAAGGTAGAGCAAAGAAAAGCAAAGGTTTTTTTCATTACCAGCCCTAAAGTGAAACAAGACATAACTTTCAGTTAAGTCTGCTGAAGAACCACCTAAATTCTTGCAATAGGCAAGACTTAGTGTTTAATGGGTGAGCTACTTGCCCCAACTTCCATGGGTATTGAGCCCTAAAAAACATAATAGTCTTCTAAACATTAAGGAAAATTAACACATCCTTTCTCAATTAATAAGTTCTTTGCTCTACAATGAGTCACACTGGCTTTAGTGAAAAGTCTCAGAGGAGAAATGCATTCAATATGAGTAATATGCGCAAAATGTGGTATAGTAGTATTCAGCAGTAAACAAATTTTGCCTATTGAATACACAAAGAAGGAGAAAAAAGGTAGTGTGCTGTGTGGTTCTAGAAGCTTAAAATTATTGTAGAATGTTTTTCTCTAGAAAACATTTTTGTTATATTGTAAACTGGCGATCTCTTTGGCAAAAATTCTGTCTTCCTATTTACTGCTACTATCTTCCTAACTGCTTTTGCGTTGCATATTTTTCCTGGTTTTATTGTTGTTTTCTTTCAAATGGGCTTCTCTCTGCTGAAATTTATACTGTGTCCAGTTTTAGGGATTATCTGCTCGTGCAAGTTCCTCACTTAGTATTTTTACTCATTTAAAAGAAGGGTTTCTTCATACCTTTATTAAAACTAGACAGTAATCACACTTAAAAGGCAGAAATTCTTGTTAGTTAGACCTATGCTTTACATAATCAAAGTATGTGTGCATGCAGGCCTTCTACAATCATACTTATAGGGCCTTTATGTTTAAGAACCATTAAAAAAGAATTGAAAAAACTCCAGAAAAGGTAAATTTAAAGTGCACCTAATTACTCTACAGACATCCACAAACCAAATGGTCAAAGTTTGGTTGAGACTAACTTAACATGTTCCTTGAAGTAAGTCTACACTGGATGCATTCACGTAGCAAGTGACAATGAAAAGAACAGAAATTCTCCTGAATAAGAGTTGGAAAATGTAGTAATATAGTTACATACTATAAGTGCAGTGAGGAAGTTATGTTTCCTTGAAGGTAACACAGCCAGATATATCCATATTATATTCAATATTGACAGCTGTGGTCAATCTGTTCTTAAACACCTTTGCCCAGTTGAATAATCTACACACACCTCCAATATCGATTACTTTCTACGTAGATAAGACTTCCGAATAACTTCCAAATGAGTCAGTTGTTCTGTGTTTTTCACCTTTTCCTAAATTTTGATATTTTCTGACATATTACAAAAGCAAAAGGTGTGACAGCCTTAATTTATCATAGAATCATAGATTTGATTGGGTTGGAAAAGACCTCCGAGATTATCAAGTCCAACCCTTGGTCAAACTCCAGTCTGTTTACTAGATCATGGCACTCAGCGCCACGTCCAATCTCCATTTAAAAACCTCTAGGGATGGTGAATCCACCTCCTCTCTGGGCAGCCCATTCCAATGCCTGATTACTTTACCTGTAAAAAATTTTTTTCTGATATCCAACTTAAATTTCCCCTGGCAGAGCTTAAGCCCATGCCACCTGGTCCTATTGCTGAGTGCCTGGGAGAAGAGACCAACCCCCACCTGGCTAGAACTTCCCTTCAGGTAGTTCTAGACAGTGATAAGGTCACCTCTAAGCCTCCTCTTCTCCAGGCTAAACAACCCCAGCTCCCTCAGCCTCTCCCCATAAGACTTTGCTCCAGTCCCTTCACCAGCCTTGTTGCTCTTCTCTGGACCTGCTCCAGCACCTCAATATCCTTTCTGAACTGAGGGGCCCAGAACTGAACACAGTACTCAAGGTGTGGCCTCACCAATGCAGAGTACAGGGGAAGGATCACTTCCCTGGTCCTGCTGGTCACGCTATTTTTGATACAGGACAGGATCCCATTGGCCTTCTTGGCTACCTGGGCACACTGTTGGCTCATGTTGAGCTTCCTGTCAATTAGTACCCCAAGGACCCTTTCTGCCTGGCTGCTCTCCAGCCACTCTGTGCCCAGCCTGTAGCGCTGCAGGGGGTTGTTGTGGCCAAAGTGTAGGACCCAGCACTTGGCCTTATTAAACTTCATCCCATTGGAATCAGCCCATCTCTCAAGTCTATCCAGATCCCTCTGCAGAGCCCTTCTGCCTTCCAGCAGGTTGACACTCCCTCCCAACTTGGCGTCATCAGCAAATTTGCTGATGATGGACTCAATCCCCTCATCTAAATCATCAATAAAGATGTTAAACAGGACTGGACCCAACACAGACCCCTGGGGAACACCACTAGTGACCGGCCACCAGCTGGATGCTTCATGTTTTAGTGTTTCATATTTTTAACAATCTTAATATAGCCCCTTCAATTTGTCAGCAGATGGTATCCCATCAGTCATATTCAAATCCTCCAGAAGTGTCATATTACTGCAGGAACTCTGTCCATCGTGATCCAGATGTCCATTACCACAGGAAGAGTGCCAGCATTCTGTCCCCTCTGATTCTCCTATCCTCTGCTGTAGTTTCAGTCTGAAGAGTTGGTTAAAGACAGTGAAGCCAAAATATGTCAATAGAGATGTAATCTGTGCATCTATTATGAAATCATCACTTTTCAGTCTTCTCTTTGCTGAATGTGAAAACCTGTGTTTGGAAGTTGAAGTTAATAACTGCATGTATGTATGACTAGACTTTGCAAATGGAGATTTGGGAAGGGCTCTCCCCACCTGGGTGTGTCCTTTGAGCCTGTGTAGTGGATGTTTTAGGTGAGGCACAGCGTGCGCAGAACTGGCCCCACCGTTTAAGTCCTAAGGTTCATCTGCCATGGCCGAGCAAGCTTGGACAGTGACAGTGAAGTCCTCAGGACTAGAACCTACAGCCCTCAGTATTCCCTGGAGGTCTCCCATCCAAGTAGTAACTGGGGCTGGCCCTGCTTAGCTTCTGAGATCTGATGGGATTGGATGTCAGGGGGGCATTTAGCTGCCTAGAGAACAGCATACCTGGCTAAGAACTGTACTGTGGTCCAGTGCAAATGAAAAGTTCAATTTGTGTGAGATATTTTGGTGATGATACAACAGGTCAGCAATGAGCTGACCTGTCCTACAAGGACTGAGTCTCATGGGAAGACCTGAAACCCGTAAAGTCTGGAATAAGTTTCATATAGACTTCAGAATGGACTTCCAGAGAGAGATGAAACAAAACAGATGCATTACCTGCCCTCACTGCTGAGCTTTTCACAACCTCACTAAATGTGTTGAGATGAGAGGGATCAGGTGCTATATTCACTGCTAATATGCTTTGAAGCAGTAGATTTTTAAACATGTGCTCTTTCCTGTAGTAAGCAGTGATGTGTTTGTGTACATGTAGGCTGCTTGCCAAACTGAACAACACTATTTGAATGCTAATGATTTCCAGAGAACAGTAAGGCATATTTAAACTGCTTTTAAAAAGAATGCACAGCATTAAAGTGTAAAACCTTCTTTTTAAAATGACTCATACAGAAAAGATGAAGGACAATAGGTACAAATTTCTCCTGGGGACAGTCCAATTAGACAGAAGAGATGTTTTTCACAATGAGAACAAACAGACTTTGGAATAATCTTCCCAGGGAAGTGATAGATTCCACAAAATTGGACACCTACAATTCAGAAGGTTAGAGTGCTATTCAATCTTGGTTTTGACATAAAAGTTTGAACCAGATGATCTTTTAAATCCCCTCCTAATCTGGTATTTTGTGATTCTGTGATGAGAATGGAATGGAATTGAAATGAATTGAATATTTGAAGGCACATACAACCATCACCTTGTCCAACTGCTCAGGCACTTTAGGGCTGATCCCAATTTAAAGCATGTTACTAAGGCACTGCTCAAATACCCCTTAAACACTGACAGGCTTGGGATATCAACTACTGTAGCGTTTAACTTACAATATCTGGAATGGAAAAAGTCCTGTCAGAAGTGGACTTGTGAAGAAAATTAAGAAGCTAAACCAAATGCCTTAAAACCTGAGGGTTTTAATGTTGTTTAAATGCACAAAATGGATTCCCTTGTTCTTTTTGTCAAAGTCACTCTTCTCCTTCCCAAAATCCCCTAAGATAACTGTTATCTAACGCCTGAGGAATGTATCTGGTGTTCTGGAAGGAAGTTATGAGAAGTATTATTATTGAATGTTATTTATTCCCTTCTATTTATTAACCCTGTGTTCGTATTTGCAAAGCCAAATTCCCCCTTGGTGACCATTGGTAGCTTGGTGATCCCCCCAAAACCCTTATAAACCCTCACCTTTGAGCAATAAACTCTCTCTCATCCCTTTCCTGTGGTCCCTGTGTGGGTCTTTGTGGGCTCCCTGGGGGCCACATGGTGGAGGACAGCCAGGGGAACACATCCCTCTAGGTAACAGGCTAAGCCCCCAGGACCTAGAGCCTCTCTCAGGTGTTGCAAACTGCCTCTGCAGGAAATCTTTTCCAGAGTTTGACCATTCTATAGGTAAAAAATTGCTTCCTTGTATGCAGTTTGAACCTTTCCTGGCGCCATTTGAACCATCTTCATGCACACTATCACTGGATCCCAGAATGATGAGATCAGCAAATCCCTCTTCAGTTCTCCATTCCAGGAATCTGCACAGAACAACAGCACCCCTCA
This sequence comes from Willisornis vidua nigrigula, assembly GCA_021164005.1. Classification (NCBI taxonomy): domain Eukaryota; kingdom Metazoa; phylum Chordata; class Aves; order Passeriformes; family Thamnophilidae; genus Willisornis; species Willisornis vidua. The sequence goes on from JAJPCS010000033.1 coordinate 16,493,539, forward strand.
GCTTCTTTTGGTCCAGACCGGACAAGCCCAAAGTCCTTAGCTGTTCCTCACAGCATATGCTTTACATCCTTTTCACCAGCTTTGTTGTCCTCTCCAGGATATATTAAAAGACCTTAAAATCCTGCTTAAATTGTGAGACCAAGAACTGCTCTAGTCTACCCGTATCCCTCTGCAAGAGCTCTAGTACCTCAAGAGTCTACATAACCTCTCAGTTTAGTGTCATCAGCAAACTTGCTTTCTTTCATACTGTGTAAGGATCTGGACCAGTAACAGTATTCTACTTATACAATCAATATTTCAGTTACACTAACAATAAATTATTTGTTTTATATAAAAACTCTTACCTTTTCACCCTTAACAATATTTTGTCACCTTAGCATACAGGCAAAAAGACTGCATAGTCACATGTAGCAGCCCTTGGATAGTGGGGTATCCTCTATGCAGATAAATACCTCTAACAGGTTTTTACAGACATGTTCACAAATATTTTCAGTGGTAAATAACCTTACAAACTTTTGCAGCCTTTGCTAGAAATTGAAGCAATACCAAACCATGCCCTTGTCAAACATCACTCTGTTTTCCAGTGACAGAAGCAATAGCATATCTTGAGTAAAAGCTGCATACTTTAAGATAAGCAACATGGACAAAACAATATATTTTGTCCAAGCTTCACCTAGGATATGACTGAACAGTTTTAGCTGAAACTTTAACATTCAAATCAAGGCAAATAGCTTTGCATTAAAACTGTCAGCTTGAATGTTTAAATTTGGTAAGTAAAAAGTTGCTGAAATAAGGGTTTTATAAGACGAAAGGCAGAGTAATCCAGGAAAATCTATATTTAATTACATATAAAACATGTAAGGAAACAATTCTAAAAATAAAATATGATTAATGTTATTTTAGCTGATATGCTATACCTGTTCTATTTTATAAATTATCATACATATCAGTATAGTTAACTAAGAAATTGTAGAGATCTCATTGAAGTACTTCATATAGTAATGTTGAGTAATGTTTATACTATCATTTTATTAAATTGAGAAGACAAATTCAGAATGAAGTGTTCAGTTCTAGATGGAGGAGATCAGGGAAGGGGACTGACATGTCTTCACAAAGTTCTTCTGAGATAAATTTAGCATGAACAGATATAGATCTACCCAAATTACTATCATGCCCCACAACCACCCCCAACCACCTCACACACATTTCACACTCCCCCACATTACCCCAGAATTCAGTCATAAATATTACCTGACTTAACATATACAGAAAATTCCTCAATAATTCTCTTAAGATGTGTGTATCATATGAAATACAAATGCATGTTAGCCTTCTAATGATGCCAGTCTGTACAATATGACGAAAAACACCTGAACTACAATTTCAAGAAGTAATTTTCAAAAGTATTTTGTCCTTTTTAAATACAAAAGTTTGCAAATGAAAATGAATGTGGACTACTTGTTTTCTGTATTACTAACAGCCCTGCACGAAAGACAGCTTCATTTTCATGACCTTAACATAGAATTGGGAAAGTGAAAGTATCTCCCTTGGTTTCCATATATTTCCTATATAACATTGGGGAAATTAGTTGCTCTTTCTGCACTTAAATTTCACATTTGCAAAAAGAGCAGAGTAGTTTCATTCCACAGGACTTATGAAAATGGAAGATCTCAGAGTTCTACATAAATACCTATGTTAGAAGATATTATCATATTCATACGCAATCATTTAGATTTGCCTCATTTATTTAGTAGCTTGTATGTCTGTTGCACACACAGTAGTGTTACTATTATCTATCAGCAAATTCTGTATTTACAAACATGAAAATCTACTTAAAATTGTATTGAAAGAGAAAATGGACCAAAAATCCTAGTTTTGTGACATTTCTAATTCTGTTTTGCAAAGTGTTATTTGCATACCAAGACTGCTTAACTCATGAAACATAGCATGAAGTGATGGAGGTGCTTTGTTCTGGTATGCACTGTGTAGCAATTATAGAAACAAGTGTACCATGTATTAGAAGTCATAAATTAAGGTAAGCTAGACACTTCAATAGGATGAAATGGTAAAGATCCAAGATTTTGCAGAGTTAAAGCCAAGATTTTACAAGTTTGACAAGTCATGTCATTGAACAAAGGAAAGGCACAAGTCTAACAGTGATGAAGATGCTTCAATACCACCCAAGGGATGAAGTCAGGAGACCACTACCCAAATTTCAAGCCAAAAGGAAAGCTCTGCCCATGATTTCACCCAGTCATTAATATGGAAATTAGAAGGTTAAACTATGAACTCAAGACTATAAATGGGTTATTTTACACAAACAATTCAGGCAAGTTTTTGCCCAGTATGAACTGGCTTGCCTCCAACATTGTCAATAAATACCTTTGCTGCTAACAGAATTCAAATTCTCTTTTAGCTGTTCTTCTGTAGTGTTTTTTGCTATCATCTATCTTTGTAGGTGTTCTGGTTTCCAACACTTTTAAGAATATGTTATTTACATAAACATGCTACTATTCAGAAGATATTTTTAAAGGTATGTAAAATGCTGTCAAGACCCAATTTTAATATATTAACAGCCTTAGTTTAAGTATCACAGACAAAATTTTCCCCATGCTTAAGGAAATCAATTCCCTGTTTTATCTATATGTAACTTTAAAACTTTTTATTTATGCAGACAATACTATGTAAAATACAGCTCAAAAACTTATAAAAAAGCTATTGCCCATGCTCATTACCTGCCTATACAAAGGGCTAAAAAACAGAGAGACAAAGTTTTTTCTTGTCCTTATAATTTTAGTCAATCCAGAGAAATGTCATGAGTGCATACATGTTTTCTCTTTCCCTATGTTTAAGATAACTGTCAATTCAATATGTCTCCAGAGTCTGCTATCTTCCCACATATAAATGGAACAATTATAAGAGATTATAAGATTAAGAGACAAATCATAACCAATTATACCTTGTCAAATTTTGTCATCACACAGGACTTCAGGAAAGCTACAAAAATGTTAACCTTCACCTTCAGTATGTATTAAAATCAGGGACAATCAGTTGATAATTAAATAAGCACTCACTGTGGAAAGAATTTAAGACCTCATCCAATAAGGGTACTAAAAGCTTCTGAAAATCTAATTCTGATGTTATTCAGATGCAAAGTGTTAACCTCTCTTAGAGATGAAAACTGAAACCCTGGAGCAAGGGTCAAGATAAGCAGGTTCCATTTCTGGCTTAATAGCAGACTCCAAGTGTCAAATGCTCACTTTGCTGTGACCTGGTTCCCAAATGTAGAATGAATAGGACAATGTTTCTTTCCCTTGCCTTGTGTAAAAGGGAGGGTTCAGAAGTGTGCCAGAAGTGAGACTAAACACCACTGTGAGCTTAACAAAACAGTAGCTTTATTACCAGAAGGGGCCAAGTAAACAGAGAGAGAGAGAGAGAGAGAGAACATAAGCCCTACATGAAAATACCTCCACTCATCCAGGGATTACTTACAAGGTTGTCTTACCAACCCAGAACACTTAGACTCCCCATAGGCAGAGGCAGCATTCTCTAGGCGTTGACTGGCTTACAGGAATAGCAGGCATTCCCACTAGAAGCAACACTGTCCTTCGTGTGAAGCAAGCAGCACAAGAGTACAAGCCATCTGCCCTTTATTCAGTCTGCCAAATGATGTCCACCTGGGCAGGTGTGGCCAGGACCACCCAGCCAGAGACCCCTGGCTCCACCCTCTTGTTATGTAAGTGGTACGTCTTCTGCACATGCGTGTGGGCATTGGAATTTCTCTGTGCACATGTGTTATCATCCAGAGGGTCTTAATCAAATGGATCTGGGGGCTTACTTCATCTCCCTCATCATCACCTTCTCCTTCAAATGTCCTCTAAAGGCTGTTAGCCAATAAAGGAAACCAAATTAATTTTAGTTTATACACAGCTTTGTCTTCAAGGACAAAAACTTCCCCTTATCAGCGCCTGTTCCCTATAACTTGGCAGGAAAAGAGTAAACTTTCCACAGGTGACTGGTCAAAACACAGGCCAAAAATATCTTCTTAATCACAGATACACCTTGTACTCTGTTACTGGGACAAAGATGGCCTAGAAAGAGACCAAGACAAAAGTATTTTAGTGTCAGGGTATTTTAAGATGCTGTAACATGAACAGCAATAATCCTTAATTCTACATCCTTCATTTTTCTGGGTTTTATTTGTTGTCATTCAGATTATGAGTGTTAAACTAAATTGATTAATATACATAGATTTTATTTTTAATCTGAAGTAATCTTTTGCTTTAACTCTAACACTTTGATCTCTGGATATACTTGTGAAATATTAACTTAACATGCTCACTGGTCATCTGAATTTCTGTTTTCGAGAGGATGTAAGTATCTTCAACAATTTAGCCATCCTACTCTATTATTTTGTGAATTTTTTTCACCACATGCTGTTTAATATTTAGGAACTATTTGAAAGGTACTTAATATATATCAATTAAAGATGAATCTAGGGTGCACTTAGCTGAAACCTATAACAGTATGAAATGTGTCCCCATTCAAGCCTAAATTTTTGATAATTTCAGTTACGTTTCATATTTTTCCTCAAGAAAGTAATCCTGACATCCGTAATAAAGAGACATCCATATGTTATAGTAAGAAGGTGTCTCTAAATAAATTAACTGTATTTCTTTTTCAAAGGATAAATAACATAACTTTAATCTGGTCTGAATCTCTGAAAAGCACCAAAGACTAGCTGACAGCTTCTCATGGATGTGCCGTTCTGGCGTAATTGTCAAGCCTCTGAATATACACTTTTTGCTGTTGTATTTATTTTTTACTGTCAAAAACCATAGAAAATTCTTTAATCTTTAGACTCTTGGGTGTCTTCTAATCCAAGCCCTCTGTGCAGAGTACATCCGATTAAAGCATATTGCTCTGGCACAAAACAGATTTTGGACCTGCTTCTATAATGAGGCAACTTTGAGTTGGCTGGCACGCATCAGGATGGCAGAGTGAGACTGTGCTCATCAGTTTCCTTCTCAGACTGTTCAATACTCCTCAGTCTGCCAATGTCCTGTTGCAGCTCAGCCACTAAGCAAAACAAATCCATCTGGTCATACCTCTCACAGGCTTGCTTGCAACTACTCTCCATCCTTAGACCACACTGGCTAGGATTAAGTCTATTACATCAATGTCTATCTCATACTGTGGTTCCCAAAGCCTCTAAGATGTGATCTCACAGTATGAACAGAAGAGCAGAAACACTTTCCTGTATCTGCTGGCTACGCCTTTGCTAATGCAGTCCAGGATATGAGAGTAATTTGCCTCGGTTTACTGCTGCCTTGGGGTCAGTCTAGTGACCCCAGAGCTCTCAGAGCCATTGCTGCAGAGATGCTCTCCAGCTGGTCAGCCTCAGCCACTACTGTTGCCTCCCAGTTGAAGGACTTCACATTCACTTTCATGGGGTTGTTGTCAGATAATTTCTCTCAGCAGAGAAACCCTCACTTCTCCCAAATGGATCTGTTCATGAATATTTTGTGTCTTCTGCAAGCATGATGAGAGTGAAATCTGCACTATTATTCAGGATATTAATGAAGAACATTAAACATTATTGGTCTTGTTATTTTTCCCTGAGAGAAACTACAGATTTCTGGTCACTAGCTGGGTTTTGTATTACTGATCACAACAGTAGACCAGCAGTACAGGTTGTTTTCAATGCACATTCTAGACTGCTTATCTGGTTCATGTATTATCAACCTGGCAACAAAGATACTATGAAAGCTGCATCAAATGACTTTTGGAAGTCTGCTGTCTTCTCATTAAGGCTGTCACATTGGATTAGCATGATTTGTACAGACTTGGATTTTCCTAAACTTTGTCAATAATGAGTCTATGATCTAGAGCAACCACTGTTCTACATTTATACAGTAGCTGTTAAAATATAAGATACTACTTACCTGTCATATATGATTATAATCGTTCGAAATGATTTCAATTTGAAATAGGAAATAAATAACACTGCTTTAAGTGACTAAGACTTCAAAGGGATATGTACACCACTCAAATTTCCCATTACAATGTTGACGTTTGCTTTTTTCCATCCCTGTGTTTTCTAACTCTGATAATTTCATATCATTTTCTCACACTTCAGAAATATTGGTCATTTGATGTGCCATGTAAAGACACCCCTTGAATGAGAAGCAATTTCTCTGTTTGTAAAGTGTAAAACAAATATGAATAACTGAATATTTTGAACACATCAACTGCCTATGCCTCTCTCCTTTTATTGTGAATTTTGTTGACAAAATATTCTTCCTTCTTCAAATGGATATTTTTTTAACATAGCACATTGTATAAAACACAGCAGAGTGCTAAGCACTGTTGAATGGAAGTCTGAAATAGCTTGCACGCCACTAGTTTAGACAGCTTCTATGATCTTAAGATGGGCTTGTGTGACATAGGATTTTATCATCATACAGTAAGTAGAATGGATGAAATATTGAGTAAAATTTAGCATGTAGATACAGAAGTACTGGTGCTAATTTCACCTTGCATGCAACCAAAGAAACAGGTATCATCCAATACATGTCCATATTGCTTCTGCTTAACATCCATGTATCTATGATGGAGAACTTTTATTCTGCTTGAGAATTAGAGCAACTTTTGATTTCTTTGCCCAACTTCATAAAATTGAAACATCAAGTAAATAACCATAAAAAAATTCTTACTGTTTTTACTGCTAGTGGCTGATTTGTGCTACAAAACAGAAGAAAATTAATTCTTTCTAATACTTCATTTTAAAAAAACCCAAAACCCACAACCAAAACTTCTCCATTCATAAGCAAGTGAAAAATATTAACAAAGACTAATAAGTTAACAATTGAAAAATCTTCACATATCTATCAAGTCTACCAGTCTTCAGGATACCTAGGTAATAGTCAGAAGGTAATTATCCTGAGATCTTTCCCCTCTCTAGGTGTTTATATCATTCCAAATTGGCTGTTGGAGAAGATACATATAAATCGTATGGGACCTTGTTTATTACTTGTTTCCCCTGATCAGCAATTGGATAACGGCAAAGAAAAGAACTGCTTTCCTCAAAGTCTCATGTCTTTTTTAGTTTAAAACCTTGCTAGGCTTCATCTGTTTCAGTATCCACTAGCAAACTACTTTTAGGCTACACTTATTTTTGATTTCAAAGAGTAATGGAGACTTGGAGAAAATAACCTGTCTATATTAATATAGGAGTTTCCTAAATGCAGCTATCAATCACCAAATTCCTGAAGGAATGCTCTGACTATTCCAGAAAATTTTCATCCACATGTTAAACACTCATAGAATATAAAATTCCTAGTTGAAAGTTTGAATAGAAAAATAACTTCTGTCATAAATATTACTCTCAGTTTTATGAAGACACTACACTACCTCAAGATTTTTTTTTCTCTATGATCCAAAAAGAACTTAGAGAATATTAACACACTTTATGCAATACATTTGAGAATCTGTGAAGAGTCCTAGTTCTTCCATTTTATTTAGCATCTACTGTATATGAGTAATAATTTAACTTGGTTTGCCTAGCAGTAGACCAAGTAGACAAACATCCATTGAGGTTCCTAATAATCAGTAAAGCAACTGGTGATTCAAGATGAATACAGCCACTGAAAAGAATTTAGCTTTTCTATTAGACTGTCTCTACACAAGTTGTTTTGCATTTTGAGCAATTTTCAAACTGTCAGGTATTGTAATAATGTGAGTTAATTGTCCATTTTCTCGTGAAACTGACATGTTTTCATTCAAAATTTTTTACAGTATCATCTTTTTTTTTGTCTCTGATAAATTAATATCTTGTATTTTTACTCCACCCTCACCACTTCTCTTTCGTTCTTATTCCTTTTCTGTCTTCACCCTTTTTTTCTTTTCCCAGGCTAGTCCTCCATATTTGTAAGAAGTTGTTGAAAGAAGAAAATAGATATTCACTGAGAACTTATACTTGAGTAAAATACAGAACTGAGAAACTGAGAGGCATCCTGCCTTTATCTTATTTGCATATTCTACTATCTACACAAAAACAGATTTTTTTTTTTACAGTTATCAGGGAAGAAACCCAGGGAAAAATAGAATTGCAGGTAAAACTGAGATACTGGAGTCCATGCATACTAAAAATCTAAGACTACAAGGATGAGAGGTATGTTTTAATACAGTGGTACCTTCCACATATCTCCATTAAGAAGTTGTCTGCAGATCTTTAATTCTTTTTTTTTTTCTTTTTAATTACGTGTGGGACTCCCTCAGAGATTGTTTTTGGACAACCACGTCTTCTGATTCTAACCCACATCCACAATTGTCTCCCATGAGAAATGCAGTAAGGAAGGTTCATTTAATTAGCACCCAAATTTACTTCCTTTTCAACAGTTTGTCTATCATCAACAGACTAATCTATATTTTCTTGACCATTGAATATATGCACTGCATTCATGTTTTACATTTATGTTTTATAATAAATTGTTATTATTCACAGTCAGTGCTTTTAATTGTCTAGAAAGGAAGAGGAATCAGAATATGATGGCATGTGAGTTTGCAAAATAACATTATGAACAGGTGAAGTTATATACTGATTTAAAGATATGTTTAAGAATTCCACAACAAGGGAAACAAAATTGATCTACAGTGTGTTAGGAACTGGTTTTTAATTTATATTTATTGATAGAAATAAGCAAACTTTACAAATTTCATCTGAAATGAACGTCCAATTGTGCAAGACTTCACTTACTCGGAGTTGAGGCTGATCGGTTCTTTCACAGCTGGTGCCAACATTCTGTCAGTCAAATTCTTAACTGGATTTTAAAGGGCCAGCAAAGCAGTTGCTTTTTACTCCCACCTGGAATGAAACACTGTATCAGTTACTTCTTTTTCCCACTGTCTTCCAAATGCAAAAAGACATTATCTTTGCCTGTCACATTAAGGATGCATCAGAATACTTATACAAAGTATAAGTAAAGTATGGAAGTAAAAACTATTAAACAGTCTGAATTTGGAAAAAAAGTACTCTAAGATCAAAATGAGAATGAATCTTTGCTATTTAATCTACATTAAATTATTTTGCCCACAAACACTTCTATTTGTTACTACTAGATGTTCTAACTTTAATTTCTTCAGCATCAATAATTAGATGTTGAAATATGCACGTTATGTAAGTAAATATATGTATGAATAAATATATACTAAATAAGTTATCACTTAGAACATTTATTTATACATATATTGTAATTTGTTTCATTTTGATCTTAGAGTACTATTTCTTTTTTTTCCAAGTTTCTTCTTATTGTGCACTATAGTCTTCAAAACAAAAAGTTAATGAAAAAAATCTCTCAATTTTAAATTGCTCTTCCACCTTTGAAAGGAAATGCAGATAAAAAAGAAATCCCAACTGAATAAAAGAGGGACCAATACATCAACCTACAAAAAGATGTGAAAAGAAAGATTCAGAAAACCATAGAGCAATCAGTTTCACTTTAGTTCCTGGGAAAAAATTGTAAGGTATGTCCTCATGAAATCTATTTGCAGGCATAAGAAGGGCAAGTAATGGCAGCATGGCTGTGGGAAGATGACTGGCAGCAGGTGGCTGCATGGCAACGACCCAACAAAAAAACAGTGTCCTCTGCCTCTCCTGAGCTTCCAGCACCTGGTAAAACCCATGCAGTTACACAAAAAGGTTTGCTGTCCAAGCATATGACCAACCATATTTCTTGCTATGTGAAGGGAAGTTCCTGGAGGTAGAGTAGTTGCAAGCAAGCCTGTGATTAACTTCTCTGCTTGGTGGCTGAGGTACAGGAGGATATGGGCAAACTGAGGAATGTGGAATAGTCTGTGAAGGAAACTGATGAGCACAGTCTCACTCTGCCATCTCTGATGCATGCCAGCCAACTCAAAGTAGCCACTGTGAAGGCAGGTCCGGGATCTATTTTATGCTAAGGAGAAGGCAGTCTTAAAACTAATAAGGAGGGATAGAAGAAGGCTCCCTTTTGGTCCCACAAGAAAATCCCCTCCTTTCCCTCTGTAATACACCCTTACAGAAAAGATATGAGGCCCTGAATATAGAGGACAAACCAGATAGTTAGATAGAGAAGGGATCTATGCAAGCAGTCTCAACAAGGTCAGAAAGACCAACACCTCATAAAAAACCCCTTGCAATAAGACTAGTGTTAAGAATGAGTTATGGTCATTGGTTATGCCCTCCAGTGCAGAATGAAGGAACCTATTTGCACACCAGACCTCTTCTAAAGGATATGTAAAGGCATTTGGATAATGTCCTTGGTAAAATGATTTAACTTTTGTTAAGGTAGTCTGACTAAGATACTTCTATTCTATTCTATTCTATTCTATTCTATTCTATTCTATTCTATTCTATTCTATTCTATTCTATTCTATTCT